>JAOTOM010004712.1:0-95000 GCA_034440615.1 Ashinkailepas kermadecensis
AATTATACGGACTCCCCAAAACCACAAACTAGAGGTTCCACTGCGCCCTATAGTGTCGGCGAGTGGTGACCCCCTAGACAACTTATCTTGGTTCTTGAGGAAGACTCTTGTCCAGATACTAGCGTTGGTTCCCGCCCATCTGACAAACTCGGAGTCGTACCTACAGAGGGTGAAAGAAACGTTTCCTACCAAACTTCCGGAAGGCAGTATTGCTTTTACCATGGACGTGACAAATTTATATGGCAGCATTCCGATAAAGGAGGGAATAGATGCTGTGATTCGTCTAATCTAGGACAATCTGGATGATATTTGTCTTTTCGGGATTGGGGTACAGGACTGTGTGAATTACTAACACATATTTTTAGCAATAACCTCATACGTTTCGGTAACTCCATGTACAAACAACAAAAGGAGTGGCTATGGACAACAGATGTGCACCGCCTTTAGCGATTGCTTTTATGCACCGCCTTGAGTCGATCTTCTTAGCTTTGTATGATTTGAAACCAGCTCTCTACATGAGGTATATAGACGATATTTTTTGTGTTTGGACACATGGCTTGGCCTCTCTGCTCGACTTCTTTGCAGAAATTAACCAACAACACTCCAGCATCAAGTTCACCTTAGAACACACTGGTCATAGCAGTTCGATTCCTTTCCTTGATACGTTGTTTGTAGTTCAGGCTGATGGAAGCTACACCACCGAACTGTACTTTAAACCAATGGCAGCCCCCATCATCTTGCACTATGATTCGGCACACCCGATGGCCACTAAAAAGCCGTTTTAACATCCCAAATGAGGAGAGCAGCACGAGCCTCCTCCGATACTATTTCATGCGAGCGGAGCCTTGCGAAGATGACAACTCTTTTCCTGGAAACCGGATACCCAGCACATCGGGTACACTCCGCCGCTCGCACTTATCCTACTCCTCACAACAGGAGTAGGATAAGTGGGCAACGTCGGCATCGAGCGGGTAGCAATCCCAACAATGTTTACATGAGACTTCATTTTGTCGATGACCAACTATGTCGACAGGTAAACGCAGCCATCTGTTCGTCTCATCTAAACCATGTTAGGGTAGCCTCGACTAGCGGACCTACGCTGAAATCTTACCTGGTCCGCTCAGCCCTGGAAATTCCGCCATGCCCTGCTGGTAGAAGAACGTGCCACACCTGTATCAACGGGCTCAAAGGTAGATGCACGCGGAAAAACGTAGTTTATAAAAGAACGTGCAACCGTTGTCTTGGAATATTTTATGTCGGTGAAACCAAACGTAGTATTAGGGATAGGTACAATGAGCACATGGGAGATGCCAGACTTCGGAGAGCATACACACCTTTAGGCGAACACATGATCGACAAACATTCTAACATGGAACACAGCGACACTAACACAAACTTCAAAGTAGAAATTCTAGCTACAGCCAGGGACAACGCTGATCCGAAGGTCCTCGAATCTCTACACATACGTAATCCACTGCCGCAACTAAACACGCAAACGACGTCTTGGTGTATCACATAAAATTACATAAACATAAATTATACTTTATGTATTACGCGTTATATTGGATATATGTATATATATGTGCGTGAGTGTATGTATCGATATGTATATGGACCATCAGCTCGGGCTTCCTCAGAGGATTCTATCTTGACATAGTTTGTTTCTGGTTTGTTTGGAGTTTCTTTAAGTGTCTGCACCATTGAGGAGGCTTTTCTGCATTCCACGTGTCTTTTTGCACGCTTTTTTCCCGCGTGCTTTTTTTTCTTCAATTGTTAAGCTTGACATTTTGATATTACTCATGACGATGGCCCCTGGCCGAAACGTTGAGTAATAAAGTATAATCCTTAACGTTACTTTTGATGTCAACTCAGCACCTCCTGGTATATTGAAGGTCGTATATTTTATTTACACGCATTATCATGAGCATCAGATTATCTTTACTTGCTTCTCTATCTCTGATCAACATGCTCATTATAAGCTACGGCCTGCTGATCCTTACAATAGTGAACAAATTCCATCATGTGTTATTTTAGTGTTAATTGTTTACGTTTAATCGATAACCTGCAATTTAACATATTAGACAAGCAATGCTTTAGACCATAAACCTATATGGGGTATATCACGCAAAGTCAGGGACGCAGCTAAGGGGTGGGGGCGGGTGGCCCTCTTCCCACCTGCCTACGGGCTCATACGAAAGCTTACGGGCCCCTACGAGCGTCTTCGGAGCCCTACGAACGTCTACGGGCCCTTACGAACACCTAAGAGCCCTTATAAACGTCAACGGGTCCCAACGAGCATTTTACAAAAATGTCGACATTTGCGAAAAGTCGTGGATCCTTACGAGCGTGCTCGGACCCTCATGAACGCCTACGGGCCCTTACGAACTTCTACAGGCCCATACGGAAATGTTCGTATCCACAGGAGAGTGTTCGGGGCCTTATGAACGTCTACGGGCCCCTACGAAAGTTCACTGGCTCTTAAGATCGTTCGCGGGCTCTGATGGATGCCTACAGGCGCTTACGAATGTCTGCAGGCCAGGTAATGAACAGCGTGCGCAGTTCATTACAAATTGCTTCGGACCCTTTCGAACGTCTACGGACGCTTACCAACACCTACGGGCCCCTACACACGTGTGTTGGCCCTAACAAATGCCTAAAGGCTGTTGCAGACGTTTACTGGCTCACGGCCTCCTGCGAACTTCTACTGGTCGCTACGAATGCTACGGACTTGGGGTAGTCCGAGCCCCCTTCGAAAAATCAGCCCCCTTGGACAATTCCTGACTATGTCCCTGGACAGGTCTATGCAGAAAAAGAAGTGTCAGATGGCTATATAGTTGGCTAGAAAAGAACCTGATCTGCAAAATAGCATCATCCGACTTGACCCAACGGCGCCGTCTGTTTGTGCTGCTATTACATAGCTATACAGCAAATGGCAACAGGGTTCAGCAATCTGATGGAAATTGTGTTATGACCGAGGCGGTGCAGTAGAGGTTACATAGCTGGGTGATGACGCAATTATACTGACTTAACGGACTGGTGGAAGGCTATTTCAAGGATACTTACATAGAACAGCCTCACATAATGAAATTTTTGTCGCCATCGGTTCTGGGGACGAGTGGTCTAGGGGCAAGATGCTCGTCTCACAATCGAAAGATTGTGGGTTCGAGTCTCACCTGTCGCTACTCTTCGCCCGCGACCAATCGGCGTGAGAGATTGGGGACGCTATATGACTCAACGGTCGACGTGTCGTAAAACCAACAACAAAACCAAACCGTCATCGGTTCTGTCACTGTTCTGCCATTTTCAGGGATCGTTTCGGCACAACACGAGCTCCTGAAGGGAGGTCCCGCGAGACGCAATGGGTACCTCCATCCACAAGTCGACCTTCGTATCCGCATAGCACCCAAAGGCCCAGCTACCCAAGCACCACCCAAAGGCCCAGCTATCCGGGCACCACCCGAAGGCCCAGTTATCCGCTCACCACACGAAGGCCAAGCTATCCGCGCACCACTCAAAGGCCCAGCTACCCGAGCACCACCCGAAGGCCCAGCTATCGGCGCACCACCCGAAGGCCTAGCTACCGGCGCACCAGCCAAAGACCTAGGTACCCAATCACATCCAGGTCACGCTACAGCTCCAGCAGGTCATCACGGACATCGAGTACGAGACGGTTCGGTCGAAGATCTGGTTGAACTGTTTTTGCAGGGTACGTAGTATAAGGCGCCTATAGGGGCGCTGAACGAGCCGAGGGCTAGTGTTACAAGTGCAGCGCCCTCGCATCCTCGTGTCGCAGTCATAGGGGTATTGCCTTGATTGGATACCCAGTGACACGCCTTCAAGCATGCATGCAGATCTTAACCCTCGCCGGGCCGGCCGGCACATTCACCCTCGGCGGTCCTTGAAATCCCACCATCCCCACCCGCTAACTTCCAAACTAAAAAATAAGCATACTCACATGGCAAAACAAGCACACCATTAAAAAAAACTTGCAGCTTCCCTTATAGTTCCACGTGTTATGTTAAAATTCGACAATATGACTGGGACAGTCCCATTTATGAACTTGTATCGCCAAGGGGCATCGAGGCGGCACAGTTCAGTGCATCGCTGTTTATGCTCTGGCTGAAGAGTGTACTTGTCCAAACATGCTTTGCGTCCAGCTCCTTGCCAAAGAGCCAGGCATACATGAGAAGAGTGGACATCATGTTGTTCTTCGCTTAAAACTAAAGATGTTCAGCAACACAGACAAGCGCGACTCGTACCGTATTATTTGTAGTACGAAATGACCAATCCCAAACGCCCAAAGAAACCCAAACGTACATTAGATCCCTGGTTGATTCCAGTGCAAACGCTTGGCACGCGATTGGTATGCAAGTAAACCACGTCAGCTTGGGGCTCACCCAACATATCCACGTGCTCTCGATAAGAATAGTGGTGGCATTATTTTGCAGGGGACGCAACATACCACCTGCACCATCTTGTCTACGTATGCGAGATCGTTTTAAAGGTGGAGCATATCCTCATCACCCCCTCCCACCCTGTGGATTCGCCAGTGTTCCCCTCCTCCACCCCTTGGATCCGCCAATACTTCGGAGCTAGCACACCGTCCAGAAACTCGTGGTATTGGAACATGATCTTATTCTTCCGGTTGAAGTGGAACGATTTGTTGATTTTCCCAAGCGCGTGAATTGTAGGTATTTCAGAGCGCATGCTACTTATTGTCATGATTATCAAATTGTATTACTTTACTCGGTGCTTATGGTCTAATCTGAATTGTTCCTTACGCGCCTGATTTTCTGCACAGCATCTTTAGCCAAAGATTTCGAAGCGAGTTCGTGAACATTAACGTAATTTAGTGAAATGCTTCGGATTTCGCGCTATATTCCCTGATTTCCTAAGTGTAGCAGCAAATAAGTATGCAACACTGCGCTAAGGACTATCAGGCATGTGCCCCGTATGCACTTAGAACATGCCTTAGAACACCCAGGGAATATCCGTGCGTCTAATAACCCTTCCATTTGGCTCTATGCTTCAGCCGACTTAGATTGCATCAAGTGCATGCCATGTTGAGAGATAAAGAACATCTCGAGAACGTACTTGATAGTATTGCGAGTCTTTAGGTTTGTGTCTTATGCATTGTCTCCGATAAATAAAAGATGCCGCGACCCAGTGTGCTTTTTGAAATATTAGTATTAGCAGAGATTACAAAAAGACGCTCCCGATGTTACTCATGGTGAGCGTTGAAGCCACTTTCAAGTTTGTGAGGTGAGAGCTTATTCTTAGGGCATCCGGCCATACCAACACTCATGTTACTACACAGGTCATTTTCCCCTGTCAGTTGGTAGGACAGTTACATGGCTGATAAGCCAAGTGCGCATCAAAATGAAATAAATAGTAGGGGTGTAGACTTCCATAAAGCGGGTAGCATATCCTTTGGACGTCCCCGTCCGTCCGTCCGCTGAGGGTCCTCCTTAATGGCTCAGGCCCATGTCCGTGGGGCCGGAGGCCCCTAACAGCTTGAGCTCCCATCGTCAGACCAGAGGCCCCTTTTGCGGTTTGGGTCCCCTCTTCCAGGTGACCCAGGGGCCCTTCGCATCGGCCCCGAGCCTTTTCCCGACGTACCGGGGTCCTCTACGGCGGATAAGGGCGGTCTCCGTCGGCTCAGGGGTCCCCTTTCAGCGGCTCATGGCCTTCTGCATCAGACTTGACGCCTTTCTTTCAAAAGCTTGGGCCCCCTCCGTCAAGCCAGGGACCCTTTATACGGCTTGAGCCCCTCCGTTGACCCAGGAGCCCTTCGTATCGACTCAGGGTCCATCTCCGTCGGCTTAGAAGCCCTCGCCGTTGGTTCAGGGACTCTCTTTACTGCCTGGAGCCCTCTCAGTCAGTCAGAGACCCTTCCAACGTCCCGCAGTCCCACCCATCTGCCTAGAAGTCCTTCACGTTTGCCCAGCCCGGAGCTCTCAACGTCTGCTCGTGGACACTCTTCGTCGACTCAGTGGCCCTTGTCATCGGCCTGGACGCTCTCCATCTGCTCGAGGCCCTTTTCGTCTGTCCAGTGCACCTTTCGTTCGTCCAGGGACCCTGAAATCGGCCCAGGGTTTCTCCACGTCGGCCCAGAGCCCTCACCGGTCGCCCGAAGGCCCCCTGGAGCGCCCTATATCTTGTGTGCTTCTTCACGGCCTATGTTGAAACACGTGTTCAGCGGCACCCTTGTGCCTCTTCGCAGCAAGGGGAAAACCCCATAACACCCCTAGATCGGCGACTGAGGGGAGGGTTCCCTAAATAGATTGGAAACTCCTCTCATTTGTGCAACAGTCATGCGTGCAGATTTAAACTTGGTGAGTGGTGCGAAGCTTTTCCCCAACCTGAGCCTGGTTAGTGGTGCGGTCTCCCCGAGCCCCAGCCTGGTGAGTGGTGCAACCCATCATCAGTCCCAGCCTGGTGAATGGCGCAGCTTCACCCGAACCTGAGCCTGGTGAGTGGTGCAGTCTCTCCGAGCCCCAGTATGGTGAGTGTTGCAACCTCTCACCAGTCCAAGCCTAGTGAATAGTGCCGCCTCTCCCGAACCTCAGCCGAGGTTTCCAAGTTGAATGGCAATACTGTTGTCATTAAGCTTGATTCGGTTATCGTCGACCCGCCCATGTTTTTTTTTGTAAAGTGAAGGGAGAGACGGATGTCAAAAAAAACTAATTCATGGAAAAGGCACATGTATAGACACATATAAATGTGTAGACGGGTGACGTCATGGTCCCGCGCGTCGCCTTGGCGACGCGTGCCTTCCCATTGGCTTGTTGGTTTCGCGCCGAAACACCCCGGCCGCGGGAAGTGGGAGAATAAAGCTCACTGCTAGCAGACGCGCGGTGCGCCGTGCGGTGTGGACTCGAAATCTGTCATACGTGTTTGGAATACGGACCCAGCGACTACAATTGGTGGCAGCGGTGGGATTGACAGCTTTCGGGTCGTCCGACTCGCACGACGAGAGCCAGATGACTCGATTGAGCGTTGTGGCGGACTGAGGAGCGGAGATTTGCGTCGTCTGAATTCCGTCGTAACGGAGTGTAGTGATACTTAGGACTTGGCTCGGTGTGACGCGTGAGTGCAGCCACTTTACAAGAGGATGGCGTGCAAGAGATGAGTTGGGGAGTCGCAAACAAGATGCACGGCCATGGGAAGATGGCTGCCCGGCCGGATAAAGAGTCTGGTGATGGTGCTGCTGTCGCCTAGCAACGGCAGACTGCAGCAAAGCACCTTCAGTGCTCGTTGCGCGGCAGCTGACGGGAGTCGCCAAGAATGTACACGGCCATGGCAAGATGGCGACCCGGCCAGGTAAAGTCCGGTGAGAGTGCTGCTGTCGCCTAGCAACGGCAGGCAGCAGCAAGGCGCCCGTAGTGCTCGTCTACGCGCCAGCTGTCACATGACTCGTCGCTAGCAACGGGCGATTCTCAGCGTCGGAACCGTGAGTGCCTTGTCAAGGCGAGACATATATGCCGTTTAATGAGGCGTGTGGCATGATTCAGTCGAGCCAGACGCGTTTGGATATTGGAAGTGTCGAGTGACGAGTATAAGCCGTGTTCACAAGTCTGTCTAGTTGAAGCCCAGTGGAACTAGCAGAATGAAGCCCAGGTTTGCTATGGTTGGTATGCCAAGCTTCAACGGAGGTGGCTCGGTGCAGATATTTTTGGACGACTATGAGAGGTTCAGTAGGCTTCATGATTGGGACGAGAGCCGGAAGTTGGATATGTTGCCATTGGTTATTTGTATTTACGACACGTCGACCGTTGAGTCATATAGCGTCGCCTATGTTGCCATTGTGTCTAACAGGAATCACAAGGGATGCGTTCCATGCCCTTGGTGCCCGACAGAAGGAGTCCTATAGTTGAGTTGAGCTCGGCCTGAAGGGGAGTTTCTGCAGTGGTAGCTTTGTGGACCACCATGTGGCCCTTATGGATCTCAGGTACGACCCATCCCAGTCGCTAGATGCGTTTGTGATACGGCTTAAGAAGATGGTGTCTCAAGCATTTCCAGGACAGGCATTGGAGGCTGGAAGCAGGCATGCTATACAACCATTTCCTGTCGGCACTTCCGGGCGACCTGTGCTCGCCTGTTGTCGCGTCAGGAGCGAGTACTTTTGGGGATGCAATGGCAAAAGTACGTCACGTGTGCAGTGCCGCTCGGCACGTGATGCAGCCGGTGGGCCAGATGGCTGCAGGGGGGGGCAGCCTGAAGCGTCAGTTGTTGCCCGGTTAGAGAAGAGTATAGCCGAATTAGAGCTCCAAGTCCAGACTGGACTTGGACTGGCATTTTAGGGTTGAAAGTAGCACGTCGCCAATCCACTGATGTTGCAAATCGTATTCATGAAGGCATCGTTTTGGGGATCCAAATCCCGAACCGAATTTTTTAACAACCTGACCGCAACTGAGCTTAATGTTCGCCGAATTCATGATATTATAAGGCAGTGCTGCGACTTTTTGAGATTCGAGGCCCGTTTGCTTTATATTGCGGCAAACAATTACAAATTCGCGGATGGATCAATGACGGCATTATTTTGGCGGACCAAATCCCGAAGCGAATTTTTCATCAAGATGATCGCAACAAAGCTTAACGTTCGCCGGATTCATGACATTATAACGCAGTTCTGCGACCTTTTGAGATTCGTTGCCCGTTTTCTTGATATTGCGGCAAGCAATTACAAATTCGTGGATTGATCAATGACGGGATTGCTTTGGGGGTCCAAATCACGAACCGATTTTTTCAACAAAATGACAGCAACTAAGCTTAATGATCGCCGAATTCATGATATTATAAGGTAGTGCTGCGACTTTTTTTTTAGATTCGTGACCCGTTTTCTTCTTATCGCGGCAAACAATTACAAATTCGTGAATGGATCAATGACGGCAATATTTTTTGGGCCCAAATCCCGAAGTTATATTTTTCAACAAAATGATCGCAAATAAGCTTAACGTTCGCCGAATTCATGGCATTATAACGCAGTGCTGCGACTTTTTTTTAACAGTTATTGCATAGTTTCTTGGTATTGTTGAATATATGACAATGTCGGACCGCTTTGCCTATAGTTTCCCTCGCTAGTTTCGCCGCCCGACGGCCGGCGGCTAATGTCCGCGCTTAACGGGCAACGAAACGTTAAACAAGTAGTCACGCTTTAACGGATAAGGATATATGAATGCAATTTTCAGCGTTTGTTTATCTTTAGGGACTCAACAAAATGCACTGGAGGGAGTTTTGAATTTTTCGTGTTTGATTACTTTTTTTGTATTGCTTATTTGCCCATTAGGGTTAAAATCGAAGATACTGGCTGCAAGCACTTTTTATGAGACCATGCTTACTTTAGACAAGTTTTATCGATGCACTCTACCCATTATAAAACAAAAAAGAAATGAAATCGCACTGATTTTTTTTTATTTCAAGAAATAAAAATAACATTGTTCGGTGGGCAAACATTTTGGAATCATGGTCGATTTCGCCTTCCCTTTCTAATTCTTAATAAGTTTTTGTAATCTTCCCCAAAATGAACTAACCAGATCCGAAAACATCACGTCAGTGGTGACCCCATAAACCCACCACATAAAAGTAACGTCACTTTTTGAGGGGACACAATTGTGGGGGTGGTTTGGGGCCCCACCCGTCGAACCCTTTCCGATGATATCCCTTTCGTATTCGTGCGAAGCTTAATTTGGAGATTAGCTGGGGAAACCGAAGCTACGCCCCCACCCCCGAGACGGGATGTGAAGATATCACTGCAAAGACAGGGTTAAGGACTTTTATCCATGGATGGTCGGTGATTATTTTATGTTCATTTGGGTTGCAGTTACACATGATCTGTTCAAGGTATCTGGGTTATCCTAGGTCATGTCAATAGACCATGGCCATGGCAATAGACCGGCCGCGACCGGCGCTAAAGACAACATAGTCGAGCCTGGCCTGGTCCGTCCCGCTTAATCGGTCCCGGTCGGACGCCGGCGACGGCTGAGGAGGCGAGGATGTCGGGGCGGACAACAAGTGAAGCGAAGAGCAAGGCAACGAGCAATAACATCAGCTCAAAGGAGTGCTGCTCTGCAGACTACTCCCGGCACTGGGGAAGCCTCCCATCGTGTAGAGTGCCGCCCAACTCCCTCAGCTGTACAAAGCACTGCGAGTGCAATGCCACCTCCACGGCGAACATTCAGCCGATGTCTCTTGCAGCCTCCGCGATTGACACTTCGTCAAACGCAGAGCTTCGGTAAAGTCCAGCAACAGAGACGTTGTCGTCGACTCAAAATCGGCCACGGGAATGTCAGCTCGCTGACCAAACACCTAGACGACATCAATCAACTGCTATCGACCGAGCAATTTGACATATTCTGCGCCACCGAGACACTGCTCTCCGTAGATATGGATGACAGCACCCTCATCTTATCTGGCTTCAACATCAGGCGGAGGGAAGTGATGCACGGGCGTGGAGTCGCTATCATCTCTCGTAATCGCCTCACTGTCGAGCCATTGTGGGTGCCTACACCGAACTCATCTTTAGAGTCACTGTGGATAACTGTGACTGATCTAACAACAGTTGTCATTGGAGCTGTATACCGTTCCCCAAATAGTGCAGTGACACCGGCCAATGAGGAGCTACACGATCAGCTGGAACACGTCCTAACCATGGGCAAGCCCATCTTTCTTCTCGGTGACACCAACTTTGACGTGTTGCAGCCCGACAAACCGGGTGTGCGGGCTTATCTGCGTACGCTTTGCGATCTGTCCCTTAGCCAGCTGATAACCAACGTCACACACCCACCACGACGAGAAGGAGACAGCCCGAGTCTCCTCGATCATCTCATCACAAATCGGTCTGACCTGACCACAGAAGTTCGAGTCATTCACACAGATTTCAGCGACCACGACGTCATTGCTGCATCTATCACAATTGACAGGCGTCACCTTCAGCCCACCGTCATTACCATCCGATCGACAAGACGCGTAGATCAAAATGCTTTGGGCCTAGATCTGCTGTTGGCCGACTGGTCCGCCGTTTATCAAGCGACCAACACCTCGGACAAGTGGGACGCATGGCTGGCTGCATGGCAGCCAATAATCGACCATCACATGCCCCTTCGTCAAATCAAGCTGAAGCACCGGTCGCCGCCTTGGTTGCAGCATGACGACGTTCATACAGCAAGGGCAGCACTGAAACAGGCGCGCGAGCACAGAGATGCAGCACGAAGCGAAGAAGCCAAGCGGAATTACCGTGAGCACAAGAGCGCACTCCGAACGGCTCAACATCACGCATGCACAGAATACTTTCATACTGCACACCGTGGAAGAACATCCGCAAGTTCATTATTGCCTCCAGCAAGTCAACGATAGAAGAGCCTGGCACAAACATTCAACCGCCTGATTGGCATGAACGGCTCAACCGGCATTTCACCGGCGTCGGTGCCGCGGTAGCTGCTGATCTAGCGATGGCGCCGCCCGGAGTGCCACTCTGGCCAAGACCCCCACGTGTCTGTAGCGGCGCATTCACACCGTATCCTGTGACGATGCCAGAGCTGTCAAAGGCGTTGCAGCGCATGGGTGGCTCTCGAGCGTCCGGAGCTGATGGCATCACCATCCAGATGCTCAGGATGACGTTTAGTGTGGTCGGCCCGCACCTGTTAAACATTATAAACTCATGCATCGCAAGCTGTGAACTGCCACCGTCATGGAAAACGGCGATGGTAAAACCCCTGCACAAAAGTGGTTATGCAAACGACCCACACAATTACAGGCCAATATCGATATTGCCAGTGGTCGAAAAACTCTGCGAGCGTGTCGTGTGTACACAACTGATAGACTATCTGACTAGTCATCATCTACTGTGCCCAAAACAGTACGGTTTCCGGCCCGGCCTGTCTACCGAGATGGCTCTGCTAGACACGGTCATCCACGCTACCCTCAAAATCGACCAAGGCGAAATCACTCCACTGGTTGCAGCTGACACCTCAAAGGCGTTCGACAGCGTGGAGCATAGTCGCCTCATGGACAAGCTCGGGTGGTACGGCGTCAACTCCGAATGGTTCCGAGCGTGGCTTGAGGGTCGTTCGCAAACGGTGAAGGATTCTAGCCCTCTATTGGTGACACATGGTGTGGTGCGGGGCTCGATCTTGGGTCCGGTCATGTTCCTAATATTCTCCAACGACCTCCCACAACATATCCCACACGGCAAGATTGTTATGTATGCCGATGATGTCCAGTTCCTCAAATCTGGGAAGCGAAACGAAATCACAGCATTAGCCAACGATTGAATAAATCAGTCAGTCGCCTTTAACTGGTTCATCCAGAATCGACTAAAAGTAAATCCCTCCAAAACTGAGATGGTTGTTCTCCAATCTTCTAGACAGCATACACCTGTGGAATTCTCAGTTCGTCTGGGCCAGTTGGAAATAGTACCCACGAAGTCTGTGAAATTACTTGGCGTGAAAATTGACTCACATCTGTCCTGGGATGTGCATGTATCTACTGTTGTGCGTCTGTGTAACCGCATACTCATTGGACTCGCTAGACTGCGTCATAAGTTTTCTCACATTACGAGACGGGTCCTAATTGAGACACTCGTATTCCCTCACATAAGATTCTGTGTGTCTGTCTGGGGAAGCTGTAGCAGAGCCCAGAAACGACGCATTCAAAAATGCATCAACTTTGGTGTAGGATTGTCGCCGGCTTGCACTACCGGGATCATGTGTCGCCTACGTTGAAAGAACTAGGATGGCTCAAATTCGAGGATTTCATATCCGAGGCAGATGCTCACTCAGTTTTCAAAATTATGAACGAGTTCACTGGCTCAGAACTCATTCGCGGTCAACTAAACTGTCGCTCAACTGTGTCGCAACGGAGCACCAGGGCCACGGCTAACGGTGACCTCCAGATACCACGATGCCGCACAGAATTCGCGCGCCGCTCCTTCATACCGAGAGCTTGCCGGACGTGGAACAATCTGCCTCACAACAATCTGCCTGTGAGGAACTCAGGTGGCTACACTGTTTTCAGACGGAGGCTTTCGGCCATGCTGCGCATGTCCGGGCTCTAATTTCCGGCCTCCGGAACATCGCTTACATTAGCACTGTGATGCCACTCGTTGTTATCGTGTATGCTTGTATGCTAGTGCACTTCTGTGACGGAAACTGAAAAACCCTGCTCGGGAGGATCCGAAATACATTACATCATACTGCAAAACTACTACTTCTATGGAATCTATCACCCATATAACCTATCAATGGGAACAGGGAATTTGTCAGCTAACGATGATATATATAACTATCTAAGCTGCATTATCGTATTGTATGTTACCTTGGATCATAATTGTGTATCACATTCCACGCACGGGATATGATCGCATTTGGCCTCGCATTTCCTCACGTGATCCAGCGTGACCTTGTGTTCCGAATGTTTCAAGTTGAGCCTCTGAGGCATTCAGTACCCTTAAGTAATACATCATCATTGCATTTGCTAACTTCGGGGATATAGTGCAGCACACCTGAGACTCAAGCGTACTGTGCTTGACCTGACCAGCGACATCATCAGTGGCCTACAGGTTAACACAATTTGGTCTCCTGCCACAGGGATACAGCCAAGGGGGCGGTCTCCTCCTTAAGGTCCCATGGGCCCCTAGTTCGGCCCGAAGGGTCTCGCCAGGGGCCTGCATATAAATATTTAAGGGATCGCCATGACAGAGACAGAAAGGCGAACAACTTTGTGTGGCTGCTGCCGGACTGCCAAGAACGTCTACAAACTTAAGAACACTTATTGGTCCTTATTAACGTCTGCGGTACCTTGCGAACGCATGGAGGACTTTACGTAGCTTACGGACCCTTACAGGCGTGCACGAACCCTTATGGACGCCTATGGGCCCATTTTGAACGTCTGCGTATCACTACGAATGACTACGGGCCTTTACGACCCTTTACGGATCCTCACGAACTTCTACGGGCCCTTAAGGACGTCTACGGATGTTTACAAACGTCATAGCGCCTATGAACGGGTGTGGGTCCTTAATAATGTTTTTTTTCCGATGAAGTTATGACATCCTGCATCTAAGTGCCTGGTGATCTGCATCCCTGGTCTATAACAGTGCCATGTATGGGTGTAATCTCTGGGGGGGGGGGGGGGGCTGGGAGGCATGCCCACAATTTGTGAATATTGTCAATTTTTCCCCCTCAATTTCTTTCGTGTCCCACAAGCATCGGCTATTAAAATACCTGTGCATGGTCGTCGCAAAATTATACTTGAACATTTATGTAGTGAAAATATCCATACATACAAGAGAATAACCAAAAATAATAGATGCCGATACAGCCAATCAACGGGCTTCACAGGCTATCTGTCGTCACAACATATCCAAGTGGTAAATCAGCAAGCTTTAGCGAATTCTGCCTCCAGAACATTCTTGAATAACATGAACTTTAACCATCATGTGTTTTCACTTTGGTGGAGAAATGCGCTTTGCCATGCACCAAATTTGCATTCTCGCAAGGCTTTATACGTCTTAGGCTGCCTCCTTCTGCGCATATGGTGATATATCGACGTTCCTTTGTCGCACTGACGTTCTTTTTTCTCGCAGTTGTCATTATCCGACATATTTTCACCTTGGGCGACGGGAGAACTGGATCTATTGCACGACTTATATATATGGTGTCCTGTCCAACCGAGCTCGTGCCTCCACCGCCCTGTTTACTTGATCTGGCGCCGCCGCCGTCCTGTCCACCTGAGCTAGCGCCGCCGCCGTCCTGTCCACCTGAGCTGGCGCCGCCGCCGTCCTGTCCACCTGAACTGGCGCTGCAGACGTGCTGTCCACCTGAACTGGCGCCGCCGCCGTCCTGTCCACCTGAACTGGCGCTGCAGACGTGCTGTCCACCTGAACTGGCGCCGCCGCCGTCCTGTCCACCTGAGCTGACGCCGCCGCCGTACTGTCCACCTGAGCTGACGCCGCCGCCGTACTGTCCACCTGAGTTGACGCCGCCGCCGTACTGTCCACCTGAGGTGGCGCCGCCGCCGTCCTGTCCACCTGAGACGGCACCGATCACGGAGCTGCTCTCACTTCCAGCTTCTTCCTACTTTAAGACCTCGTTGTGAGCGAAGATCATTGGGTTTGCCAGCACGAGGTCCGGGTTGAATAGGTGAATGCCACTAGCCTTGAATCCGTTTATGATACTTTCTTGGTTTCCAATGACGTAACATTTGACTACCGATCTTGACCTTTTGTGACCTCAGGTCATCTAAAGTCACGACAAGGTGCCATTATTATCATAGCATGTCAAAATTGCCTACCATATAAGAATAGCCTCCACCCACTCCCAAAGGAAATGTATGGCTTCACATAATACCAATCTGCATGCATTGGTATTGGTAATGCAATCGTCATCACCTTCAAAGGTCACGTAAAACGTTACAAATAAAAAGGCGCAAGGTGCTTGATGCATATGAGTGCCCTGCCTTCATTTTACAAGACAAATTTATTTTAAAACAGTAGGGAAAACTATAATTTTGTTCAACTTCACATTAGGTCAGGACGTCATTGGGGTCAAATGTGAAGTTGGTTCAAAGCAAGTTGCATATTTAAATCAGTGTAAAATTTTGATTACAAATATACTTCACTTTGCATTTCAACACAAAAAAGTTGGTTACATATCGATTCGTAACTACCAATGTTTTGCCATGACCTGAAAATAACGGAGGGCACAGCTCTTGACTTTGGGTTTTGATGATATTAATCATGGCCTTTTCGAAATCAGCGCCACAGAGCTACCCTGTACACCAATTTTAATCGCATTCTGAAAGGTGAGTATGTTATGTGTGGGTTTTGGAACGTCAAAAAAGCAGCCTAACATTTCCCTTTCATTGTCGCAAATCACTTAAATACTAGTTTTGACGTTGATAATTCGAGGTGGTTGATTATTGTTTCAGAACTACTTCCATACTACTTGTTGCCAACCTAGTTTTGCCAGCGCGCGACGACAGAGCTCCATGGAGGGTGGTGATGTGGACACATTCACGCAACACTCAGACGTATATTTTTAACGCCGGCTTTCGTACATATAGGATATATACAAAGTGTAACATGGTTCAAGTAAACCATGTTTCTGGCCGCACTATAAGGAATGTGGCATGATTCACCGATGACTGTTTACCGGAATGTTGGCTGTGGGTGTGCGGTCTTGTGTCCGGTGTCAGATAGTGACCGGCCCAAGAATGTGGCGTATGTACGTGGGCGCGAGGACTCACTCCCGCGCGGCCATAATGTCAGTAGGCGGACACCC
This sequence comes from Ashinkailepas kermadecensis, assembly GCA_034440615.1. Taxonomy (NCBI): domain Eukaryota; kingdom Metazoa; phylum Arthropoda; class Thecostraca; family Neolepadidae; genus Ashinkailepas; species Ashinkailepas kermadecensis. Next base: position 16,281 of record JAOTOM010004712.1, read on the forward strand.
GTGACGTATCGCCAAGGCCAGACGGGCGGCCGTGCCCGCCCGCCAATCACGTTGCGGGGATGCTGCCGCGAGGCGGAGTTATTTGTCGGCCCAGCGGGACTGTTTTAGTTAACTGAGAAGAGAGACAGAAAATACACTGAGGTAGAGACACGTGCTCTCTGCGCTCCTGTACGGACGAAGTAGTCGGTGCTTACTGGAGTAAGGTGTTGGCGGACACGGACTAAAATTGTCGCCAATACCCATCATATTTCGGCCGCGCGCTATCCGTTGAAGTTTAAATTAACAACGAGTCTTCTGCTTTTTCATTTCGGGTTATCTGCGGTTCGCGAAGGTCCTTCTAGACTGTCATCACGCCAGAGGTCAAAAACTACCATACATATTATGCCGTGACCCGGATAGTCATCACATCTGGTGACCTGGAAGTCATCACATCTTACGACTACAGCACGCCTTTCAGCAGGAGGAAGAGAAAAACGACTACTTCAGCAACTCCGTAAACCCGGGAAAATCCCGAAAATCTTCTTAAATACACAGTTCCAATTTTGACCACTGTCATAGTATTGTATAGTCAAATGCTGTGTATTGAATACTGTACGTGTGAAATTTTACGTCAATTAGGAAACCGAATAGTAACAGTTTCTCCACAAAACTTGTGAGAATCAAAATTTAATAACCTGTAGAGAAATCAAACAACGTAAAGAAACATGACGGAAATTACCCTCGAAAGACTAACTGATAGCTTTAACCAAATAAGAATGGAGATACGCGCTCAAGGTATGAGCCAAAACATAAAGCCATTCACCGAAGAAAGCTATACCAGATTATATGACTGGATTAAACAACTAGATCGCATCAGTTTCAGGATGGATAATGTGTAAATGAGAATCATTTGCCTGAAAACACTTGGTGGACCTGCAGCAGAGCTTCTACAACGTATGCTGTCGTTACAATCAAACCTGACGTGGGCAGAAATTAAACAAATTATGAAAGAAAGATATTCCGACTTGTCAGACCAAAAATGTTCACAGGAGACTTTGCGAAAATGAAAACAGCACCGATCTGAACTCGTTCAGAATTTTGCGGAACGAATTATCACCTTGGCTAAAGAGGCATACACAGATTTAAATAGACCTGCCACACAGGAAATCATGATAGACATATTTAATAAGGGAGTACAGAGACATCAGCTAGCAGAGAAACTACATAGGCACCCGTTTCAGACCCTAGAAGAAGCGATACAATTCGCCGTAAGCGAACAACAACTTGTTAAAACACCTTTACTGTGCAGAAGATCGCCTAAACAAGACGAGGAGCCAATGGACGTGGATATAGTACAAAGTGTGAATGACCGATTAGACAAGATATACAAATTGGTAGTATCTTTAGGAGAAACAATGTAAAAACTCGCAGCGCAAAAACTAGACCCCAAACCACAAATCCAGCCTCAGCCTGGACCCCGAGTATTCAACCCGTCCTACCCTCAGTATCCGCGACCACCACGACCTTATGTCCCCGGACTCAACTATGGACCTCCTTCGCCGCGCCCTCCTACAGGCCCCAGAGTTTGGAGGCCACAACTGCCAAATCCGCCCAGTCCATCATTTCAATGGACCACCGACGGTCGACCGATTTGCATTAGATGCGCAAAGACCGGACACATAGATCGGCAATGCCGTTCCTGCCCAAATCCCCCTAGACAGGCGGGAAACTAAAAATCTCCGTTGTGAATGACCACCACAAGGAGCTGAAAATAAGCAGAAACCGGAATCACAGAGGAAGGAAAGAAAAAATATCAGAAGGAAACGAGATCCCGAGAAACGGAAGCAGAAACAGGAACGTGTCCAGCACGTTCACATGAAACCCAATGCCACCATGCAAAAGCATACACACTTGTGGATACAGGAGCAGACATCTCGCTAATTTCAAAGGAGCTCTTTGACAAAATTGCAGAGAATCAGACTCTCAGATTTTCATAAGATCAAAAAGATCGCATTTCCCTCATTTTATCCAGCGGGCATCACTAGAAAAATATCGGTGTAGGAACATTCAGAGTCGAAATGAGTAAATTCAGAAAACCATTCAGCTTCCAAATCGTAGAAAACCTGACACAACAGTGTATGTTGGGAAATGATTTCTTGACCGAGTTCGGAGCAAAATTAGATTTTGAAGAAAGAGCACTGTGCATTGAAGGACACATTGTACCTCTACGCCCCCAGCGAACGATTAGTGCGCAGGCGAGCTCACTAGTCAGAATCAAAGGACGCATATATATCCCGGCCAACACGGTCGTGGAGTGTCCGGCAGCTGTGAACAGGATACAACTCGTGGAACAAACCTGCTATGTGCGGTCACTGGACAACATGCCACTAATTTCCGAGGAGCCAGGCTTGTTTATAGCCGAGGTAGTGGCCAAACCAGACCGCCATAAGCGCTTATCAGTGATAATCATAAATACTACTACCAGAGATTTTACGCTATATCCCAACCAGGTAATAGCATTCGCTGAGAAAATAAATGACACGGATTTAGAGCATCTAGTTGACATATCACAGGACATTGACTTGGCCTCGTCTACCTCATCCACTGACCCAATTGAGCAAGCCCAGCTGTCTCATCTGACAGACGCTGACAAGGACGAACTCGAGCAGCTGCTACGTACCAACGCTGACCTATTTGCTGCGACCGACGCCGACCTTGGTACGACTGGCGTCATACACATGGCCATAGAAACTGCTGACCATCCTCCTATCCGTCAAGCTCCTTACAAAACTCCATTTTTTCAGCGAAAGTATGTAGAGGACCATAAAAAAATTATGCTCAAAGCGGAAAAAATTGAGGAATCCGACAGTCCGTGAGCCGCGCCCATTGTCATCGTACGAAAGAAAGATGGTAGTAACCGTTTTGCAGTCGATTATAGAGAACTAAATAACGTAACGAAGAAAAACAGCTACCCACTCCCGTTAATAGAAGACATCCTCGCATCCCTGGGTGGAGCGAACTTTTTCTCATCATTAGATATGAAATAGGGATACTGGCAAATCCCAATGTCAGAAGAAAGTATACCCAAGACCGTGTTCACATGTTTTCTAGGCCTGTGGAACTTCCGAAAAATGCCATTTGGCATTTGCAACGCGCCGTCTAAATTTGCACAATTGATGAATAAGGTACTATCAGGAATTCAGAACCAATTTGCAACAGCTTACATCGACGACATAATAGCATATTCGAAAACATTTAAGGAATACCTAGTTCACTTGGAGGAAGTCTTTCGTCCTCTACGAAAAGCCAAATTGAAGCTGAAACTCTCGAAGTGTGATTTTCTGAAGAAGGAAGTCCAATATTTAGGACATGTAGTGTCAGCCTCTGGCATCAAGCCAAACCCGGAGAAGGTCGAAGCCATTCAACATATGGGAGCACCAATCACTGTGAAAAGGAGTCCGCTCATTTATCGGCATGTGTCCTTACTATAGACGATTCATTCCAGGATTCAGCCAAATTGCAGCTCCGCTGATTAACTTAACAAAGAAGCATGCCATGTTCATCTGGACAGATGATTGCGAAAACGCATTTGCAACGTTAAAACAAAAACTAGCTTCTGCACCAGTGCTGGCCTATCCAGATATCACTAAGAACTATAAATTATATACAGACGCTTCACAAAGACCAGTTGGAGCGGTTTTAGTACAGGAACATGATGGTGAGGAACGAGTAATACAGTATCTGTCAAAACAATTAAATGAAACCCAACGAAAATGGCCAGTGATCCAGCTAGAGGCTTACGCTTGCGTCTGGTCAATTTCGAAGTTACGCCAATATTTACTAGGATCTAAATTCACAATTATGACGGATCATCAACCACTTACATTTTTGAATCTATCGGAAATGAAAAATCCCATGCTGCAGCGATGAGCAATCATGCTATCAGAATGTATGAAACCGAGCAAAAAGTAAACGTCATCGATTTCGACCATGTTCCTACGGGAGATTTCAGGAACACCGAATTCAGAAAACCAGAGGAAGAGTTGAGCGGAGAGGAAAAATTCAAAGATGTAATAGTGATGTGGGAAAATATTGAGAAACTTCAGAAAGCAGACGAGGAAATGGCAGAAATTAGGAAAGTAATGAACGATAAAAACCACGCGGATTACAAAGACGTGGTTCTGCAATACATGGAATTAGACAGACTCATTTATAAAATTAGCGAAGGACCACGCTGTGGACCGTTCCCTGGACTACAACTGTGCGTACCAAAATGCTTGAGAAACGAAATACTAAAATAATTGCACGAAGGCTTCTTTGCCGGACATATGGGATTGACAAAATGTATAAGAAACTTAAATTTAGATATTATTGGAGTGGTATGTGGCGAGATACAGTAGCTTACCTCAAAGCCTGCGTGCTGTGCACAGGACGACGGGCCAAGGCAGCTCCAGCCCCGATGCAAGAAATGCCCGTACCACATTGCTCATTTGAAATGATAGCCATCGACACTTGTGGACCGTACCCAGAAACGCAAAACGGTAACTGATATGTCATTACAATCATTGATCACTTCTCTTCTTGGGCGGAAAGTTTCTGCACCGAAAGAAAGGACACCAAAACGGTTGCTAAAATTATTATGGAGGAGATTATTCCACAACACTCTTGCCCACGAGTAATTCTTCCAAATCTGGGCACAGAATTCATAAATACGGTAATTGATGAACTAGAAACATGCCTGAACATTCGACATATCAGTACCAGTGCGTACCATTCTTCTATGAACGGCCGTGTCCAGAGGTATCATAGGGTACAAAACGATATATTAGCAAAAGCAATTAACCAAAATCAAGATGACTGGGATGCGAAAATACCCGCAACTCTGGCTGCCTACCGAACGACAAATATTGGAAGATCAGGCACGATATCACCCTTCTTCACGCTATATGGTCGAGATCCAGTCCTCCCCCTAGACAATTTGCTACAACCGAAAGTTAGATACTACTGAGAAGATTACGTACCAGAAATGTTAGCTAATTTGCACGAAGCATATAGTCATGTGATAACACACATCGTCGAGAGCCACGATAAAAATCGAGCTTACGCAGACCGAAAAGCGAAGCTACGTAATTTTAAAATTGGAGACCCGGTGCATTACTACGATATCACCATACAACCTGGCACCTCTCCCAAATTCTCGCTACCCTGGAAACCATACTTTAGAATAATCAAACAAACCAGAGCTGTATATTACGTGATTAGGGATCAGATTAACGGAAAAACTCGTCTGGTGCATGTACAAAAACTACGATTAGCTGACCCCACTACCGCCTGGGAACCCACGAGAGACATCGATGAGCCTATTAACAGAAATTATCTAGAGAAAAAGTATAAATCAGATCGCATCACACCTGAACGCATTCAGCTTCCAAGGTTAGCCAAGCGGGCCGAAGGCGACCCGAGCCGTGAACAAGGCTATGACTACAGCTACATGGATGTAGACATACCTTTCGGAAGAATGGCTGAGGACACCGCAGTGCCGATGCGAGGAGCGGTCATGCCTGGCTCAATGCCAGCGCCGCCGTCCGAGACGGGCCGACAGGAAGTTGAATCACCGCTCGCCCAGTTAACCGAACCAGGTCAGCCCCCAGCCACTAGCAGCGACTCCGAGGATAAGTTACCGCTGGCCGAAATAGCTGAACGTATGAAACGACCTCTGCCAACGTTTTGTGAATCAGAGAGTGAAAAGTTACATTCACGAGTAACGAAGCGTACAAAACCCCAGAACAGTGATTCCGAGGATAACTTGCCCTTGTCAGAATTAGCAGAACGCTTGAGAAATTCAGCTGAAAGCCCACGAGGTGTTCCCCCAGAAAAAACGACCGTTAGAAGTAACTTCGGACGACGATTGTCCCCCAGAAAAATTACAGATTCACGACCATAAGTCATCTTCTGAATATGATGCTGATGTTGAACATGTAAAAATAAAACCTGATAAGGCTAGCATATTCGCAACTTTCGTGGAGAAACAGAACGCAATGATGCTGGCACAACCTAAATAGCAAACGGAATTGTTTAAATCGATGTTTGAGTAGCAGATGATGATACTGAAGATGATACTGCGCGGTTCGGAAGCAGTCCACAAAAAACTTCAGGGTGGTTGCATCAGTCCCGCCTCCCCGCCCCCCCCCCCACTGGCGAGATTTAATGTGGCATGGTTCCATGATAAACGCTCTATTGAGTGATGGAACTTTAGTGTCGAGAGGTGTGCATTAGTCGTGAGACCATCCAGATTTGTGGTGGCACATAGGAAAAACCTCGTAGGATCGACTGCTGCTAGAAGGTCCACACGGAATCTAATCCCAGCACGATTTTAGTAGTCTGGGATTGAATCACGGAAAGGTCAAAACAACCAGTTTTCATGCACAAGTTGAATGGGTCGGCAAAGAAGCGCTCAGCAAGCCTGATGGAGCACATATGAGACACTGCTACCTGTAGTAAGGACACCAACAAAGAGCACAGACTACCACTACAGGCGCAAGGGTATGGCAGATGTTGCCGAATACAACAGCTGACACACACAGCACAATTACAAGCGTACAGACCGATTTACATCGAGAAACTGTGCTATCTTGCACTGTTTCCGTGAGGAACCTGTCCATCCTTCTTTGGGGTGTGTGGGGGGGGGGGGGGCAGCAGGCCTGATGTGTATGGTATTCCCTTCACTTTGTTGTTTCAAGCGTATCCCTTTTAGACACGGCTCTGCTACCGCCCACCCCGTCCCGGTCTTTCCCCGGACTACTTACGGCGTACCAGGAAAGTAGGCACATTTTGCCCGTAGATTGCCTTCCGCATTCCGTTTTAGAGAATCGGCGGGCACGATGGGAGTGGGATTGATACAACTGGTAGCGGCGAGGACCTCACTGCCCGCTACGGTATCAATTCCCCAGGCGATTGCTGCTTCTTCAGGCGGAGCAATCACCACTTGATTGCACCCGGACTCATTATTTATGACGTCTTGTTCCCGCCTTGTAATTAGCTGTTACCTGGAGATATAAACCACTATGCTTGTCTATATTTAGAACTAGGACTGCATTTAGCATCCAAATAAAATAGGAATGGACGTTAGAAAACCAGTTCCCTCTTTGGAACACAGTAAATAAATTTAAAAAAACAGAAGGGAACGGTATGCATCTTCGAAAAATTTCACCACATAGGTGCAATCTGTGAAGGAACCGCTTTCGATGGCTTTTTCCCTTTCCCAGGCTTTAAGTCGATCCTTGTCCACAATTACTAACACTGCAGGTGTTACTTTTTGGCTTCGTTCTAGTGCGACTTGAGCAGAGCTTCCCATGTGTAACTTGCAGGGCTTCTCATATGCAACTTGAGCAGGGCGTTTAAAAACGTTCAGCTTCAACGTTTTCAGACGACGGTTCCAGTAACTGGCGAACACTATCTACAAGCTGACGAGGGTATTTGGAACGACAAAATTCACAAGGTGTTCGATGTGAACATGGCGTTTTCTCATCACTTTCAAGTTTTGCTAACCTTCTCAAATTACCCGAGCGATAATCTTCCACCTGAATCTTCCCGAATCAGTGATCCTGATTCACATACTTGACACAGCACCCCCATTCGTAACATAAGAAAAGGCAAGCGGACGTTTCTCAGCTACACTCAAGTCATGCTCAACCATCCTTTCTTTTCTTTACAACATTCACAGAAACTGCAATGAAGGGAAAGGTTGTGCAGGGAAAGCAGGCTGTGAAAGGTTCAGGAAGAACGGCCAAATACCGTTCTAAACTTTAAGACCGCTTACCTTGGTTATCTTCTGCTCGCATCAAGAGGACAGGATCAGGAGTATATCAGATTCGAAGTGACCAAGTTCGCGGTGCACGGGGCAGCTGTTATCATGTTGCATTATCGCTCCTATTCAACGATAGGAAGTGCTCTTGTGTTGTCCGTACCAAGACACCGACAAGAAATATGCATCGTACAATGAACAATGGCACCTTTGGGGAATGCTCTCCCCGGAAATGATGCCTGTATTAACTGGCGGATCTAGCCCACACTTTTGTGTGTGTGGTGGGGGGCAACCTTCGGCGCCGGCACAACCCCCCCCCCCCACAATGGCGTACATATGACTTACATCAGGGGAGGGGGCAAACGGATTTGGAGGGAGCCAAACGAACTACTCTCTTTGGTTTAAAGACAACGGATTTCGACCACTCTTATCAAAGGGCCCATTTTGAACTGGCGCCGCCGCCGTCCTGTCCGCCTGAGGTGGCGCCGCCGCCATCCTGTCCACCTGAGACGGCACCGATCGCGGAGCTGCTTCACTTCCAGCTTCTTCCTACTTTAAGACCTCGTTTTGAGCGAAGATCATTGGGTTTGCCAGGACGAGGTCCGGGTTGAATGGGTGAATGCCACTAGACTTGAATCCGTTTATGATAGTTTCTTGGTTTCCAATAATGTATCATTTGACTATCGAGCTAGACCTTTTGTGACCTCAGGTCATATAAAGTCACGACAAGGTGTCATTATTAATCATAGGCATGTCAAAATAGCCTACTATATAGGAATAGCCTCCACCCCACTCCCAAAGGAAATGTATGGCTTCACATAATACCAATCTGCATGCATTGGTATTGGTAATGTAAACGGCATCACCTTCCAAGGCCACGTAACACGTCACAAATAAAAAGACACAAGGTGCTTGGTGGATATAAGTACCCTGCCTTCATTTACCAAGATAAATTTATTTTAAAACAGTAGGGAAAACTATAATTTTGTTCACCTTCACATTAGGTCAGGACGTCATTGGGGTCAAATGTGAAGTTGGTTCAAAGTAAGTTACATATTTGAAATCAGTGTTAAATTTGGATTACGAATATAGTTCACTTTGCATTTCAACACAACAAAGTTGGGTATATATCGATTCGTAACCACAAATGTTTTGCCATGACCTGAAAATAACGGAGGGCACAGCTCTTGACTTTGGGGTTTGATGATATTAATAATGGCCTGTTCGAAATCATCGCCACAGAGCTACCCTGTACACCAATTTTAATCGCGTTCTGAAAGGTGAGTGTGTTATGTGTGGGTTCTGCAACGCCAACAAAGCAGCCTCACATTCCCCTTTCATTGTCGCAAATCCCTCAAATACTAGTTTTGGTGTTGATAATTCAACGTGGTTGATTATTGTTTCAGAATCACTTCCATACTACTTGTTGCCAACCTAGTTTTGCCAGCGCACGGCGACAGAGCTTCATGGAGGGTGGTGATGTGGACACATTCGGTGCACGCAACACTCAGACGTATATTTTGAACGCGGGCTTTCGTACATATAGTACATATACAAAGTCACTTCATCAAAGAAGACGGTAAGCAATCGATTTATCAAGTGCTATCTTTTGTATGCTATATGCTTATGCTTTATGTGCTATATTTTCCCGTGCACACTCTACCATGCGAGGCGCAGACCCAATGCACGGCATAAACACAAACAAATCTACGGTTGCGTCGATTGCGTATGCAGACAGATCAGACGTTCTTCATAAACCTTCGCTCGTGCGCAACATTTTGCCACCTTCGCCAGTGCGGGGGAAGGTTAGTGCGACACCCTATCGTTTCCAAACGAAACGTTATAAAGACCAAACAAATCCGGGCGTATGTGGTGAGCCGAGATCTCGCAATTGACGCGATTTGTCTACCTGGGGGTGACAGGTAACTCCAGGTTAGGCCAAAGGTCACATTTTCTCCAGAGCCGATACTTTACACAATTTGATCGCAAACGCTTCCTAAGCTGCAGCGGATATGCACTTTTGGTTCTGATCAGGGTGCAGGGTGATTCGATGCTTTACGGAAGTAAGGACATATTTCAAACTCCATTTAAAGCATTGGTCACGGGTCAGGTCAGGCCCAGTGCCGACCACGCAAGGCTGAATAGAATGTTGGCTAAAATCATTGTTTACACCCACCCAGGGTAAAAAGTGGATGGAAAATGGGATTCAGAACTTAAAACAATCTTAGATATCGATTAGCTCAGGGACAATGTCCGAATATCAATCCAGTCAGGTATTAGCCCAATCCGCACAACATGTGCTCTTCTAGATCACAATGCCATGTCAAGATGCGATAAACCGCGATTTCGTCGAAAATGGTCGTAGGTGTTCCTCTTCATGACGTTATTGCTTCGTTAGCTGACAGCCCAACAAAACAAGTAACAAAAGATCTAAAACGACTCCTCAGAGGGTACCTAACATTTCACTGGGTTTCGTTGAGCGGTTCGGAAGCAATCCACGAAAAATCCTCAGGGAGGTTGCATTAACCCCGCCTCGCCCCCCCCCCCCACACTGGCGAGATATAAGGTAGCATTGTTACATGATAAACGCTCTGTTGAGTGATGGAACTTGAGCGTCGACAGGTGGGAATTAGTCGTGAGACCATCCAGATTTGTGGTGGCACATAGGAAAAAGGTTCGACTGCTGCTAGAAGGTCCACACGGAATCTAATACCAGCACGATTTTACTAGTCTGGGATTGAATTACTGGAAGGTCAACACGACCAGTTTTCATGCACCAGATGAATGGGTCGGCAAAGAAGCGCTCAGCAAGCCTGATGGAGCACATATGAGACACTGCTACCTGTAGTAAGGAGACCAACAAAGAGCACAGGCTACCACTACAGGCGCAAGGGTATGGCAGATGTTGCCGAATACAACAGCTCACACACAGCACAAATACAAGCGTACACACCGATTTACATCGAGAAACTGTGCTATCTTGCACTGTTTCCGTGACGAACCTGTCCATCCTTCTTTGGGGTGTGGGGGGATGGTGGGGACAGCACGCCTGATGTGTATGGTATTCCCTTCATTGAACGTCACAAGATGTTTGAGAGTAGCAGACACTTCGATCTTTCATGTGTATCCCTTTTAGACACGGCTCTGCTACCGCCCACCCCGTCCCGGTCTTTCCCCGGACTATTTACGGCGTACTAGGAAAGTAGGCACATTTTGCCCGTAGATTTTCTTCCGCATTCCGTTTTAGAGAATCGGCGGGCACGATGGGAGTGGGATTGATACAACTGGTAGCGGCGAGGACCTCACTACCAGCTACGGTATCAATTCCCCAGGCGATTGCTGCTTCTTCTGGCGGAGCAACCACCACTTGATTGCACCCGGACTCACTATGTGTGACGTCTTGTTCCCGCCTTGTAATTAGCTGTTACCTGGAGCTATACACCACTATGCTTGTCTATCCTTAGAACTAGGACTGCATTTAGCGTCCAAATAAAATAGGAATGGACGTTGGAAAATCAGTTCCCTCTTTGGAACACAGTAAATAAATAGACAAAAAAACAGAAGGGAACGGTATGCATCTTCGAATAATTTCACCAAATTGATGCAATCTGTGAAGGAAACGCTTTCGATAGCTTTTTCCCTCTTTCCCAGGCTTTAAGTCGATCCTTGTCCACAATTAATAACACTGCAGGTGCTAGTTTTGGCCTTGTTCAAGTGCGACTTGAGCAGAGCTTTCCATGTACAACTTGCAGGGCTCCCCATATGCAACTTGAGCAGGGCGTTTAAAAACGTCTAACTTCAACATTTTCAGACGACGGTTCCAGTAACTGGCGAACACTATCTACAAGCTGACGAGGGTATTTGGAACGACAAAATTCACAAGGTGTTCGATGTGAACATGGCGTTTTCTCATAACTTTCAAGTTTTGCGAACCTTCCCATATTACCCCGAGCGATAATCTTCCACCTGAATCTTCCCGAATCAGTGATCCTGATTCACATACTTGACACAGCACCCCCATTCGTAACATAAGAAAAGGCAAGCGGACGTTTCTCAGCTACACTCAAGTCATGCTCAACCATCCTTTCTTTTCTTTACAACATTCACAGAAACTGCAATGAAGGGAAAGGTTGTGCAGGGAAAGCAGGCTGTGAAAGGTTCAGGAAGAACGGCCAAATACCGTTCTAAACTTTAAGACCGCTTACCTTGGTTATATTCTGCCCGCATCAAGAGGACAGGATCAAGAGTATATCAGATTTGAAGTGACCAAGTTCGCGGTACAGGGGCCAGCTGTTATCATGTTGCATTATCGTTCATATTCAACGATAGGAAGTGCTCTTGTGTTGTCCGTACAAAGACACCGACAATAAATATTTATCATACAATGACACCTTTGGGGAATGATGCCTGTATTCACTGACGGATCTAACCCACACTTTAGTGTGTGTGGGGGGGTGGGGGGAAACTTTCGGCGCCGGCACCCCCCACCCCCCAATGGCGTATCTATGACTTACATCAGGGGAGGGGGCAAACGGATTTGGAGAGAGCCCAACGTACTACTCTCTTTGGTTTAAAGACAACGGATTTCGACCACTCTTACCAAAGGACCCAGTTTTAATTTGTTTCAGGCATTCCAGTTCACAACGCCCTGCCGCCACCACGCCAATGTTCGTGCACGTGTACACCGTCCTTGCTCATTTGGCGCATTCGCTACACTTCGTGATATTCTACGTTTTCTGCTCGGCCTCCTACATTTTACTAATTGCTGCCACATGATACACTTGATAGACGTATTGGGGTTCCATGGAAAAACAAAATTTATTAATTCAATTCGACGATTAACTCACATTTTATGGTGGTTACGAAACCCGGATGCCCGCTGGGCTTCCATGTACCTCATCTCTTTGGTTAAATATGCTCCCAGATTGGCTACCGAACCGAGACCCTAACTGGATGTTCTTTTGTTGGATCCGTTGCGTTTCCTTTCCTCCTCGGATGTGTTTTAGGGCTTCAGCCCATTTTTGTTATGGGCCCAGCACATTTTTGAGACCCCAGCTCTGGTGGGGGTTTTGTTGCTTTTCTGTGCACGGATATTTTTTTTAGATACCGGTGTGCTTTCGAAGACCCCAATGTGTTGATTTGGTGCCCGGTCTTTTTGTTCTCTTTTTAGAACCATGCCGTCATTTTTGCGGGCCCCACCCTGTTCTTGGCGCCCTCATGCGGTCTCATTTCCCCGGCGTGCTTTTGAGTCCTCCGGTGTCCTTTTTCTTAATAGCTTCCGGTATGTTTATTTGAGGCTGCAACGCATGTTTTAAGGCTCTGCCGCTTCGTGCGAGACATGGTGCGCTTCGGACGGCTCGTAATTTTCAAGGACCCCGGCATGACTTCTTTGGTCCCCATCGTGATTTTCTGGGGTCCAGGATCAACTTTTTTGGGCCCCCAGGGTTATTTGCAATGGCCTCGACGAGACTACTTGGGCCCTAGCGTGATCTCCAGGCGCCCCGGCCCAATTTTTTGGGGCCCACAGCGTGATTTTCAGGGGCCCAGGTCCGACTTTTGGGGGCCTTAGCGTGATTTTCAGGGCTCCGGTACGACCTTTTGGGCCCCAACATGATTTTTAGGGGCACGGCCAGACTTTGGATTCTCAGAGCTATTTTCGGGGGCGCGGGCCCGACCATTTGAGGCCCCCAGTGTGATGTTCAGGGGCGCAGGCGCGACTTTTTAAAGGTCCCAGCGGTATTTCCAGGGGCCCCGATGCGACTATTGGGATCCCATCGGAGGGAGTGAAGGACAGCTGGCCCCTTTACCCCTCCCCTTCGGTGCGCCACTGGCAGAAATAATTATCTTAATTCTACACGGACATCATAGAGAAGATGAAAGGAAGGTAGCACTAGGTGACAATGTGATGCAAGAGAGCACATGCCCTCAAGGCAATCACCTAGATTAGATGCCCGGTACTACTACCCGAATCTCTCGTACCTGCAAACACACCGGGTTTCTCTCATTCAGGATCTAAATACACACCTACTCTTGCTATTCTTCTTGAAAATATCACCAATGCAGGCTGTCTCTTCATCTCAGTAACGGCGCCAGGCTACAACCTCCACCACCAACATACAAAACGTGCTCAACTGGGCTCAACTGGTCACTCCAACACGACCTCGATAAATTTGTCACTCGCACAAAACAGCGACACATCCTGTTCAAATTCGGCTTTCGAAATCTGGCTCACTTGGTCCGCTTGCCCGTTACTGGCGAAACTAAACTCAAGATGCAATCTGACTAATGATTAATGAAACAGCTGATGTTGTCAACTCTTGCCGTAAGCAGAACTCCAGCAGCATAGTACTATTTATATGTGCCAAGATCTAACATGATACCATATTTGGCCTCCAAACTAGTTAAGAAATACCTGTAAAGTTGTCAGATTCCTTCATCTCGAACGCTATTTTTTAACTCGGTAAATGTCACAGCATTTTACTTGAATTCACTTGGGTTGGTTTGGGGGAGGGCGGGGGGGGGGGGATAAAATACACAATGATAATGCATTTAAACGCATTTAAGCGCTTCGCGCATTTAAATACATTGAAGCGCTTCGGGAGGCCCCCTGGGATCGACCAGTGCTCCACATGAAAATATACGGATCCATCCCGATTTGAACATTTTGGGAGATGGTCACAAAATATATTTTTCAGTGTCGGCCGCGCTAATGGTCAGGGACTGCTACATGACTCGTGAATTGAGAATTGAATGGACAATGAAGAAGGAATGTAGGAGTGGGAATGGAGGACAATGTAGTCATACGTGAATGCTAATACTGCGCAACTCATTCACTGAGAGTCAGGAGCTTATCTATCACTATCAATGCACACTGCTTGTCTTTCATTTGACAAAACAGCAATGCATGCCCTTACCGGAAAGGCTCCGGTAGACCCTGATTCACGTTCATCCGTTATCTGAACATTTGTGATCTTCTTTGCCTTCTATTCTCGAATTCCACTTTGCTATAGTTAGTTATTGTAGTTTAGGGGCGCATCAACTGCATAGGTCATATAGCTCCCATCCACTTTGCTATATAATGATGTTATTAAAACGGCTTCAAAATTTTGGGTACTCAGCTCGGGTTGCATTGATATTCAACTACTGTAGCTCAGAGCAAAGTAAACTTTTGTAGTAAGTTCTAGTTCGTTTTTGCTACCGGGTTGTAGTTTTTGTTCTAAGAAATCAATTGTTGGTTTTGAAATAAGCTTTTATGAAGCAGCCCGGTCTGGATTTAGCCGTCGGTCGTCTCCGATCGGCTGGATGTCGATTGGTTGGTCAGATCGACCGATCTCCGCAGCCTAGTAGTACGTAAAGACAGTGGTGGTAACGGTCTTGCCATGAAGCGGTCCTGCAGACCTTGAGTGACTAGCCCCACCGCGACCGGATGGTCCGCCGCGAGCGGCCGGACCGCTACAGTCAGCTGACTTCCCGCAGCCGGCTGGCGGCGGCTGCGGTGTCTCGAGCAGACCGACAGCGTCTCGTCTCCTCTGGGCCACCAGCTGGCGGCGCGCCTGCTGAGCCTCTGCATCCAGCCCGTCCACCCAGTCCTCGACGGCGTCGTCGATGACGAGCGAGCGCACCGTGGTGGCAATGGCGGCCCGACACAGCGGACACGTGTCCGTCTGTCGGATCATGCTCCGCACGCAGTCTTCGCAGAACGTGTGCGAGCAGCCGAGTGTGGTAGCTTTGATGAACACTTCCTGACAAACGATGCAGACGAGGTTTCGCGGCTGCGTCGGCCGCTCTGTCGATCCACTGGCCGCCGCAGACGCACCCTCGCCACACTCAGGCGTGGGCTCGGCGCTCTTCGTGCTGGCCCCCCGCGCCTGGTACCACTCACGCATCTTGAGGAACACGCCTGTTTCGCCGTTGTGCTGCAACTGGTGCTGTCGGAGGACGCGTATGTTATGCTCTCCTTGGAAGATGTTGTGCTCCAGCAGACAGTGGTTCGCTGTGCAATAGCTGCGAACATAGCAGAAACACAGGTGGAAACGTTGACAATTTGGGTTCTTGCATCCGTTTTTGTTGTAGGCATAGCACACCTTTGGAACCGCGTCTTTCCCCGCCACGGGTGTCTTAGATTGTAGGGTGGTGGTTTTAGCAATCTGATCACTCGTGGCCAGGTACATGAGCCTGAGTTTTTCGGTAATGAATGCCGTTTCTACGTCAAGGCATTTCGCGTTCCTCAACACTCCCAAATTATGTTCGCCATGAGTGATACTGTGTTCCCGGCTGCATTTGTCCCCCAGCGGACACTTGTCCTGAATGGAATCCAGACACAAGTGCAAGTAGGTGCACTTTGGGTTCGTACACCCGACGATGTTATAGGCGAAACAGACTCCGGGTGGTTTTAGTTCATCCGTTCTGGATGTGTTCGACTTGAACTTCTCCATCAGCTGATTCAGAATTTCCGGATGTTGGTTGGCATGGTGCCAGCCGTGCGCTTCGAGCACCACTGTGTTATGAGCAGTAGTCAGGAAGTGAGTTTTGACGCACTTGTTGTCGAACCGGCATCTGGCGATGATGAAGTGGAAGCAAATATGCAGGTCTTCACAGTCATCATCATCACATCCAACCTTGTTAAATGCGCGACATATGCTTGGAAGCGTGGGCAACGCTTCGGTCGTCATCACTGGCTCCAGCCTTGGCTAGTCCCACAATTCGTCAAAATCGACTTCGTAACGGCAGACCATGCGCGTAGCCATCTGCAACAAACGGGTCCAAGGTTACCAGTCACATGCTGCTTGTTTCTTCATAAATATTGTTCTAGCGTCTCACTCGAGCATTTGGTGTAAGCTGGAAATCCCCATGGGTGACAAAGCCCCGCTTGGCAGCATTGCGCAAAAACGGCAGTTCACACTTCCGTATATACGCGTCCATGCGAGGTTTGGATGGAGGCCAGTTTTCAGTTCTGAAAAGGTTGTTCTCGCTTCTTTTCCAATACATCTGTGAGACCTGGCAGAGCCAAGAGGTGGGGAAAATCACCAGTTATATTTTACCGAACAACATATGCTGAAAATCATGCGGCGTGATGGGATGCTGCATCTGTCATATTCGTTAACAAGCACAAACATTTAACTGAAGCATGCCTAAATATTAAATGCATGTTAGACAGGTTTTTATTGCACGATGAAAACGAAAATCCGATTGTGCGACGGGAATATGGGATCTTGAGCTAACACCTAAATCTAAAGAGTTCCAAAGCTCGAGTTTTAAGGCCACCGAGAGATGTTTTGATCTTTTGCAAGGTATAGGGTATTAGGGCCTTGAAGCCTTAGTTTTGTTTGCAGACGGTCATATATGGACATGCATCTAAATGAGAGATTGCCCAACATCATTTTCAGAAATGGACACCTTTCAACTTTAGGAAAATACCCTACAGGGATCTTTAGTAATAATCCATATGTTGTGAAATACATCCAGGACAGTAGAGAAACGACCATAAGATAGAGGTACATCTTTCCGGATAGTGTCACGAAGTGTTCTAGCGCACTGAATATCTTGAAATGCGTTGCTCGTACTTCCCATGGGGCAGATCGAGATACGCTTATGCTGTTATATCGTTCCCTGATACGTTCAAAACTTGACTACGCCAGTTGTAACTATGCCGGTACTGCTGCAGCCAACAAGCGTACATTTGACACCATCCATCACACCGGCATCCGCATCGCAACCGAGGCATTTCGCACCTCACCCACGATAAGCCTTCTAGCAGAGGCACACGAGCCGCCTCTCTGCCTGCGTAGAGAAAGGCTGGGAATGCGCTACGCTTGCAAGCTTCGCTAGCTCCCTGATCATCGGGCTTACTTTCATGTTTTCTCGCGACGATTGCCGACCATTTTCTCCACATATCGATATTTGAGTGTTGCCCCGTTCGGTGTGCGCAAACGTAAACTATTCCAAGAAAGCCGAGTTGAACTCCAAGGAATCCGGAAAGTTGGGCACATGGAGACCCTCCATGGGAGTTGATCGCACCAGAGGTGGATTTGTCCCTCGCTAAAACCAGGAAAACCGATGTTGCTCCAGAAGAGTTCCGCTCACTGGCCCTTAAACACATCGGATCATTGCATGAATGGGTGACTACACATACTGATGACTCTCGAACGGAGAATGGTGTTGGCAGCGCATTTGTTTGTGGCTCTGTCACCCGATCGTTTTCCATCCCCAAGCACGCATCTGTATATTCATCTGAACTGTTCGCCATTTTGAAAGCCCTATGTTATATTGAAGTGTCAGGAGGTGATCGTCATGTGATTTTTACTGACTCCTTAAGCAGCCTTTTAGCCGTGAACACATGCTATGCCTCCAACTCACGTGTGCGTGATATTATAAAGTGTCTTACCGCTGTGTACTGTTTGGGACAGCGGGTGGCTTCCTGGCAATGCTAGAATTGTTGGGAACGAGTTGGCGGACGCTGCGGCAAGGCGAGCAGCGCATGCCCCGTGCACTCGTTCGCTGCCGCTTCCCGCCACGGACCATTGCTGACAGATTTCCACCTTTCTCCTCAACAATTGGCAAACCATGTGGGGCGCGAAACACGCGAACAAGCTGAGAGCCATCAAGCCACTTTTGGAACCATGGGATTCGTCCCGTCGTATGCTTCGGAAAGAAGAGTTGACACTGTGTCGTCTCCGCATAGGGCACACTTACGCAACGCACGGTTACCTGCTGTGTGGTGGCGACAGACCCCAGTGCGCCACATGTCGATCATCACTGACAGTTCACCATGTTTTGATATCGTGTCCTTTATATGCTGAAGAACGTTGACGTTATTTTGGATCTCTCCAGATGGCTTCTCTTAGCAATGCTTTTTTTCCAACAGCTCTCCCGTTTGGCAATCGAGACGATTGATGGATTTATTATCCGAAGTGTCGTTTTGAACTATATATGCCCCTCATCGATATGCATGACATGCAACCTTTGTGGCAAAATAAATCGATAAAACGGTGTCCATGTGATGCCAGTACTGTAGTACTGCTTCTAACCACATCTCCATGATCGTATGAGTTATGGGCGCAATATGACCAGAGCTGTCGAAGCGCTCGTAAGCCCAAATAACTAACGCAACTAAAGATGCATGATATGTTATATTTTGGAGTTTTTGAATGGGCTGAGCGTGGGCTGTCTTGACAAACATAGTATCATCATCGTCGGATATTCCAAGCCAACCATAATACGAAGCATTACATGACGTCAAATATGTCACAAGACTGCCATGTGCCAGCAATTAGCAAACGAAAGAGGCCTAGCAGAAACAGCAGAATCTGCGGATCGCACGAAGTGTGGCGAATGCGTCGAATGCGTATGGCGGGTTGGTGTACGCGTGCACGACCGTTGGCGTGGTGGCGACCGGGCATTATGAACTGAAATATGGGAAGTAGGAATATGCTACACTGTAGTGATTTGCACAAGCATAATTCCAGCTTTGTGTGTGTGTTTATCACGGGATTCGAGAAAACGTCCTGAACAGAGGGAGAGGGTTGGTTGAAATCCGGTGGCTTGAAAACGATGGTGGTTATAGAATGACCCCCCCCCCCCTCCACAGGAAATGAAAGTTGTATTCATTATTTGAATACAAATACATAAAAATGATCCCTTAAGGAAAACAGCGATCGAAATCAGGTGTCTTAAAAATGTCGCAGGTGGGCCCCTCCAAATCCGGTCTCCCCCATGGTGGTGCAATTCCAAGGTGGAGCACTGGGCACAGGTGAAATGTTCGTGCAATATTTCGAGAGCATCCATTCGTCCCCGTTACTAATATTCAGAGGTGCAGGTCATCAGTGTGTGTACCCAAATTGCAGGCAAAAGTCAACATGGATCCCACGTCGGAATTGTCCCTCCTAATTTCGAAAACCAGAATCCACCCATCCGTGCCTGGCATCCATACGATGCCGTGGTATTGAAGCAAGGCGAGGTGATGCGAGATCAAGGCAAACACTCACATGCTGTCGCACAGAGACGTCAGGCACCTGGTCGGCGGCACCTACAGCCGGTTCTCGTGACGATGTGTGGTACTGGTACGTCGCCACGTCGGCCGTGCCACTGTATTTCCCCTGCAACGGAGAGCGATTGCGCAGCCCTCGGGCGCAGTGGCGTGGCACGGCAGCAGGGGCGAACCGAGCCACCCGGCCATGAGTCGGTGGTGACCTTGCACGCCTCCGGCGTAGTCTGTCAGCCGCCACAGACAGGGTCAGGTGTAGGGCGTAGGGCGAGCGGCAGGTCCGTGGGTGGTGCCGCCCTAGTCATACTGTCGGCCAAGTGGAGCAGGTCGAGTGGTGCCCCTGCCTATACCAGGATGAGATCAGTTAGCATGAAATGCCATCTGGCCACAGCTGCCGTGCGATAGGGTATCGCCAGACAAAGTCCGCCTTCGTCTGGGCAATCTGTTTCAGCTTGCCAATGGCATCCATGATGTCGGGAGCCATGGGTGTCACTGTGAAATTGATATTTTTGGGGGAGGGGGGAGGAGGGGGATTTCATGTTCTTGATGACATGTGTATCCTTAGCGGGGGTCAATCAAGCGAGGTTATGAACTGTGGAGGTTATGATACATCTCCAATCAAAGCGTTCTGGGACGGCGTCTCCATTGGCTGAATGGCTAAGCATCGGTCTGATTGTGGGGGATTAATGATTGGAGAGGCCAGTTGCCCCTCAGTGCATGCAAATTGACACCCCTGTCAGGAACAGACCGAGTCAGCCCAACCGGAAGGAAAAACACCACGACATTACGGGCAGGCCGTGTTAACCAGAGGAAAACACCACGGCATTACAGGCAGCTCGTGGCGTACAGAAGTGGGCGGGGCAAAAGGGTCCGTGGCCCCCCTGAGAGGTTGTGGGTCCCCCAACAATCGCACCGGTGTTTGGACAAATTGCGCCAGGCGCCCTAAAAACCTGCTGGGACCACCACAAATCGCATTGGTTCCCCCCAAATCACACTTGGGCACCAAAATTCCTGCTGGGCCCAGATAAATCACAACGGGTCCACACAAAGTCGCGCAAGTGCCCCTGAAAATAACGCTGGGGCCACCAAAGTCGCACCAAGGCCCCTGAAAATCACACCGGGGTAAAAAAAACCGCAGTGGCCACTAAAACGATGCTGGGAGCCCCACACATCGTACGCAGCCACTATAGGGCAGTGGCGTACCGAACAGAGTGTGGGGTGGGGGGCAAGAGTCCGTACCCTCCGCCGTGAGTCGTTGTGGGCCCCCAAAAATCGCAATGTGGCCCCAAAAATCATATTTGGGATCCAAAAAATATATCAGGGCCCATGAAAATGACACTGTTGGCCCACAAAATCGCATAAAAGCTCCTAAAAATCATATTGGGAACCCAAAAATCGCGCTGGGGCCCCGAATAATCACATTGGGACCCTGATAATTATGCTGGGAGCCACAAAATCGCACAAAGGTTCCTGGAAATCAAATTAGGGCCCCAGAAAATCGCCCGGTGACCTCCTAAAAACCACATTTGGTACCAAAAAGCCGTGCAGGGCCCCCTGGAAATGACGCTGGGTACCTCCAAAATCGCACCAAGCCCACTGAAAATCACAATGGGGCTCCCCAAAATAGTTCCTGGGGGCCTGAAAATGCAGTTGTGGTCTCCAAAAAGTGGGGCCCGGTCCCTGACAAAAACGGTGGGGTCCTCAAAACGTTGCGCTAAGGCCCATGAAAATCTCACTGGGGCCTCAAAAGGTCGGACAGGACCCCTGGAAATCATGATGGGGGCCCAAGTCTCGCAGGGGCCTCTGCAATTGACGCTGGACCCAAATACAGGCAGAGCTCCTCCAAATCACGTTTGGGCCCAAAAGGTTGGGCGGTGGCCGAACTTTTGTGGGCACCGAGACCCCACAAAAGTTGGATCAAGGACCTAAAATGACTTCAAAAGTTTGCACCTGGGCCCCTGTAAATTACGCTGGGGGTCCCATGTAGCTGGAACAGGTCATTGAAAATCACACTGAGGCCCAAAAATCGCGCTCTTTCAATCGCACTGGGACCAAAAAAGTCGCGTCGTAGCCCTTGAAAATCACGCTGGGGGACCAAAATGTCGCGCTGGAGCCCCAAAAGTCGCAGCCGGCCTACAAAAATCCTATTTTTACCTGGAACGTCACTCGCGTCAAAACCCCCAAAAACCCGTCGGGCCCCGGAAATAAAACGTGTCAGGGCACAGAAAAAATAGCACCGGAAGCTCAAAGAATCGCACCAGGCAGGGACGGGGCCCAAAAATATTGCGCAAGGGTCTTTAAAAATAGAACTCGACCCACAAAAATCACACCGAGACTCGATCGAATTGACCCAAGTCCAGGGAAATTCGTAACAGATCCAAAAGACCACTTTCAGAAGGGCCTTTCTACTCTGAAGGGTGCCATCTGCAAAAAAAAATACTCATTGAGCAGCCGTAATGGCGTACCAAAGGAGAAAAATCCCCCTCCCTCTTGGGTGGCGTGGTCTCCCAAGAATCACGCCGGGCCCTAGTGACAAAATACCATGGGATTGACATTCATCCTCCATGGAACACATGGGATCCCATAACATTGCTTCGATTGTTCCATGATAAAAACGAAATCCTAGTGAGATAGACAGAATCCCATGGAGAAACCAGAACAGTCCTATGGTAGCATTGAGACAGTCTCATATAGCGCATGGAACCCCCTCCCGAATTTCATGAGCCCTCCCTCAGTCATTCAGGAGGCGTCCCGTTTTAGGCAACCGTCCCTAACCTCCCTAGAGATTGGTCTCAGAAATGACAAGTGAGATGGGTGCTGGATCGTGCGATTGCTTGTCGCGAGTCCCCCCCCCCCCACACACCTCCAGTAAGATATTTCAGTAGGAAGCGGGTGCTATGTGGGGAGGAAATATCGGTGTTCGCGCCCACCCGCCAATGCAGTTTGTGTTGCGACGGCGGGGACGGGCCCCCCAAAAATGTTGTGCAGAACATAAACATCCTAGGAAACATGCACCGGTGAAAACCTGGCAGAATTAGTGTGCTTCCCAATGTCGCTTGGTTGGTGCCCTGCGACACCGGGAAGCCTGGATGGCACGCTGCAACACAGCAGCCTGGGTGGAGCGCTGCAACGGCTGTAAGCATCACGTCAAAGCTCAGCCTAAGAGCCCACCGGCCCTTAACATATTTATTATTTGGGCTCAGTGGCGTAGCCAGGATTTGATCCAAGGGGCGAACATCTGAAGATGGCTCCTGCCTATTTCGGCCCATCCGCTTTTCCGAAACTCCTCTGATTTTGGCCACTTTATTTTCAAAGGGACCCTATGCACACACACACACACACACACACACACACACACACACACACACACACACACACACACACACACACACACACACACACACACACACACACACACACACACACACACGCACGCACGCACGCACACACACACACACACACACACACACACACACACACACACACGCGCGCGCACGCACGCACGCACGCACGCACGCACGCACGCGCGCGCGCACGCACGCACGCACGCACGCACGCACGCACGCACGCACGCACGCACGCACATAAATACATACATATATATATATATATATATATATATATATATATATATATATATATATATATATATATATATATATATATATATATATATATATATATATATATATAGTTAGTTAGATAGATAGATATATAAATATACGGGCAAGGATGGTTAAATAGTGAGAAAGTCGTGCACGTTGCGCTGGCGTGGCTAATTTGGGACCTGCAATCAAGGTCCAACAGTCGTTTAAAGACAAAAAAAAGCATTTACCTGCTGACAGCAACCAATACAAGAAAACCAATTAAGGAAATAAAGGGACATTATCATATCTCTAATGACAGCATGAATATTATTAGCGTGCGTAAAATATGATGTGTTCCTCCCAAGCCTCAAGAGCATCATAGTCCGGTCCGCTCAATCTCCCAGGGGCCATCCCGAGTCCTCGACAGCCTTTCGGAATATCAATTATATTTTAGCTCTAAAGCTGGCTCTCAGTATTACTCACAACCATCGCTAGCCCTTCGGGACTCTCTATAATTCAGCGATCCCTGTTCTTCTCATAGGGACCTCTTCCAAGCTTCTTTTAGACATCCCAATACAGCCCTCTTTAGTGCTCAGTGACAATTTCCAATCGCCTCCAGCTTTTAGGCGCCCTTCTAAGTCCTTGACAGTCTTTCTAGCTTCCAGGGCTTTCTAGCTCCGACGCGGGCCCTCAGTGTTCCTCAAAACCATCGTTAGGCTTAGTTACTCTTCTTACTCTCCGGGGATTCTGTTAGCCTTCAAGAACCTCCCAAGCTGCTGGCTGCCCTTCCTAGTTATCGACAGCTCTTGAGGTTTCAAGAACATTCTAATTCTGAGGATGACCCTCAGTATTTCTCACAGCTGGAGCAATCGCCAGTCAACATATTTATTTTCTCAGGGGACCTTGTTCATCCATTAGGCGCGCTCTCAACCTGGAGAGGATCCCAGTCCATTCCTCTCTGACTCTCTGAGACCTTTTTCATCCATCAGCGCCCCTCTTGCTTTTAGGGGTTCATCACAGTTCTCAATGGCCCTGTCTAGCTCTCATCTCGGGAAAATTTCAGTTCTGAGATGAGCCATCACTAGTTACCTTCAGCTTTTAGGGGTTCTATTCATCCCTCAGAGGCCCTTTTAAACCCCAGGAGCACCCCAGCCCTCTCTGGCCCTCAGAAGCCTCGTTTATTCCCCAGCTGTTAGGGGTCCGTTCGAGCTGAGACTTCTCCTTTCAGCTGGAATGGGCATTCCAGCTATCGGACGGGCCTATCTTGTCTTCACGGCCGTTGCCTGCCCTCGGGGTAGACGTTTTCAGATGTCATGGGCAATTTCCACATAAGCCATTAGATGCGTCTTAGTTTTCCATCAGCTATATTTCTGTCCCCCAGAGCGGTCGCCTGGAAGGGCCCCATCGAACTTGCCAGGAGGCGAGTGCCTCTTCACCTCTTGGAAGCGCCACTGCTTTTTAACAGTCCGGGACCCCCCATAGGCTTAGCGGCCCTTTACGTGGCACCGGGAACCCCCCACTTCGGCCCTGATCGTCCCCGTAGCTCGGAGACTCTTTATCGGTCTGAGCCCGCCGTCAGCTCTGACCCTTCTCCATCAGCGTGAGCCAAAGCCGACCCAGTGGTCTTGCACGCCCGACCCCCCCCCACCCTCCGTCGGCTCGGGGACACTCTTTCACGGCTCAGGACACTCTCCGCCCGGCCAGAGTCACCCTTTTTTTTCAAAAGCTTGGGCCTCCTCTATCACGCAAGGGGTCCTGTGCGGTTTCGGCTCCCATTGGCCCAGGGGCCCTTCATACCGGCTCTGGGCCCTCTCCGATGGCCCGGCGTCCTCCCGCGGGTAGGGGTCCTTTCCGTCGGCGCAGGAGTCCTCCTTAGCGATCTAGGGCCTCTGTCAGGCCGGAGGCCTTCTTCCAAAAGCTTGGGCCCGCTTCATCAGGCCAGGGGCCTTGTAAGGTTTTGGCCCCATCCGTCGGCATAAGGTCCTTTTTGGCAGCCCGATGTCTTCTCAGGTATCTAGAGTTCACCTCTGTTGTCTCTTTGACGATCAAGGGCTTTTTCCGGTAAGCCGGAGGCCCCTTTTCAAATTCTTTGGCGTTGTCCATCAGGTCAGGTGCCCTTTCCTCCGCTTGGGCCCCGTCATCAGCCCAAGGGCTCTTCATATTGCTCCGGGGCCCTCTCCGTCAGCCCGGGGCCCTTCAAAAGATCTGGGTCACGCTCCGTCGACCTAGAAGCTCTTCACGTTAGCCTGGCTAATGTCCCTCAACATCTTCCCGAGAGCACTCTCCGTTGACTCGAGAACCTCTTCATCGGCCCGGGACCCTTTCCGTCAGCCCTGTCCCTTTCGTCGATCCAGGGGCCCTTCACTTCGGCCCAGGGGACCTTGCGATGCGGGCTCCCTGCACCGACGCCTTGAGGGTCTCTTGCGGGCCCCTCAAGACGATCGGCTGGAGAGCCCCCACCGACCCTGTAGTGGCGGGGGGGGGGGCGACTGCCCCCTTCGCCCCGTTTGGCTACGTCACTGACTTGGGATTTCTGTCCTAGCACTTACCACCTCTTGTGCCTACCTAAGTAAGTAAATAACTTGCTCGTATCCGACAATGCCACACATTCCCTTAATTTCACGAATCAATGGGAACTTTTTGTGTGAAACATGCCCCGATATAGCTCGAATGTGCATGCATATGGTGATTTTCATTCCATTGTGCATTGCACCCCAAATACTAAAAGTTTTCGCTCCCCTGGCGAAGAACAGATACCCTGAGAACAGATACATACAGAACGAAATCGCAACACATGGCTATATCTGTCAGAGGCTTTCCTCATTCATGAGTGCTCCAGAACAGTGATAGAGCTGGTTTAAATGTAACATGTGCATGTGAACTTAAATTGTCGCTATAATTAATTACGAGTCAACCATGCATATTCGTTTCCAGTTTTTCAAGTTGCTATTTCATAGTAGATTAAAGCATCACTTTCTACGAAAGTGACATATAGAAAAACATTTTTTCCAGCTCTACCCAGATGAGGCATTGGCTTAACTGCTTATTGGGCGGACCACACCTGGATTTTAGCTATGCTACATTTCTGGAAACCAATTTGATAACGAATTGAGATTTCCACTTAGTACGGCTACGGATACTGATGGCTTGCTCGTCATATGGGTACTTGTTAGAGCAGATTAAACAATATTATTTCGTGTTGTGCTCCAGCGCCCAAGGGGCTCCGAATAGAAGGGGCTGAGCCTAATAATGCCGACGCACAGACTTTATATAGGGAAGGGCATGTGCCCTCGAAATATTTCAACCCCGTCACTACGTGCTTCACACTGCTCATATTTGACACGCTTCTAGGCAGCTTGTTTTTTTTTTAAGCGTGGAAACTAAGAACATTTCGGGAACGTTTCTTGTTGACCCGTCGATAGGATGGTGTGATTTGTTGCTAGTCCCAGCATCGTATTCATGCGATACACACAATCGAAGGTCACACTTATATATATTACACAAACAAGGAGCACATGAGAACGAGAACACAATAAATACACAACTGGACAAGGACTGAAAACACGGGACATCAACACAGACGAAAATCACATCGATCAGCTTTATGTTTAGTCACTTGTGCGATCTTGCTATGTCTTGCTATTGTTATGGTGGTATGCAATTTAAATATTTAAAAAGAAGTGACAGAAGAGACGTAGCCTGCGGGAAACGATCACTGTGCTTATGCTATATATATATATATATATATATATATATATATATATATATATATATATATATATATATATATATATACATATATATATATATATATATATACATATATAAATGCATACACATATATACGCATATATATGCGTATATATGTGTGTGTGCATATATGTACATGCATAGGTATATGTTACACGACATTTCGTTTCATATAACACAGGGACCTGGAAGGTTAGGGGCGGCATGCAACTCACTGTGCTAAGTATTTGAGAACAGGGCAAATACATACCAACTACGTACACTGAAGGGTATCAGAGTGATGCTAGTCACAAAAGAGATTAAGTTAAATAAAGCGCCTTCGTCTGAAACTTGACGAAATGTGTTGAATGAATTCACGATTACGGGTACTGTTTGCTACAAAAATTATACTCGGTTTCAATGCTTCGCTAGCCCAGGTTCTGAAACAAATGGAAAGGTTACATTTTCAGATGCACAAGTCGCGGATAAGACATGATTAGTGATGAACAGATCCATAAGTGGGGGCATAACCACGGCCACCATGTCCGCCTGCATATCCAACGCCATGTTGAACCGCATGACCGGCTGCAGATCCTCCGCCGTGGCCGTATCCTCCGTACCCCTGAGGGTGGTTGGCGTAGCCGTCGTAGGTGACCTCGGCGTTGAACCCGCTGTAGTGGTCGGCGTAATACTTGACGTGCTGTGTGCGGCCGTCAGGCAGGTTGACCGAGTAGTAGCCCTGCACGGTGCCGTCGCCGTCCGACTCCTCCGTCTGCGACATCATGGGGCCGTAGTGCGGGTCGTCGACCGAGTACTCGAAGTGGTAGGGTCTGGGCTCGCTGTAGTCGTAGCCGCCGGCATAGCTCCCGTGGCCGCCACCGTGACCTCCGTGACCGACGCCGTGGCCGCCACCGTGACTTCCGTGACCGACGCCGTGGCCGCCACCGTGACCTCCGTGACCGACGCCGTGACCAACGCCGCCGTAGCCACCGTAGCCGGCGTGGCCGCCGTAGCTGCCGTAGCCGCCGTAGCTGCCGAGGCCGCCGTAGCCGCCGTAGCCGCCGTAGCCGCCGTAGCCGGCCTGGCCGTGTCCATGGCTGCTGCCGCTGGCGACTGAGGCGGCGACGGCCGTCAGCAGAGAGGCAGCCAGAAGAGTTCGCATGACTGCGGTTGTGCTGCTCTCCAGCTACTGGTACTGCTACTCCAGCAGCTGAATGATCGACTGACTCCACCTAGAGCTGGCCGGCTATTTTATAGGAAGGTCGGGCCGAGGTCGCGTGCCACGACCTCGGGCGTGCACGACTCGCGCTGACACATGACCCAGATATAATGGTATAATGGGTGTCGCTTGTCAAACCTTTGTCTGTTGTCGATCGCACACATGCATCAATATGGGTGTAATATCTGGGGGGGGGGGGACATGTCCCCCAATTTCTGAGAAGTGGCGATTGCCCTCTCCATTTTTTTCCTGTCCCCATGCCTCAACTACTAAAACACATGCGTATGATAGACGCAAAGTTCTACTTAATCATTTATAAGGTGAAAATATATATGCAAGATATCACGAAAAAATGGTACATACCGATCTAGCCAACCAACAGCTTCACAGGCTATCTGCTGTCATAAAATGTTTGAATGGTAAATCAGCAAACGTTAGAAGTTCCTGCTTTCAGGCTATTCTTGAATGACGTAAACCTTGACCACCTTATGTTTTCGCTTGGGTAGAGAATTGTGCTTTGCGACGCACCAAATTTGCATTATCGCAAGGCTTTACACGTCTTAGGTTGCCTTCCCCTGCACATATGTCGATATATCTTGAAAATGTGACTCTGGATGTCCTTGGGTATCTTCAAGACCATAGAGTCTTGGGCAGCCTTAAGCACGTACGTCAAGTTAACGTGGTATTCGCATTCGTATTCAGCGACGAGTTCGCCAGAAACGTATTTATATTGGTATTGGCATTCGCATTCGGCGACGGGCTTATCATCGTTCGCATCAACTACCACAACTGCTTCTGCCTGCACTGAACATACTGGAAGCAACTACATAAGTCTCACATGTCCACATAAACGGTCAAGGTCCAACGCAATCCGATCTCTTCGGTCGCCTCGCATTTTTTGTTTTGTTTTCACCTAAACCTGCTCGAATCTGGTATCAAGCGATAGCCTGTGGCGAACCTTCGTGTAACATTTCAAATCGGGATATGCCAAGGTGAAACGTCAAGGTCAAAGGTTGGCTTGATTTAGTAGATGGCAATATTGAAGCGATATCGACCGAACGCGAGGTTCAGTCGCTATCGCTTCAATTTCCATCAAATGGGCGTCATTCAACGTGGCTTGTTATGCGATGTCCGAAAGTTGAGTAATCTAATTATTTGTAAAGATCAAAGGCGAAGCTGATTCTTCGGTCGCTCTCGATTTTTTGTTGGTGGGGGGGGAGGGGGTTCGCTCGAACCTACCCAAATCTGGTGTCAAGCAATAGCCTGTGATGAACACTCGAGTAGCATTTCAAACCGGGACATGTCAAGGTCAAAGGTTTGATTGAGTTCTTCGATGACCTCGCGTTTCGTCGCTATGCCTTCAATTTGCAGAAAATGGATGTCATTGGAGGTCGCTTGTTGTGCGGTATCATAAGGTTGATAGTTCGAAATAATATCGACGGTTAAATGTCAAGCTGATTTCTTAGGTCGGCTCGCATTTTTTGGTTTCGCCCAAGCCTACCGAGATCCACTATCAAGCGATACCCCATGGTGAACCCTCGAGTAACATTTTTAAACCAGGATATGCCAGGGTCAAACCTCAAGGTCGAAGGCTAGTTGGATTTTTTTTTATCGAAGACCTCGCGATTCGTCGCAATGGGTTCAATTTGCATCAAGTGGGTTGTCAATGGACGTGTTGTGCCGTATTATAAAGTTAAGAAATACAACTCATTTCAAGGGTCAAAGGTCCAGCCAATTTCTTCGGTCGCCTCGCATTTTTTTTTCTTCGCCATAACCTACCCACATCTGGTATCGAGTAATAGCCCGTGGTGAACCTCGAGTAACATTTCAAACCGAGGCATGTCAATGTCAAACCACAAGATCATAAGTTGGCTTAAAGTGTTCGAAGTCCTCGCGCCTCGTCGCTATGGCTTACAATTTCATAAAGTGGGTGTCATTCGACGTGTCGTGAGGTACTCTAGTAAACTGGCATCAATTTACATTGTGTGGGTGTCGTTCAACGTGGCTAGCCGTACGGTATCAGAAGGTTGATATATCGAAATAATTTCGGTGTTGAAGGTCAGGCGTGCGTGCAATTATTGAGTGCAATAGGAATAGGAGGATCAAATCTCTTTTTGTTTGCAGCCGTTGTGATAGCAGGCACTCATACCCTATATGACCCTACCCTATAGGAGCTCCCCTAAGAATTCCGTTATAGCCTGCACGGACGGCGCTCTCATTGCTGGTGTTTATCTATGCTGCCACATTGCTGTTCTGGACATATAAAATATAGAACCTTTTTCAAGTTGTCTGCTTTCCTCTTACTGGTTCAACGGAAGTAGTCAAATTTGCATGAGAAGCCACAAATATATGCGCACGATTTCATGACTAGCCGGTGTTCAGAACCGCGAAAGAGCAATGTTGTGATCAGGGTTGGACCGATTAATTGTCATGAGGCACTTGTCTGGAGGGGCGCCAATCCTTTGGAGGGGCGCCACTGCGAAAGTACCCAGAGGGGCGCCTCTGACTGAAAAATTCGAGGGTGTGCATTTGAACCTTATCAGAGGGGCGCCACCTTCCATGTGGGAGGCGCATGTCCCCAGTTCCATGCCCTTCATCCGCCCCTGGTCGTCATTGCAACGAAATGTGTCTCCGTAAAACAAGAGAGCATGGGAAAGGTTGGTGTAAGTCCATATGTACTACAACAAAAACATTGTCGAATATTTTCTGTTTTCCTGCTACAAGAGGGTAACGTTTAACGTAATTACAGCATTGCTCTATAGTGATTGTGATATCGGGCCCAGCACATACATCAAGCTACGTGTTCATCGGCAGTGATAAGCAGTGAAACTTGCTTATGTTGTCGGAACTACTTGACCCAAAATATCACTTTTAACAATGATAAATCTGAAAACGAGACCTTGAAAATGAAGTGGCTGAAATTCGAGGATTGTTGTTTCAGGGGGGGGGCTTTCCTTACTATTCCGCACAAACATTCCGCGTCCCTGGGTTGTCAGCCACAATTTCAAAGCCGTGGTCAAAGAGGTGTATAAAATGTGTATCAGCGTGCCCAAAGAGAATCTTGACCGAAACTGACATGCTATCATCGAATGTAAGTGCTGGACAATGATGATGGATAATTACATAGGGGAGATCGGGGGCGGATGCGAGGGTGGCCACAGGGGGAATGTGCTCTCATCCATGGAAAAGCGGCGCCCCTCTGACTGCAAAAGGCGCCCCTTCACGGACGCTCGAGTGCAGCACTTGAATTTTTCAGCCGAAGGCGCCCCTCGGAGTAGAAACGAGTATTTCCAGGGACACACGAGTGCACCCCTGTCTCCTCTGAAGACGTCTCATTCAATGGCGCCCCACGGGGAAGTGGTACCCTCCGGACGAGTGCCCTCTAGTCCTCGATTACAAGTCCTGGACCCGACCCTCTAGCTTCCATCGCTTCTGGGTGACAAGCACCCAGAACTCCTCCAATTACTATCTGGCTATCTGTACGCCACCAGACTAGCAGGAACATTGTATACACGACACCACCAGCACGCACTTTAACACGCACTACAACACGCAATGCATGCCCACACATACACTCGTAGGAATAACGTAAATAGCCATCCACGAATGGCATCGTACATAAATGAGCCAATTCGCTTTCCAATTCGAAATAAATGGCTACCTAGCGGCGCCATCAGACGTAGATGAGCCGACTTGCATTACAGCTAATATGGCGTAAAACCCAGATTACCCAGAGGTACAATCGGACGCAGATGAGCCGATTTGCCTTGCAATCTGTTACGTAAATGGGCTAGCCAGAGGTACAACGGACCAGGGCTAAAAAATAGCGCCGTCCTGGCGATAGCGTCGGCGACCAGGTGCAGACTCACCAGGCCGCAGTGGCGACCAAAAGCAGAATTTTGCTTTGATATGTCCGTCAACATTTGAACCATAAATGAAAGAATTAGTCGATGTAACAGATATTTTCATTTAGCAGCAATGATCTTTTTCCAGATCAAAAGTATACTATGAGCGTACACTGGCGGATCTAGCCCACCGGTTTGGGGGGGGGGGGCAACTTTCGGTCTACGGCGTCAGACCAAACAATTATAACAAAATACCTTTAAAATTGGAGATTATTTCACCCGGAACGCTATTTTTTAACCTCAGCAAAGGTTACTGCATTTTAATTCAGTTTACTTTTGTTGGTTTGGGGGGGGCAAAAGACACTATGGCCCCCCCTTTGAAGCGCTTGGGGGGGGGGCCATGGCCGGAATGCCCCCCCCCCCTGGATCCGCCAGTGTGAGCTTACCGCTAATGCTACCAAATATCCCGTCCCTCTGACCTACCATATTCATACTAGAACCTCCCGTCGGCACAGGACGGCGCTTTTCTGACAACCACCATGCTAAACCAATGGCATACCGTGGTCGCCAAAAGCGCCGACGGAACGCCGACCCGCCTACCAATGTGGTCGTCGCCTAGGAATCTAGTTGTAAATGAGGAATTGGAAATCAGGCAACTCCTGGTGGCTTGTTCAGTCGTTCGTTAGAAAATTGGTTATTTACGGTACTTGTACCTAATCGTGATGGTGAATTAATGTCGCGTTTTCGTGAATTGATTGCTTGACTGCCTTGATTCATATTGACATTGCCGAGGTAGGTACCCAGTTAGATATCCAGGCGTGGACTCCATTCAACCATTCAAGATACTTACAGGGAGCCAGTTTGCTCCTGGAGGTCAGAGGTCAAATTGGATCAGGATAATACAGAAAGGTATGTTCATGCTCCTACCTACTTAGGTACCTAGGTAGGAACCTACCTAGGTGCCAAGGTACCTTCCTAGGTACAAGGATATGATCATGGGTAGCAGTGTCCAGGGTGTAAGCATTGGTAAGCTTGTTTTTTTACTTTGAATATGACATTTTAAGACAAAAATATTATAAGAACATGTTTCATAATGGGATTAAGATGATGTAGCATGTTGCCTACCTAACCATTTACCTATTACCAGCACAAGTGCATGCATACTTTTCAGTTGGTAACAAAGATAATATCAACATATTGATACTTAGTTGGGGCAATATATAATGAAGAAGAATGCAATATGTCAAATAAATCCTAATCTAACATAGCCGCTTCCGCTAGGTGATTTTATACTTTATCCCATGTGTTATGTCAAGCCTTTCATTCTAACGTAGTCTTTCTTTCTTGAAAGAAATATATCAGAGTCGAACACTCTATCTTCAGAAAAAAGGAAAAATCAAACATTTTCTCCAAAAACAAGAAAGCAAAACATAATTTCATTCCATTTTGAGCAGGAATGAATGGTTCCATGGTCTTAATCATGTTCAGAAATATGATCTCACAATATTGGGTATAATTGCACTTTAAGGTATGCATGAGGCAGGTTTTGCACACATTTTACCTCCATGAAGCAAACAATAGGGTAATGATTGGTTAGGTTAAGCTTTTCTTTTAAGTTAAAAACACTCCTTTTATAACCTTTTTCAACAAAAAAAGTCTTTCTTCAAAAAGAGATTGAGCTAGGGTACGCTATGTTAGGTTTTTTAAGTTGGAAATGTTTGATAAAAATTAAAAATTTCATTTTTGCAAGGAATGTATTTTTTTACATGGAAGGTTAGGCTAGGCTAGGTTAGGTTATGTTATGTTGCATTTTTATCTTTCTTTTGCACATTATTTTTATGCTATATTACCCAACTGTTGGTGTTATTTGTTGGTGCCCATTTGTTGGTGTTATTTTGCCTGCTAACTGAAAAGTATGCATATGCACAGGAAATGAGTGGTCACATCATGTTGACCACCTTCATAGGCCTGGTGTTCTTATCTGAGCAATTTTAGGCAAATCTCAATTCGGCCTGTACTCTTCAAAATCGCGGAAAAGGTCGTCTCCATGCAATTGGTGTCGTACCTGCTTGACATTCATATACTCTCACCTTTACAGTACGCCTACCGACCGAATCACTGTACCGAGAACGCCATGTTCGATGCCGTCTAATGGATGCTTGCGAGCTTCATCTCACAAGATGTCGACTCACGCAGACCCAGCGAGGTTTTTCACACCGCGCCGCGGTCGCTTGCAACAGGCTACCACACGCCACCAGACAAACACCAAGTCGCTCCGCACTCATAAGTGCCTTGGTGCAGAGTCACTAGGTACTAGGGTTTACTATATAGGTATAAGTCTACATGAGTTGCATGATCTTGAAATGTTTCTGACGCAATCTTCTTTACCGGATGTGCTTACGAAACATTGTGTGGGTGCAGAACAACCACCACGTGGAAGCACCATAATACATGACTTTGACTTTGACTTTAGCTTACAGGAAGCATGCTTATGGTGGCGTGACGTTGACGTCTTATAGGGACACTACTCATGGTGGTGAAATTGACGTCTTATAAGAACCATACTCATGGTGGTGACACTGACATCTTACAGTGACCCTGCTCATGGTGGCGTGACACAGGCGTCTTACGGTGACCCTACTCATGGTGGTGGCATTGACGTCTTACAGTGGCCCTGCTCATGGTGGTGACATTGACTTCTGACAGTGGCCCTGCTCATGGTGGTGACACTGACGCCTTACAGTGACCATGCCCATGGTGGTGACATTGACGTCTTACAGTGACACTGCCCATGGTGGTGACACTGACGCCTTACAGTGACCATGTCCATGGTGGTGACATTGACGCCTTACAGAGACCACCCCCTGGGGGGGACACACACCCCCTCCAAAAAACCACCCCATGGTGGGAATTAACCCCTTAAACAAACAAGGAAATGGCCCATTATTACAGTGACCATGTCCATGGTGGTGACATTGACGTCTTACAGTGACATTGCCCATGTCCATGGTATTAGCAACGTATTCGCATTCGCATTCAGCATCATATTCGCATACTATCAGATTTCGTTCATTTTTTCAGGATATGATCTTTGTCGCTAGCAAAAGTAAGGCAAATAACAATTATCCAGTAGGACGAGCAGTTCGATCTCCAGAGGTCAAGAATGGTCATTCTGATCAAAAAAGGGTACCGAATAAAATTCAAAGTGTTTCACTTAGCCGAATAATTCCAACGCCTAGATGTTCGCTGTCCATCAACGATGCAGCACATCGAATTACGTGACCTTCAATGTCACAGTTTGACCTCAGGTCACCAAAGTTGGTTTTACTCATGTACTATATCTATGTCCGGGGTACCGAATAAAATCATGGTGACACATTGGATATACCTGATTTTTGTAGGTGATAGTCTACATAGCACGTACATAGAGCACATCGATCAAAATCACCCATTATGGTCACGGATTCATCACCGTTCGCCAAAAAATGCCCCAAAATAGCAAATATACAAAATTTTGTGTACCCGATAATTTCCGCAAAATTTTACTTCACACCGCGAAATAACACCCAGATACTGGGTATGGCTCATGGATGCAGCACATTGAAGCGTAAGACCTACAATCCCATAGTTTAACCTATGTTCACAAAATATTTTTTTGACTGTGCACTATAGCCATCTACGGGGTACCGAATAAAACCTTCCTAAATACATTCATCGGATGGACATTAGCGCCAAATAATCTCCCATCGCACAAGAAAGCAGCACATTCAAGCATGTCACCTTCACGGTCACCATTTGACCTCAGATCAATGAAGATTTTAACATTACACCCTATGGGAAAATCACGGGGTACCGAATAACATTTTCCTGAATACATTTATCGGATGGATATTAGCGCTGAATAATCGACCACCGAGTAAGGAAGCAGCACATCCGAGCAAGTGACCTGCAAGGTCAGCGTTTGACATCAGGTCAGGTTTGATTAAATTCAGGAAATGAAAGTGGTCCACTGGGGTACCGCATGTGGGCCGAACGAAGCGTTCAATGTAGACTATCTCAACACTGATGCATGCACTATCCATACAAGAAGCAGCACACCGCTTGACCTGACCTCTATCGATGATGCATTTCATCACGCAGCGCCAGCATCACATTCAGCAACGCATTCAGAACGAATTCACCAATATCCTCAAATTTCTCTGTAAATTTGACACAACCTTCGCAGGCATGCACATGCACATGCATCACAAAACGATTTTTTGCTACGACGAATCCTTTAGCGTTCAGAGGCGAAAAGGTCAGCAAGGTCAAATTTAGGGTACCGCATAACTTGCCGGATTATTCACTTATTTGATGATGCAAACGCTTGTGCCACCACTATCACGGTGGCATGCAGCACACCAAGTCAACTGGTCATTCGAGGTCACCATTTGACCTCAGGTCAACGAAGACTTTAACATTACGCCCTACGGGAAAATCACGGGGTACCGAAGAACATTTTCCTGAATACATTTATCGGATGGATATTAGCGCCGAATAATCGCCCACCGAGTAAGGAAGCAGCACATCCGAGCATGTGACCTGCAAGGTCAGCGTTTGACCTCAGGTCAGGTTTGATGAAATTCAGAAAATGAAAGTGGTCCACTGGGATACCGCATGCGGGCCAGACGAAGCATTCAATGTAGACTATCCCCACACTGGTGCATGCACTATCAATACAAGAAGCAGCACACCGCGTGACCTGACCGCTATCGATGATGCATTTCATCAGGTAGCGCTAGCATCACATTCAGCAACGCATTCAGAAACGAATTCACCAATATCCTCCAATGTGTCCGTAAATTTGACACAACCTTCGCAGGCACATCCTTCGCAGTATATGCATCACGAAACGATTTTTTTGCTACGACGAATCCTTTAGCCTTCATATGCGAAAAGGTCAGCAAGGTCAAATTTGGGGTACCGTATAACTTGCCGGATAATTCACCTATTGAATGATCCAAACGCTTGTGCCACCACTATCACGGTGGCATGCAGCGCACCAAGGCAACTACTGGTCACTCGAGGTCACTATTTGACCGTTGACCTTGCAGGTTACATGCTCGGATGTGCTGCTTCCTTACTCGGTGGGCGATTATTCGGCGCTAATATCCATCCGATAAATGTATTCAGGAAAATGTTATTCGGCACCCCGTGATTTTCCCATAGGGTGTAATGTTAAAGTCTTCATTGACCTGAGGTCAAATGGTGACCGTGAAGGTGACATGCTTGAATGTGCTGCTTTCTTGTGCGATGGGAGATTATTTGACGCTGAATGTATTTAGGAAGGTTTTGTTCGGTACCCCGTAGATGGCTATAGTGCACGGTTAAAACAATATTTTGTGAACATAGGTTGAACTATGGGATTGTAGGTCTTACGCTTCAATGTGCTGCATCCATGAGCCATACCCAGTATCTGTGTGCTATTTCGTGATGTCAAGTAAAATGTTGCGGAAAGTATCGGGTACACAAGAATTTGGTATATTTGCTATTTTGGGGCATTTTTTGGCGAACAGTGATGAATCCGTGAC
This sequence comes from Ashinkailepas kermadecensis, assembly GCA_034440615.1. Lineage (NCBI taxonomy): Eukaryota > Metazoa > Arthropoda > Thecostraca > Neolepadidae > Ashinkailepas > Ashinkailepas kermadecensis. Next base: position 53,997 of record JAOTOM010004712.1, read on the forward strand.
AATAATGGGTGATTTTGATCGATCTGCTCTATGTACGTGCTATGTAGACTATCGCCTGCAAAAATCAGGTATATCCAATGTGTCACCATGATTTTATTCGGTACCCCGGAAATAGATCTAGTACATGAGTAACACCAACATTGGTGACCTGAGGTCAAACTGTGACATTGAAGGTCACGCAATTCGATATGCTGCATCTTTGATGGACAGCGGACATCCAGGCGTTTGAATTATTCGGCTAAGTGAAACACTTTGAATTTTATTCAGTACCCCGTTTTTGATCCGAATGACCTTTCTTGACCATCTGGAGATCGAACTGCTCGTCATAATGGATAATTGTTGTTTGCCTTACTTTCGCTAGCGACAAAGATCATATCCTGAAAAATGAACGAAATCTGAGAGTATGCGAATAGGATGCTGAATGCGAATGCGATTGCGTTGCTAATATCATGGACATACACTGCCCATAGTGGTGACACTGACATCTTACAGGGACCCTGCTCATGGTGGTGCTATTAACGTCTTATAGTGACCTTGCTCCTGGTGGTGTGACATGGACGTCTTACAGTGACCATGCTAATGGTGGTGAAATCGATGTCTTGCAGGGACCCTGCTCATGGTGGCATGCTGCATGCATGCTTGAAGGTGGATGGCTGCATAAACACTCGAGGCAGTGAGCCTATAACTGATATGCACGGATATTCTACTGCTCTGCGCTTCTAACACTTGCCCTTACTTGTTCATGCCGCTGTATGCCTCAAATGTATACACCTCAATATATCATACCCCACTGTATTCCAAACAATCAACACGGACATTCGTGACACACTAATACATTGGCACAATGAATGCGAGCTACCAATAGACAAAAATCAGCCCGATGTAACGACAACAATACAGCAATGGAGATATAACGCAAATGCCATATCACTACTACCTGAGCGGAGCAGAGAGGTCGAGTGGGTACTTGAAATAATTCGATATAAAAAGAAATCCAAGCAGTCTAGAGCCCTTTATGACTATTTTACATATCAGTGAGAAGTTCTCAACCGCGCTGCAAGTTCTCACATGGTAATATTTTAGTGGGGACTTTCACAATGATTGCATATTTAGGAAAGGGACATAATTACATGATATAATCTATAATGCACGCTGTGTTCTATTTAGCGCAGGAATTTAATAATAATTCGCGAGATGTTTAGAAACAAATGTAGCAATTGCTCATATGGGGAGTTGAGGAGCCACATAGGACATCGGATGAGTCACCTCGGTGAAGCAACATCAAAATTTCGCATCAACATATCAGCTGATCAGTAACCAGGTTAGTATACGAAGTACGGTTTTAGTTCAGTTAACGGGAAAGGATTCACAGTCTGTCCTGAATTAATGGAGTGAATCCCATATTGGCTTCACTGTCTTTAACCGACGCAAGACTGATATGCACATCTCGAGAATCCGGTATATGTTTGTGGCTGCATGAAGGTCGTCTGTAAAAAGATGACTGAAAGCAACTGAAACCATGAACATATTTAGAGCAAGTCACTAGAGTCATACTTTCATAGCGGAAATAATTCACATTTTTCCGAAGTAGTGGAAAATGGCCTGCAGGCTGGTTAGTTTTGCAGTCTTTCGTCATAGCTAACTGATACACACACAACATTTACTCATAGCGATTCAGCATTGTTCTTCAGCTCTTCTTGGTCTTGTAGACAGGAGTGTAGCTGTAGCCCGCCTTGGTGCCGGATACCTGCCCGCTGGTGCGGGCGTGGGTCTTTCCGCCGTGTCCGGACACATCGCTGGATCTGTGCACGGTCGCATGGCCGGACCCGTGCCCGGAAGTGCGTCCGGTGCCGTACGTCTGCTGGAGGTGGTTGGCGTAGCCGTCGTAGGTGACCTCGGCGTTGAACCCGCTGTAGTGGTCGGCGTAATACTTGACGTGCTGTGTGCGGCCGTCAGGCAGGTTGACCGAGTAGTAGCCCTGCACGGTGCCGTCGCCGTCCGACTCCTCCGTCTGCGACATCATGGCGCCGTAGTGCGGGTCGACAACGGCGTACTGGAACTGGTAGGGCGTGGGCCGGCTGTAGTCGTCCTGGTGGCGGTAGCCGGCCGGCGGCGGCTGGTTCTGGCGGTGTCCGCCGGCGTGGGAAGGCCGGCTGACGGGGTGTTTACCCCCGCTGCGGCCGCCGTCACCAGACACGATGGCGATCATCAGCGCCGCAGTCAACAACCAGGCACCCACTCTGGCGCGCATAGTGTCCGGCAGTGGTGAGCTGGTGTCCGGTGGTGGTGAGCTGGTGTCCGGTGGTGGTGAGCTGGTGTCCGGTGGTGGTGAGCTGGTGTCCGGCAGTGGTGAGCTGGTGTCCGGTGGTGGTGAGCTGGTGTCCGGTGGTGATGAGCTGGTGTCCGGCAGTGGTGAGCTGGTGTCCGGCAGTGGTGAGCTGGTGTCCGGTGGTGGTGAGCTGGTGTCCGGTGGTGATGAGCTGGTGTCCGGCAGTGGTGAGCTGGTGTCCGGCAGTGGTGAGCTGGTGTCCGGTGGTGGTGAGCTGGTGTCCGGTGGTGATGAGCTGGTGTCCGGCAGTGGTGAGCTGGTGTCCGGCAGTGGTGAGCTGGTGTCCGGTGGTGGTGAGCTGGTGTCCGGTGGTGGTGAGCTGGTGTCCGGTGGTGATGAGCTGGTGTCCGGCAGTGGTGAGCTGGTGTCCGGTGGTGGTGAGCTGGTGTCCGGTGGTGATGAGCTGGTGTCCGGCAGTGGTGAGCTGGTGTCCGGTGGTGGTGAGCTGGTGTCCGGCAGTGGTGAGCTGGTGTCCGGCAGTGGTGAGCTGGTGTCCGGTGGTGGTGAGCTGGTGTCCGGTGGTGATGAGCTGGTGTCCGGCAGTGGTGAGCTGGTGTCCGGCAGTGGTGAGCTGGTGTCCGGTGGTGGTGAGCTGGTGTCCGGTGGTGATGAGCTGGTGTCCGGCAGTGGTGAGCTGGTGTCCGGCAGTGGTGAGCTGGTGTCCGGCAGTGGTGAGCTGGTGTCCGGTGGTGGTGAGCTGGTGTCCGGCAGTGGTGAGCTGGTGTCCGGTGGTGGTGAGCTGGTGTCCGGCAGTGGTGAGCTGGTGTCCGGTGGTGCCGAGATGGCACACGGTAGTGACGGAAGTGGTGTTGAGCGGCAGCGGAGCGGATGGAAGGGCGCGCTGGCGGCGGGTGGTGCACAGTGCTGACTGATGCGATCGCAACGTTCACTGACAGGTTATATACCGGTCCAGCGTACACGCAACCAAATCCGGATCCGGAGTACGGAACCGGCGCCTGAGCCAGTCACCCGGATGTTGGTCAAGATGCCAGATCCCGACCAACAGCCGGTGGCACGAAACAGTCTAGCCGCGTACCTGTGGGGCTGTCTTGTTGGCCTTGTTTGCATGTCGTAGTGTTGGAATTCGTCATCGGAAGGTTGGCTCGATCGCAAAACAGTCTTTATGCCTGAATATTGTTATTAGGATGATTGATATGCTGTTCGCTGGGTGACCTGCTTTTATTTGTACTCTGGATCGCGCCTATTATCGTAATTTCCCTTATCCACTGCATCTGTACTGTGTATGCTGCGTGCCCATCTCATTGCATGACTTCATGGTAGTGGTTGTGGTACCCGTGGATGTGCTCGTAATGTAGCCACTAGCTATGTTCGCTCAAAGAGAAGGCCAGACTATCATGGTGTCCTGCTAACAGCATCTTCTTCCCCCATATGTAAATCGTGTGTGCGGCCATGTAGATAACGTCACGCACACTAAGTTCGGTGTTATGCAATTTTTTTAATATAGCACTATATATTATCTCCCTCAGCATCGACATTTTTCATGACCTTGCTCCCGTGATCTGACAATGAGCTTAACTACTTCGGTGAGGAACCCAATGTTTTCGCGCAACCCGATGCTATTTGGTGAGTGACCGGTGACCATGCATAGTAAAAAATGAATCCAATTCGACTTCTTCAGTTTTCGCCAATTACTTTTTAGTTTTCACCAATTACTTAAGAAGTTGAATTGGATTTATTTTTGACTATGCATGGTCACCGGTCACTCACGAAACAACATCCGGTTGCGCGAAAATATTGGGTTCCTTACCGAAGTAGTTCGGCTCATAGTCAGATCACCGGGGCAATGTCATGAAAAATGTCGGTGCTGATGGGAGATAATAGATGGTGCAACATTAAACAATAGAGATAATAGAGAAAATAGAGATATTAGATAGCGCTAAATAGATACCTACATAAATTACATAGCCTAAGTCAGAACGTTGTGCGCATGGCGATATCCACAGGAGCGCACACAGGATTTACGTGATGGGGGAGGAACATACTGTTAGCAGGACACCATGGTAGACTAGCCGCCTCTTTGAGTGATATTGACCACTCAATTTAATAATGAGGCGCCTAACCAGACGAATGATGGCTCACAAACCATCCCTTTTTCCTCAAAGGACTCTTCCGTGGTCGGAGTCCTCTCCGCCAGACAGGTGGTCCTCACAACGACTCGGAGGCTCCTCTGTCGGCCTGGGGGCTCTTCCTACCGATTTGGGTGCATCACCGTAGGCCCAGGGGCCGTTCATATCGACTCGGAGTTCCTCTCCGGTGGCTCGCGGGATTGGCTCAAGGACTCTCCTTACTGGCCGAGGACCTCTCCATCAGCCCTAGGGCTATTCCAACAATATGGACCCCCTCCGTCAGTTCCGGGCTCTCTTCACATCAGCTTGAGGCCCTCTACAGGCCCAGGAGCCCTTCACAGAGGCTTAGAACCCTCTCCAATGACCCAGGAGCATCTCTGGTGGCCAGGGGCCATCTCCTTCGGCTCAGAGGTCATTTTCATTGGCTTAGGATTCCCTTTACTGACCAGATCCCTCTCCGTCAGGCCGAGGGCCTTTCCAACGACCACCCGGAGCCCACGTCAAACTAGGGCCCTTCGTATCAGATCGGGACCCTCCGTCAACCCAGGGACACTTTCATGTTGACTTAGAATCCTCTCCGATGATCCAAGGTATTCAGCAGCGGCTAGGGCAACCACTTTGTGCTGAGGGGCTCTGTCATTTTTTTTAGAACCCACGCCCTAATCACCCAGACGGAGGGGACCTGGGACTGCACGACCCCCTTTGCCATCGCAAAAGAGTTGGAACGCTGGGCCAAGTGTATGGTCTCGGCCAGGACCATCCGGTCGGGTGCCATATTGGTCCGAGTGCGCGAGCCCAACCAGGCCAGGGCCTTGCTCACCCTGAACTGTTTCCTCTCCCTCCCCGTTGAGGTGTTCGTCGCCGACCGCCTTAATAGCACGCTTGTGACCGTGTTCGCCCCGAGCTGGCCCACCTCCCGGAGGACGAACTACTCGAGGAGCTGACCCCACAGGGTGTCTGTGAGGTCGTTCGCTTCGGGCGCCGCTCCGCCACGTCCCGGAGCCCGCTGCTCAAGCTGGGCTTCCGGACGCCGGCTCCGCCGACCCGCCTCCATGCCGGCTACCTGCGGTACCCCTGCCGCCCCTGGACCCCGCCGACCCGCCTCCATGCCGGCTACCTGCGGTACCCCTGCCGCCCCTGGACCCCGCCGACCCACCTCCATGCCGGCTACCTGCGGTACCCCTGCCGCCCCTGGACCCCGCCGACCCACCTCCATGCCGGCTACCTGCGGTACCCCTGCCGCCCCTGGACCCCGCCGACCCACCTCCATGCCGGCTGTCTGCGGTACCCCTGCCGCCCCTGGACCCCGCCGACCCACCTCCATGCCGGCTACCTGCGGTACCCCTGCCGCCCCTGGACCCCGCCGACCCACCTCCATGCCGGCTACCTGCGGTACCCCTGCCGCCCCTGGACCCCGCCGACCCACCTCCATGCTGGCTACCTGCGGTACCCGCCGCCCCTGGACCCCGCCGACCCACCTCCGTGCCGGCTACCTGCGGTACCACTGCCGCCCCTGGACCCCGCCGACCCACCTCCATGCTGGCTACCTGCGGTACCCTGCCGCCCCTGGACCCCGCCGACCCACCTCCATGCCGGCTGTTTGCGGTACCCTGCCGCCCCTGGACCACGCCGACCCACCTCCATGCCGGCTACCTGCGGTACCACTGCCGCCCCTGGACCCCGCCGACCCACCTCCATGCCGGCTACCTGCGGTACCACTGCCGCCCCTGGACCCCGCCGACCCACCTCCGTGCCGGCTACCTGCGGTACCACTGCCGCCCCCGGACCCCGCCGACCCACCTCCATGCCGGCTACCTGCGGTACCACTGCCGCCCCTGGACCCCGCCGACCCACCTCCATGCCGGCTACCTGCGGTACCACTGCCGCCTCCTGGACCCCGCCGACCACGCGCTGTGGCTTCTGCCAGAAATATGGCCACCACGGCGGCGTCTGCCGCGCCCGCAGCCCGGTGTGCGGCCGCCGCGCTCAGAACCACCCCACAGCACAGTACGACACCGCCCAGCCCTGCTGTACAGCCTGCGCGGGTCTGCACCCTGCCTCCCACCACCGCTGCCCAGCCTGGCTGGCCGCGAAGGAGCGACAGCACCAACGCTTGTCCGCCCCCCCCCCCCACCCCCAGTCCCGCCCGCGACACAGAGGAAAACCCTGCCTGGACCCGCCCCCCTCTCCAACTCCTCTTGACGACCCCAGGCGAGGTGGCCACTCGCCCTTTGGCCCTCGATTATAATCGTCTGATTATTAATCGGACGACTCTGCCACACCATCACCGCCACACACACGGCTGCGGGAGCGTGATGACCACCACTAATGCAGCCACCCACCACTGAATTCTTGCTCCAATGGAATACGAGGTCTCTCATGTCACAGTCGGCAAAATTCAAGGAAAATATCATACAAAATAAACCAAATAAACCATTGTTTCTTGCCGTTCAGGAGAGACCCGATGGCGCGTACAACTTTTACATCTTTGGCTACTCCCTTTATTTCCATAACATACATTCTGCAGAGCCCTGCGGCGGCGGGGTAGCTTTATTTGTCTCGGACACCCTTCTCCATCGTCCGATCACAATTGTGGGGGGGGGAGTGATTTTTAGGCGTGCCGGACCATAGAGGTCACTTGCGCCGCCTTTAAAGCGAGTACGTTACATGTTTGCCTATAAAAGCGAGTGTTTGCGATCAAGGTGCAGGCAAGTGGACATTTACGTTAAGGGAATTTTACGTTATAGTTGGTGTGATATTTTCGGTGCTGAAGGCGGGGGCTGGGTTGGGGACACCTCCCTGGTGTCTAAATGGTTTTAATTTTACTTTACTCCTCCACAAAATAATTTGTAGTTTGGGTGGGGGTGGGGGTGTTTTGAGAGTGGCGAGAAGTTGATTTTGCCAAGGTGCCGGCTTTAGCCTACTCTTATCGAAGAGCACCGAGGGATCTTTACCGTGCGAACAAGGAGGTAATTGTCCACACCGCCTATCACGCCGGCCGCCGCGTGTTAGTTGTAAGTTGTTGTTAGTTGTAGCGGGTTAGTCTAAGCATGCCATGCAGGGTTGTCAGTTGGGTTAGTACGGTATTTTGTAATTCGGCTCTTCTCCGTCCGCTGTATCTCTGGGTAGCCGTTTACGTTGTGAGTTGCAAGGAAAATCGGCTCATCTACGTCCAACGGCTCCTCTGGGTAGTCGTTTTACGTTATGCTATTTTTAAAAATTTTTAGTTTTTATGTTTTCCTAAAGCAAGTCGGCTCATCAACTTCCGACCGCACCGCTAGATAGCCATATATTTCTAATTGGAAGCAAATCGGCTCATGTACGTCCAACACCATGCGGGGACGGCTATTTACATGTTTCCTACGAGTGCTTCGCGGTCATGCATTACGAGTTGATATGAGTGTTGGCGGTGTGGTGCCTACAGTGGTCCTGCTAGTTTTGTGGCATACATATATTCAAGTAGCAATTGAAGGAGTTCTTGGTGTTTGTCACCGAGAAGCGATGGAAACGATATGGTGATACCCTCTCTTTGGCAGAATGCCTTAAGTGGTTGTCTTTGAGAGCTAAAGCTACTGCAGTCTAGCAGGATGTGGCCTATGCTTAACGTGGTGTTGCGGGTGTCGCAGTGAGGTGTTGTGTATTGGTCACCCTCTAATTGAGGCTGTGTTAGTTTTGTGCAACGAGTTCTAAGTCTAGTGTGGATGACTTCTTTTTGTCAGTGAGATTAATTTAACGTGCTCCATGTGCCTACCGTTAGCTTGATGTTGTGGGTGTGATTGGATTTGTGTGGTGTAGAGCTGTGTTGTGCCCATGTGTTCTGGCGATGCTGACGTATGTGGCGTTGTAGGAGTGATTTTCAATCGTCTACCGAATATTCCATACTGGTGTAGGTCTGCAATGCTAAGGATCACAATTGCCAACAACCTGAATTTTGTTGCCGTAACTGTCCAAATCGCACAACTAGAGCTCAATGTTCTTTATCTCCATCTTCTCCCTACTCCCACGCTATCCTTAGCTTTTATGACCAACCATTTCGGCTTTCTCCCACACCCCTGTTTGGTGCTGGGCGACCTCAACGCCCACCACCAGGCATGGGATCGCCACACCACATCTCGACGCTGACATCACATTGAAACACTACTCAACACTCACAAAATGGCCTTTTTAATGACCAAACACCCACCCACAACACAGACATCGTCCCGTTCTGTCAAACTGCCATTGACCTCCCCATGGCTTCGGCTTCAATCTCCCCCTCCTCTCTTGGCACGTGCAACCCGACTCCATTTTTAGCGATCACTTCCCAATTCATGTGATCCCTTGAACGCTCAGCTCAGCCTAGAGATTATTCATTTATACCCGGCAGGAACGTTCGCAAAGCGAAATGGCCTTCTTTTTTTCCCAGGAAATTTATGCTGTCTTTCCTCCCCATTCCTACCCCCCCCATTTCGGCATTCCTCAATACCATATTACATACGGCAGGAAAAAACACGTCCTCCACACTCGTTGCTCCTCCGGCCGTAAACACTTACCATGATGGAACAACGAGTGTCAACGCGCCGTCGCCCTGCGGGCTGAGCGGAAATTTCGTTAAAATCTTACAACACAAAATATGTTCGAAGCTCGCGAGGCTAAGAAATGTTGGCAGCAAATTATCCTTGCGGCCAAACATAAAAAGCACAGCTAGCAACTCTAGTCCAATTCATTCAATCGATTTATACCCATCACCCAAATTTGGACCCAAATTCGCTCCTTCTCCAATGGCAGATCCCCACACCGCGCATTCCCACAACTGACAATTGACCAACGCCACATAGCAGAACCCACAGCCGTCGCGGAGCACATCGTCACCCATTACGCTGACGTTTCCTCAAATACACAATACTCGCAACACACCCATCACTTTCCTTCACAACACTCACACCACCTGCAACTGTACCTCGGACAACGCTGAACCACATAATGCCCCCTTTACTCTCTATGAACTAAGTGTATCCCTCTCCAAAGTAACCAACACTGCGGCTGGCCCAGGCCAATTGGCATACCCCTTCTTCCAAAATATATCCCACTCAGGAAAAGACAATTTCCTTTCGGTACTAAATCAGCTATGGACCGACGGCACCCTTACAACTCCTTGGTCGGTCCACTAGCACTAGCATTCCTATCGCTAAGCCTCGCAAAACTCTCCACCTGCCCTCGAGCTATCGCCCCATCTCTCTTACTAGTTGTGCCTCTAGAATCTTCGAGCGTATGGTCAATGAACGAATCAGTGTCTATCTAAAAACAATGAAATTATATTTCCCTTTTCAAAGCGGCTTCCGGCCAAGGCGAAGCACCGCTGATAACCCCATCGAAATCGTCGACCCAATCCAGCGTGGATTCGCGGAAAAAATCGCAAATATCTCTCTTTTCTAGACCTGCATTCCACGTTTAGTAAAGCGTACAATTCTGCCTCCGAATCAAATTACACCGAATTAGTATCAAGGGCAGAATGACCACCTTTCTCACGAACTTTCTCGCTAGCAGAACATTCACTGTTCGCTTCGGCAAGATCCCCTCTCGGCCCCACAAACTTGACCAAGGCGTCCCACAAGGCAGCGTTTTTTCCCACCTTCTTCATCATCATGATCAATGACGCTCTCCCTGACCTTCACAAAATTACCCCTGTCTAAAATACTCTATTTATGCCGACGATCTGGCCATTTGGTGCACACACCCATCGGCAGAAAGAGCAAATCATCTCATGCTGCGCGCTATGGATCAAATTGATTCTTGGTGTCCTCCTTTGGGGACGACAGATATGCCCCACGAAATCGGTCGCAATGTTTTTCTCCCGGCTCCCCACGCACATTCCACCTCTCACACCGCCACGCTATCGTGACCAAATTATCCGTCACCAATCCACCTTCACCTATTATGTCATAGTCCCAGACAAAGGACTATTTCCACCCCCATATTGCTAATCTTAAACAGCGCTGCGCTAAGCGCCTAAACCTCCTGCGCTGCATCTCTGGTCACGACCGAGGTGCAGACAGGGCTACCCTCACCAAAATGCACATTGCTCTGATTCGCTCAATCCTGGAATACAATGCGTTTATCTACGATCATATATCTCTCTCGCACATCACATCACTAGAACGCTTGCAAAGTCACGCCCTACGCCTCATCATCGGAGCACACCGCACCACGCCCATCACTAGTCTACGGACTGAGGCCCACCTCCCTAGCTTACAACACCGCAGAACACTCCAACTAGTTAGGTACCACTTTCGGACCACAACACAGCACAATCACCCCGCCAGTCTCGCACTCTCTACCCCCCCCCCCCGTTCGGCGTACCTATAACAGAAATAAACACAATATTGTCATGCATCTGAACCATGTCCTTACACTCGCACTGAAATTCTCGGAGGTAACCCCCGGCAAATTGCCCCCCCCTACTCCAATTCTGGCACATGAAACATTCCAAGCTCGAGTATCTCTTTCGGCCAAAAAAAACTTTCCTCCATCGAAATTCAACTGACATTTTTCGAACATCAAGCGGCCCACCCCCAACACACATACTTTTACACTGACGGCCGTACCATCGACGGTGCGGGCGCTGCATGGTGCAGTGGACCCAACACTGCCCAAACAAAATTAACACCACACCATTCGGTTTAGACGACAGAGTTAGTGGCCAACCTAACCTACCTACAACACATTATCCAACACAACATCACCACACCCATCATCATCTGTGCTAATTCACGCTCATCCATTGACGCTCTGGCAGCCATACACAACACCTCCCATCCACATTCCACGCTATCTGTCAACTCTACCACGTCCATCACGCTCACCGCCAACTCACACTGCCCTGGGTTCCTGGCCACATGTGGATACCGGGCAACGAGCGGGCTTAGCTCGTCGAGCGATCGACCTTCCACCCGCATCCCCCCACACCACCTCCCGGTGCCCCCAGTGACCTTTTGTCCCTCATTAATCGTTTATATACACAATATCTCCAGGCATGGTGGCATCATAACACCACACACTTACATCACATCAACCCCTTTCTCTCCAATTGGCCCTCTTCCCAACAACACACACGCACACACGAGGTGCTTCTTGCCCGGCTCCGACTCGAACACACCAAACTCACCCACGATCACCTCCTCCGCCGACCCGGCCGCGCTCCAATTTGCCGAGTGCATGACACGTACAACTCTATCCAACAGTTTTTGCTTACCTGTTCTACCTATGGTTTACAGCGTTGCTATTTTGTCTTACATCGCCAACATCGCCTTCAACTTTCGCTGCGCATCCTTCTCGGTGACGAGCATCCGGAACTCCTTGGGCTACTTTTCACCGTTTTACATAGCACCAAACTAGAGCAGCCATTTAAAGCCAAACGCTATCATCCTCTCCGCTTGTTGTATACCACACAGATAAGAGGTTATTTCGCACCAGGTACGCAGGGACCGATCAAATTTGGCAAACACGGAAGGTTTCCCCATATATTGCGCTTGGATTTGTACCTTCGGGTTTTCCAAACAGCTTGGTTTTCCCCTTTCAGGTTTTTTCCAGGTTCTAACTTAAACATGCATCTCCACATTCAAGGTCGGGCCTGACGCCCACGGCTCGCCCTGGGCGCCGGCCTTCGCTTCGCTCCAGGTCGCAGGTGGCCAACAGAGCATGTCCGGAGACTATAAAGCTAAACCGTTTGATATGTGTGTGTGCATGTATGTCTGCATGTGCACCTGCATGCGATGTATGTACCGGCCCTTTACGACACGTTCTTTGTTTGCCGGCGTCTCTCCTTTTTCTCCTTTTTTGCTCGTTACCACCGGATGCCACATGCGCCGGTTTAACGTAGCCCTTTCTTAAACGTAGCAAATCTCTAACGTATGGCACTCTTCCACTGCTAAAGACAAAAAAGTGGGGAGGGAAGCCACGCGCCTCTTGACCCCTCATGTGTGCACCTAGAACCACACCCGCCCTGCCAATTTGCCTTTTACGCCACACATCACACATTACGGGGGATATTTATCGATCGAGAAAGAGGAGATAATCGAATTGGAGAAAGTGAAGAAGCCACTTCCGAAGAATTGTTTCTCGCCATGTAACACCCTTGCCGCCCATATTTAATCAATGAAAAGAAAAGACGTCTTAGGGAGGGGGCGTGACAGCTCTGTCCTTTTCTGACTTACGCGTATGCTATCACATATCGCAACGAAGCTGGCAGTCATAAGAAGTATCAATTTTGCTACCCTTCGAAGCCGTGAGAAGTAAGCTGTTCCTTGAGGAGTAAACTCAGAGGACAGAACACTCAAATCTCTCCTACAGAAACGTGGCTTCGGTGTACGTCCAAAATATTCGGTTGTGAATTCCGGACTTGCTCGCTTCGGGAAACCGAAAGTACATATTTGAAGCGCGCTGAATGAAGTGTACTAAAACGTTATACATACATCTTCCTTGCAATGTTTAGTGGGATGATAATTTGCTTCATTGAGTGACAGATGATCAATTGTTGCTCCTGATTAAAATGTCTTGTACTGATCGTGGGAACAATCTGTCTCACATGCCTATGCAAAATGGATAGCTTTTTATACCCCAAACTAACCGGTCAGGGAACTGACGTAAGTTTAATTACGGGAGCCAAGCCGGTGTCTTTCCCTTCACCCACCGCTTTTTCAGCTGTCTTGTGTTTCTACTGACCTTGTTGCCAGGCAGCACATAGTGCTGAAGCCACAAAAGTTAAGTCAAGGCTATGCTATACACCGAGTCTCCAGTCTTCAGATGCGTGAGGTGGTTCTTAGGGGAAGACAGGCGACTCGACGAAGTAAGCCCTGCTCAATTGGCACTCAGGCCTTAGCAATATGAACTTATGGAGGCAGTGTTGCTGCAGATACCTACTGGGACCCAGTCCGGCTGCCTTTGCGCAACAGACAGCCGGGGTTTTCATTGTGTCACCTCCTTGTATCGATACATCAGACGTGAATGGTGCTTTGATACGCAACACAACTAGTTTTTCGGCGTGAAAGGCATGGGTCGTGATCTAAAGTGCCGAATGATTGTGCTTCACTTCCAATGTTCCAACTTTTTCTAACGAAATATAACGTAACTATACATATGGTGGTATGTGAGTTCACATGGTTGCGTGCATCATCTTGATACTGTGCAAGCCACGAAATGGATCCGATATTAATTAATATTGCAAAACATTGCATGAATGCTCACACCGTGCGACGGCCCAGTTGGTAATGCATTTTCCTGCATTGACGTCTCCTGTTCTGATAAAACAGTTCGAGTCGCTCACGCGGCACCAGCTGAGAGGGTCGGCTGAGGGCTAAATATGCCCGATACGGTCAACGGGACCGAAGCGGGCCCACAGCATTATATTATATTGTTAATACTTGTGCTGTGATCCCCTGCCAGGGAATCACGGAATTCACCAAAGTAAGTTTAAAGTTGAGTTCATAATCGTCAACTGCTCTTGATAATCGTCAACTGCTCTTGTCAAAACAAATAATGTCCAATTTTGTGACAAGGAGCGTTTTGTCTGTATCCAAATGCTTTGACAACTCAGTAATACGAAATACTTCCTCCAGAAGCTTTGATGTTCAAGACAGTTCAGGAAGATCGCAAAGGTATGGAAATTCTAAACTTTTTGTAACCATGTATCAGTTTATTTGTGGTTCCCAATACACGTGTGCATTCAATTATTTAGAAAGATGCGTCAAATTGTGCTTAAGCAAATTTATGTCAATTATCCTCTAATGAGGTCAACAACGTCATTATAGACGTTGACATGTAAAACTTCGGTCGCCGTGGCTAGCTTCTTGCGTGCGTTTGGTAAAAATCCTATCATCAGACCGTTTATACATCTCACTTCAATAGTTTTCCGTCCTCCACTGGCGTTGCAGTCCCAGGGCCGCGGTAGCTCAGTTGGTAGAGCGTCAGACTCTTGATCGCAAGATTGTGGGTTCGAATCTCACAGCCGATGGCGTTTACCGAATCCACCCGCGACCAATCGGCGTGAGAGGTTGGCGACGTTATATGACCTAGCGGTTGAATGCGTCATAAAAGAACCCAAGGTTCTTCTTTAGTTGCAGTTCCATAAAGCTGTTCCACCAGGACGGTGGAACAGCTTCATTTCTTGTTGTCCAGTTGTACATTTGTGGCAGGTAGTTCAAAATGTGCCTCGCACACCTTGCTTATTAATTGTTTGTTGATGTGTCTGGGTGTTTCTACATGTTTACACATTTTCGGTCCCCTCCGGCCGAAAGGTGGGAGGATGCATTATCAGGCATATTGCCACCCGAGCAATGCTTCTCCGAGTCTTCTTGGTCGTGCTTCGGTCTACCGAAAGTAGTCGCTGCGACGAGTGGATCCGAACTCACAATTCTGCATCTTTTGTTCTTTTTTTCCTATTCCTCATTTATTTCACTGGGAACATCCGAGGGTAACATTGCATTTTGATATAATACACAAAGGAACATACCTAGTCTACCGCATAAAGTGTATCTTCGGCCAATATTTCGCAAAACTGAGCTTTATGCACTAACATACGCAACGCTCTTCGCAAAACCATGGATACATTTCGGCCAGATTTAAACCGTTCACCTTTATTATACTAGAAATACTTTGCACTCACGCGGAAAATGAAAACTGAGTTGCTTACACCTTGCGCCAAGGACGTACATCGAACAAGTCCACTAGCACTATGGCTGGGAATGTTCCGCCACGACGAAAATTCACCAAAATGTAAAATTCGCACGTACTTCAATTTGTGTTTAAGATGTGAAAGATGGCCATGGCCGGTGGCGGTCTACCGAGTGCTGCCCTGTCCGCCGAAGTGGCAGGCCGTCCCAGTTGGGGCTCGCCTGGCTGGACGCGAGCGACGCCAAACTGGACGGTCGGAGGGAGCGGCACCACCTTGCCCGGGGTGGACCGGTGTAGTGCACAATGCAGGCGGAGCGCCGAGGGGCGGGATGCCTTTAACTGACCAAGCTGAGCGTAACAGCTACGCCACCAGCTGAGCGACGACACGGACGGGCAGTGTCGCGATGCGAACATGCCTCAACGTGGACAAGGCGCGGCCGTGCTGCCGACAGAACGGCAGCACGACAGTCAGCAAGTAAGGAGAGATCCAGCAATGTCTAACGTTTGAGAGAGAAGACAAATATGTAGCGGCAGAAGCAGCGAAGACTCGAAGACAGCAAGAGCTTCAGGCACCCTAGACGAGCACTTCCGCCACTCTAGAAGGAAAACCTTCCACACAAAATCCCCAACTTCTCTCTGTCTCCCAACTAATACTTACCCCCGGAGGAAACCTAACGGTGACGATCCCACTGCCCTGGGCCATTGCAGCCGGGGCATGGACCAGAGGGCAAAAGCTCGGCCCACGGGTGCAACGAATCCGGGTAACTTTTTTCAGTCAGAAGGGACGTTTTGCAGGAGGGAGGGGGGGAAGCGAGACCGACATGCACACCATGTCACCAACAACGGCGCCCATCGCCCGCACCACAAAGATGCCTGCCTAGTCGGCATCTACACAGAGTCAAGCCACACCACCACACACGAGTCGTCTTTTACTATCGCACAGACACTCTGCCACATTATCCAATCACCACAATTCACGCCTAACAGACACACTACCAACATCATCGTTCAAACGCAGAGCAACGCTGACACACAAACACTTCTAGACACATACTTTCAATAACCGGCGCTGCTCCTTCACGCTACATCATACACTGAACACCAGCCGAGGCTACATTTGAGTCCCAGAGCTGGATAACACTCGACAGCATTGTCGCATTGCTTGCCGCCTCAGCCCTCCAAGACGCCACAGACACGATAGATCACATTAGACGGGAGGCACGTTCCACACACAACATCTGAGTTCTGACATTCAACGCCCTGCAGCTGCCATCACACGTACACATACACGACAGGGCATACAAGGAACGCCTCAGCGTGCCCCTACCACTGCACTGCGCCCGCTATCTTCGTTATGGTCGTGGCGAAAGCACATGCACGCCGTCTCGATATCCGACTGTACATCCTCCGAAAGGAGATGTGCAACCTTGATTGGCCGCACCCCTCCACCGACCCCGATTACCCCAAGTGGGCATACGACAGGGCGGTGTGTCGGTATGCGGCAGCTCGCAGCGCGCCACACACAGCAGCACGACAACACTTATGCAACACCACCTCCACCACTGATATCTCCACCTCCACAACGACACCCTCCCACACCGCTCCTACCGTCGGGCGCAGCTACGCAGCGGCGCTCTCCTCAACACCTAAACCCACACTCACTCCAACACCGGCTCATACTCGCTCTATCGTCCCACCAGCAGCCGGCTCCCGGAGCCCGGCACACCTCCCTCCTCAACACCCCGCTGATCCTCGGCTCCACCGTCTCACCGATCCCCGACTCCACCGACCACCACTCCTTCCCACACCACCCCACCGCGGACCCGGCCTATTCTCACATCCTCTCCACCGCGGACCCGGCCTCCTCCTACGTCCACCCCACCGCTGACCCGCCCTTCATCCTCACCTCAGACCCGGATTGCGCCTCCCACCACCCCACCTCGGACACGGCCTCCCACATCCACCCCGCCCCGGACACGGCCTCCCACCACCCCACCTCGGACACGGCCTCCCACATCCACCCCACCCCGGACACGGCCTCCCACCACCCCACCTCGGACACGGCCTCCCACATCCACCCCGCCCCATCCCACCCTCACCACCCCCAGACCCAGACCCGGTCTCCATCTCATCCCCCACCGGTACCCCAACCCCCACGAGACCTGGCCGCACCCCTTCACCACACCGCCTCCAACCGGCCAGGGCCCTCCCCGCCACCCTGACGCCTTCCCACCACTCCCTCCCCCCGGGCCCTCGGCCTCCGGCCACACCCATCCGGCCGACCCAAACGAAGACCTAGCCCCAAGGCCATCACAGCATCCACACAAATATCCCACAAGCCCACGGCCACCCCAGCCTTCACCCAGACCTCCCAGAAACCAATGGCCACCGTCTCCTGCCAAACCGATCTCCACACTATCTCCTGCGCATCCATCCAAACCCATCCCAAAGCCTCGTCCGAGATCACCACCACTACCGAACCCACCACTCCTACCAAGTCCGTCGAGCCCGAACCCAAAACACCAGACCAACGACTCCTGTCCGAACCTTCCACGCCCCTCAAGCGCAAATATCGCCGCTACGCCACCCTATCACCTCCCAGGACCCGTGCGTTCAAATCCAAGCTACCACCTCTGCCTGATTCACTTCCCACGCCCCTCTCCATCCACCGGCTCCACCTTTCTACCCAACACGACACCGACACCACCCCAGTATAGATAGGAGCACCAACAGACCCCCAAACGCGTTCGGCAATAGGACTTTTTCTACAATGGAACGCCGGTGGCCTTTAGGCAAGTTCATATAATTCAAATAAGACTATCTCTGCAGCACAAACCGACTACTAAATCCCGCTCAAATAAACTCACTTTCGAGACTCTGACTTCATTCGGAACAAAATTCCAGGCTACACTTGGCATATCGATAACGTAAACGGGTTACATCGGAAATGGGGCGCAGCCATACTTATCGCTAATGGTATACCTCATCGTCGAGGAACGTTAAATACTCCCCTAAACTGCATAACAGTCAGTATACAAATTTCCCATTACCAAACCACAATCATCTCACTATACGTTTCACCGTCAGCTGCAATCCCTACACGGTACACCACAGGAGATGAACCACCTGCTGCTTCGGGATCCTGCATCAGTTCTAATCATGGGAGACTTTAATGCTAAACACCCCTCCTGTGGAAACGATCGGACGGACACTAGAAGACGCGAAATTCACCACTTTATTTCGGATCACAACTTAATGCATCTAAACACCTGGGCCGCCACCCACTACAACTCGACCCAAAAAGTAATCAACCTAGGAAAAAAGCATCTACGCCTTGGTGGACCCAGGACTGCGAAAGGGAAATCCCCGCACGGCGCTGTGCCCACAAACAATGCAAAAGATGCGTGCACGAAGTACACCTATCAGCATATAGGCAGTCTCAAAAACACTGCCGGTACACAATTCGAGCAGCGCGCCAAAACTGTTGGAAGTCTTGTGCCCCTCAATTCAATAGGTCCATCCCTACCGGCTGTGACTACATAGAATGAGTGACCACATAGAACTCATGGCATGCCAATGCAAGCTACGCAGGCCAGCGCTCTAAGCATGGGTGTTGTTTGGTATGCTTCTGAGGGGGCAAGTGCCCCCTCAATGCTGGCTTTGCCCCCCCCCCAATAATTTCAACCTTCAACGTGGGACCCTATGTAGTGTGCCCATGATGAAGCATTTCTACCTGAAACGCCCACCGCCAGGCCCCTTTCCCCAGCTGACGGTGAAAGGACATCACATTACTGACCCGCAACAAGTCGTAGACCACTTTAAGCTACACTATGCCAGCGTATCTGGTAACAACACCTACGACACCACTATAGTAAGCGCTCTAGACGCCCTTGCCGCCAAAGAAAATTTGAACTCTAACAACACATAATTATAGAATCAATCATTGCACGCTATGCACGAATTGCAATTCCATTGCCAAAGCCGCACAAGGGTCACTCCACACCAAAAGGTTATAGGCCCATCTCACTTACTAGTTGCGCTAGTAAGATGGCCGAACGCATCGTCAGAACACGATTGAGACACTTCTTAGAACACAACGATCTGCTCGACAAATCTCAGTGTGGCTTCCGGCGTCAAAAATTAACTACAGACAGTCTCATTAGACTAATGCACGGCATCAAAAGTGGTCAACGCATCAAACGCACAAAAATAACTGCCTACTTAGACATCACTGCCACATTTGACCGAGTACACAAGTCCACACTGACACACAAACTCCACAAGATAGGCCTACGCGCACATATGTCACACTTCATTTCCAACTTCCTCAGAGACCCTTAAGGTCAGAAGCGGCAGTGTCACATCAAACACCACACCTCAGGAACAGGGCCTAGCACAAGGGAGCGGGCTCTCACCGAGCCTCTTCATCACCATTAACGACATACTTGCTGATCACACAGACACTTCACTTCAATACTCACTTTTCGCGGAGGACATAACTATTTGGACAACAGCATAGTGCTTCCTAAAAGCTGAAAACCCATTCAAGCCGCTCTAGACCACATTGCAAAGTGATGCAAAACGTGGTGCTTCACCCTGTCCGCAGAAAAATCGGCTACTGTCACATATAGTCGTCTCCACCCCACACCCACAACACTACTTAAAATCGATAGCAAAGCCATCGAACGGGTGAAAAGATTCAAGTTATTAGGAGTTCATTTCACAGAAACTCCAGGCACCGGCAAGCCGGTGTTTTCCATGGGGGTTTGAACGTGAACCTTCTGGTCCGGATGGCCCGGGGGTGCGGCAGCACCAAGCTGCACTGAGAAAGCTGAGCATGCACTAACCAGCCATAACACCCACTCACCTGTTGCCCACGCCGAACCCGTTTAATTATTACATTGCATAGTTACGATTGCTCACTATTTAGGCCTCTCTTACATCGGTGTCGGAATATTGTCATCAGCAGAGTTCTCACTTCTTCTTTTTTGGGGGGCGGGGAAGAAGGATGGGGAGCGGTTGCAATTAAGCAGGGGTCGCTAATAGGAGGCTAACCTTACAGCTATTGTTTCGCAGTGTCGTAGCCATACAGCTTCGTGGCCTCATCACCTCACTGTTTCAAAGTTTTAAGAAGTGCCAGTCGCAGGCTTGACCTCAGTACCGGTTCGTGAACAAGTTATGAGGTAACTCATGCACCGCGTTTTTGCCACAGCAACAACACAAACTGGTTTTGTCTGTGCCAAATACGAGCTGTTGGCACATGAATTGATGCAGTAGAGTCGCTTTCTATCCTAGTGAAGGATTGCTGTCAGTTCGTGCTGCCAAATACCCAATATAATATATGTGCTCTGGATAAAATTTATATTGCCGGCCGCTAAATATCTTGATGTTGCTGATGCCCTGCAGCCCTGCAGCCGCTGCCGCCTCCCGCTGCAGCAAGCCCTGCAGCGGGAGGCGGCAGCAGATGCAACCGACCCAGTGAGGACGCTACTGTTACTACCCTTGCAATAGTAGATTGTACAATCCCCACCAATGTTGTTGCTCACCCAATATGTATTCCCATTTGTCTGGTTTGCGATCCACTCATACAGTGAAGGAGAGAGAGAGGGCGAGAGAGAGAGAGAGAGAGAGAGAGAGAGAGAGAGAGAGAGAGAGAGAGAGAGAGAGAGAGAGAGAGAGAGAGAGAGAGAGAGAGAGAGAGAGAGAGAGAGAGAGAGAGAGAGAGAGAGAGAGAGAGAGAGAGAGAGAGAGAGAGAGAGAGAGAGAGAGAGAGAGAGAGAGAGAGAGAGAGAGAGAGAGAGAGAGAGAGAGAGAGAGAGAGAGAGAGAGAGAGAGAGAGAGAGAGAGAGAGAGAGAGAGAGAGAGAGAGAGAGAGAGAGAGAGAGAGAGAGAGAGAGAGAGAGAGAGAGAGAGAGAGAGAGAGAGAGAGAGAGAGAGAGAGAGAGAGAGAGAGAGAGAGAGAGAGAGAGAGAGAGAGAGAGAGAGAGAGAGAGAGAGAGAGAGAGAGAGAGAGAGAGAGAGAGAGAGAGAGAGAGAGAGAGAGAGAGAGAGAGAGAGAGAGAGAGAGAGAGAGAGAGAGAGAGAGAGAGAGAGAGAGAGAGAGAGAGAGAGAGAGAGAGAGAGAGAGAGAGAGAGAGAGAGAGAGAGAGAGAGAGAGAGAGAGAGAGAGAGAGAGAGAGAGAGAGAGAGAGAGAGAGAGAGAGAGAGAGAGAGAGAGAGAGAGAGAGAGAGAGAGAGAGAGAGAGAGAGAGAGAGAGAGAGAGAGAGAGAGAGAGAGAGAGAGAGAGAGAGAGAGAGAGAGAGAGAGAGAGAGAGAGAGAGAGAGAGAGAGAGAGAGAGAGAGAGAGAGAGAGAGAGAGAGAGAGAGAGAGAGAGATATATATATATATATATATATATATATATATATATATATATATATATATATATATATATATATATATATATATATATATATATATATATATATATATATATATATATATATATATATATATATATATATATATATATATATATATATATATATATATATATATATATATATATATATATATATATATATATATATATATATATATATATATATATATATATATATATATATATATATATATATAAGAGAGAGAGAGAGAGAGAGAGAGAGAGAGAGAGAGAGAGAGAGAGAGAGAGAGAGAGAGAGAGAGAGAGAGAGAGAGAGAGAGAGAGAGAGAGAGAGAGAGAGAGAGAGAGAGAGAGAGAGAGAGAGAGAGAGAGAGAGAGAGAGAGAGAGAGAGAGAGAGAGAGAGAGAGAGAGAGGTGGTGGTAGGGGAATTGGATCTGGCCAAACGTAGATACTAAACACCCCCATGCGATTTTAAGTGGAAGCCATAGTGCAAACTTTAAAGGTGGAAGTGGACAGTATTTTCCACTGTGCGCATTGCAGCAAATTTAGATATTTCTTGAATTTCATCCACTGCACGCGACCCCATCCGATAACGGCGTTCTTTCTGAACGCCTGCTCGGACGCTTAATATTTGATTAGCCATGGGCAGAGATCCAACAAGTAGGTGGGTGAGCAGGGACGGGTCCATGTCATGTCGACTCCATGGACCCGAGGTGGGAGTGCGCTCAGAAAATGAAGTACCTATCAACTGAGCTGTAATTGCATTTGGTTGATAACTTGGTGCATGTTATATGACACCTTTCTGTATACGCAAACAGTAGCCTTATTGAAATATAAAAAGTTTCGCGTCAATCCGCATTATGTTGATTTGTACCCACTTGTACGCCATCCTCAGACATACTGCTCATCTTTCTCTTTGGATAAATCAGGCAGCGTGGGATGTCAGTTACTATTACTGGCCCGCGACCACCAAAACCGGAGAAGAAACTCCTCCTGGCACCGTCCCATTTCCTACAGCTATGGGTATAGTTTGGAATCAAATAACAGGAAACGAATGCATGTAGATAACCATGAAAGCTAGAGAAGAACGAATGCGTGGAAAAAAAAATTATCTCAATCCAATCACTAATGAATAACATAATTTGGCTGAATGTTGATACCAGCCAGACTCCGCAATGTGCTTAGTCACCATTACACGTCACTCGATTCACCACGCAACGCTGGTCGGGTTTTAAATTGAGGATATATATATATATATATATATATATATATATATATATATATATATATATATATATATATATATGTATATATATATATATATATATAGATAGATATATATATATATATATATATATATATATATATATATATATATATATATATATATATATATATATATATATATATATATACGCTTTGGGGAACGGCTTCCTCTCCTACTCCTCTTGAAAACCTTCAATACTGCCCCCTGTGGAGGGGACAAAATTTCAAAACCCTATGCACCCCTGTGCTAATCATATGATGTTGCGTGACAAATCAGCGTCAAAACGGCTGTTGACACCCAACTCGGATATTGTTCTAGACCTCCGGCAATTACAAGTCGTGCCAAGAGGCTCATTGGAGCCATTGGCGGTACCATGTACTTTGAATAGGCGGCGGGGAGTAGACATTGCCGTTTGTGGGTCCATTATTTCCGTACACCGCTGATAGGCGTCTTGATAAGCTTTACGACGTCTAGGGACACCTAGACGTCACCTAGATAGTTGATAAACCTACAACTAAGGAGGGGTGCCAGCTTGCAGACGCTAAAGGGGGGACCACTGGCCCCTCAATCATGTATCCCCTCTCCCGCAATCAATCTGAAGCTTAACCATTTGGCCTACACCAGATACAAACGGCTTTTGGGGTAGCATTGGCCATCCAAGATCATGATTTGGCCCCCGAACCAATTTCGCAAAGTGACATCCATGCAATTAAGCTGAAATTTAAGGGGACGAGTAGTCTATGGGTAAATTGACCGTCTCACAATCGAAAGGTTGTGGGTTCGAGTCTCACCTGTCGCTACTCTTCGCCCGCGGCGAATCGGCATGAGAGATTGGCGACGCTACATGACTCAATGGTCGATGTGTCGTAAAACCAATAACCAAACAACGAAGCTGAAATTTAAGATCAGATAGTTTCACATATAACCTAATTTTAATTTTCCACTATTTTCATTTCTTCTACTAATATCGCCTCATGCCTACCTGATCATGGTACCCCACCTGATGAACATTGAGATCACCATATACAAATCCTAGTTTTGCCCTCAATAACACAACGCAGGCTGCAAAACCCGCCAACCAGATGGCATCCACTGACGGGCGTCGCCATGGGTGCTGGGACGAATGGGTTTTTAGGTCGACTTCACCACAACGCCTATGGCGCTGCATGACAAGAATAATTCTTTATATGAAACGCCATATGCGATATATTGAATTTCACTAAATTTGGACGACGTGTCCCCGTGTTCCCACGATGGCGAGTGGCGACACCCATGCATCCAGCTGGTGCATGTGGACGGAAGTATTCTTGTATACGTGCTGAGGCCGCATATCGCTGTGCCGCATGCAGTTTGCGATACCTAGCGGCCTTATCATGAACTGAACGTTTTAAATCCTGCCGGAAAGGGATGGTGGCTGCCGTACGGGCAATCCTGCGGTATTTCAACCATATGAACACTGGTTCATCTGTGGGGTGAAGTGCAAACATGACTGATTTTACATTTTGTGTTGGGAGTAAATGGCCTTGGAAGCGAGGAGGTGCTTGCGTGGAGCCAGACATGAGGAGAAGCAGCATTGGCGTCGCCACAGATTTTGGATAGGGAGGTGGCATAGGGAGAGGGAGAGGGAGGAGAGGGTAGGTAGAGGGACGACCTATCGGTGTTCCATCAGCTGAGGTACCATCAGCTGTATCGGTGTTCCGTCAGCTACGACACTACCAGCTGTATCGGTGTTCCGTCAGCTACGACACTACCAGCTGTATCGGTGTTCCGTCAGCTGAGACACTACCAGCTGTACCGGTGTTCCGTCAGCTGAGGTACCACCAGCTGTATCGGTGTTCCGTCAGCTACGACACTACCAGCTGTATCGGTGTTCTGTCAGCTACGACACTACTAGCTGTATTGGTGTTCCGTCAGCTGAGACACTACCAGCTGTATCGGTGTTCCATCAGCTGAGGTACCACCAGCTGTATCGGTGTTCCGTCAGCTACGACACTACCAGCTGTATCGATGTTCCGTCAGCTACGACACTACCAGCTGTATCGGTGTCAGACATAAAGACATAAAGACATCAAAGATCAGTGCAACTATGAGCCACAAGGGCCCTTCTTGGTTGCACTCTGGACACTGAACCAGTTGGCCACCAAATCCGTCGATCAACCCTCCCTGGAATACAGAAAAACAAGCCCTCTATTCTGATAATGATTGTCTATGCTGTTTTTAAAGAAGTTCAGTGTGCCGCTACTGACAATGGTTTCTGGGAGCTGGTTCCAGTGTTCTACTACCGTGTTGGTGAAGAAAGACCTTGTCCTGCTGTGATTAACTTTAATTTTGAATTGATGACCTCTAATTGCATCATTTCTGTTCAATTCAAACATTTCCCTGAGATATCCCTGTTCCTGACCATGAACCAATTTAAAGACCTCGATGAGATCTCCTCTCAGCCTTCTATATCTAAGTGAAAACATATTCAATTTCTTCAATCTTTCCTCATGCCAGGTTGCCTATACCATTAACCATTGTTGTTGCCCTCTTTTGTACTCTCTCTAAAAGCCAACAATCTTTTTCATAACTAGGGGACCAAGCTTGGACACAGTATTCCAAATGTTGCCTCACATATGCACAGTAAAGCTTCCTGATGACTTCCTCACTTTTGTATGATACATTCCTATTTCTTGCCCCAAGCATTCTTAGTGCCTTCTTCCTGGCTTCTTTGGTCTGTTCTGGTGCCCCCAATTTTGTGTTCAAAATAACACCTAAGTCCTTCTCCTGCTGAGTCACAGATAGTACTTGGCCACCCATCAAGCATGGAGCCTTCATATGCTGCCTACCTACATACATGATTTTGCACTTATCAAAATTAAATTAAATTTGCCATTTTTCGGACCACTTCACAAGCTCGTCTAAGTCTTTCTGCAGCAAGACCTCTCATTGTATCCTGTTATTGCCCTAAATACCTTCAAATCATCCGCAAATTTCAAAACCTTACTTCTTAGGCCACTTTCAATGTTATTTGCAAATAAAATGAACAATAGTGGCCCCAGTACTGACCCCTGGGGGATTCCACTAAGAACATTTTGCCATGATGACTTTGTACCATTTAGCATCACTCTCTGCTGTCTATCTGAAAGCCACAACTCTATCCATTTTAGGATGTTACCTACAATACCATGGACCTGAAGCTGCATCATTAACCGTGTATGGGGTACCTTGTCAAAGGCCTTACTAAAGTCAAGATATGCTACATGAACCTGACTTCCCTGATCAAATTGTTCTGTAGCAAAATTCAAAAAGTCCAAGAGATTTGTCAGACACGATCGCCCTTTTCTAAACCCATGTTGAGTATCTTGAATCAATCTGTTTCCTTCCAGAAAACTAACTATTCTATCCTTGATAATTGATTCGAGTGCCTTGCAGACTAGGGATGTGAGGCTTACTGGCCAATAGTTTTCAACTTTCCCTCCTTCTCCTTTCTTGAAAATAGGAACTACATTTTCCCTTTTCCAATCTGTTAAAATTTCATTTTGTGAAACTGATCTACAAAATATTATACTAAGTTGAATTGCCAGTTCCTTTTCAGCTTCCCGCAATACCCTAGCATAAATTCCATCAGGTCGTGCTGCCTTGTTTGGCTTTATTTTCCTGATATAATTGAAAACAACATCACTATCAATGAACTCAACATCGTTTATCTGCTCACCTGTCACTGAACTGTGGTGCACGGTTGGCAGATTAGTCACGTCTTCCAATGTAAACACTGATTTAAACTGCTTGCTCAGCTCCTCAACCATCGCACCATCATCACTCAATATATTCCCATTTACTTCCAGTGGACCAATTATGCTTGAAACTTTACTTAGCTTGCAGAAACTAAAGAACTTTTTACTGTCCCCATTACAGTTCCTAGCCAAATCCAATTCTTTTGCTCGCTTTGCTGCTCTGGTTTTCTGCTTCACAGCATCTCTAGCTTTTTGATACGACCTTAGATTTTCGATATTTGAAGCGTCCTTAAATACTATAAATGCATCTTTCTTAGCCTTAATTGCTTTTATCAAATCTGGTGTAAGCCATGCTGGCTTTCCTACCCTTCTTTTGCGCATTTGCTTTTGGGGGACATGTCTAATCTGAATTTCCCTCAAGTAAGATTTGAACTTTTCCCACATTTCACAGGCATTTAAATTGAAGAATTCTTCTTCCCATTCTATGGCACTTAAAGCCGCTCTGATGCAGTCAAAGTCTGCCCTGTTAAAATTTGGAACCTTTGCCAAATTATTATTGATTGTGCCCTGTACTTGTGCGTTGAATCTCACTATGTTATGGTCACTTCTTCCCAGAGTTTCTCCTACAGTCAAGTCTTGAACTAAATCACTTAAATCTGAGAAGACAAGGTCCAAGAATGAGCCCTGCCTTGTTGGTTCCGTTACAAACTGGTGTAAGAACAGGTCCTCCTCAAGGCATTTCCTAAACAGTTTACATGATGGGGAGCCAACACCAACATATTCATATCCTTTTAGATTAAAGTCACCAAGAATAAGGCATTTCCTCCGAAAGTTTCTACTGATTTCCTCGCAAATCACCTTATCGAGCCGCTTGCTGTTGCTGAGAATGTGGCAAGGTTCCTGATCGATACAAAGCTCCTATCCTCAATTTATTGCTGTTGCCTTTTCCCACAGCAATATCAAGCCAAGTGGACTCCACAGACACATTTTTTACCCCATCTGCTACTTTTTGAGAACTGAATAAGCTATTCACATAGAGCATTACACCACGCCCTTTCACTGCTGGACCCCTATTGCATGAAAACATATTGTATCCCTGGATCTCATAGTCCTGCAAGTTATCCCCAAAATACCCCTCACTGACCCATGCCTCAGTAATGCAAACAAAATTTGCATGCGCATGCGCGGGTGCTGCGTGGTTGGCCGGCGGACGCTCCTGCCTTTTTCGACCTGACGTGTGGAATTATGTATTTTTGCTCGGTCTCTTGAAGGCTTTTCCCATATTCTTCACATCAGCTTTGCTAAGAAGCTGTTCCAACTTCTCTGGCTGCTATGCGCTCCCGACAATCCCTTAGTGTCGGTGCTGCGTTTGGAGGGTGCAACCGTGCCAACATGGCCGACGAAGCCCGCCAGTACACTTCAGCTCGTATAGTGTGACCAGGCTCTGTGCGCGGGGCGCTCGGCGGCCCGGTGGCCGGGTGGTCAGGACGTCGGACCTCGCTGGGTCGCTGGGTCAAGGACGACCGACGGGCCCGGGTTCAAGGCCCGCCGGGCGGGCGTTTCTTCGTGTCGCTGCTCCTGTCGCTGTCTGTCTCTGTCTGTGTTGGCCGTTGCTCAGTCCTGGAAAGTGATGAATCGGACTGGATATTAAGAAGACACGCAGTGACATTTACCACTAAAAGCCGAAGCTTTACAGTGTTGGCTCCGCGCCGTCTGTGGGCTCCACCCGTACCAAGATGTCCATCACCTGTTGGGAGAGCTGCAAAGTATTTCCGCAGCCGAATACAACATGATGCGAAATCCTGCTCTACTTGGAATCTGGCATGCCTCATCACCTCAGGAGATGTCGAGCTGAACCCGGGTCCAGACCTCGACCGGTCGACGCCAGGTGTCGGTCCCGATCAGCGGGGTCACCTAGGGAGTGCAGCGTCCGGAATAACTGCGATCTTACAGAACTGCCGCAGCATCCGTGGAAAGC
This sequence comes from Ashinkailepas kermadecensis, assembly GCA_034440615.1. Lineage (NCBI taxonomy): Eukaryota > Metazoa > Arthropoda > Thecostraca > Neolepadidae > Ashinkailepas > Ashinkailepas kermadecensis. Next base: position 82,406 of record JAOTOM010004712.1, read on the forward strand.
TGGGACAGCTTCGGGTGACTGCGGCAGAGTACGACCGGTACGACATCATAGTGTACACTGAGACGTGGTTGGACGATTCGGTGTCGGATTCTGAGCTGCAGGCTTTCTTACCTAAACACATCTGGTTCCGCAGGGACCGATCGGATGGGCGTGTCGGTGGGGTGTGGCATGTGCAGTTCGTGCCGCCCTGCTACCGACCCGGCGTCTGCTGGCGGTGCCAGACACTGAGTTGTTGCTGGTGGACCTCGGCAATCTGACAGTGACGGTGGCTGTGTGCTACAGGCCACCAGACAACGACAACGCCATTACGCAAATTTTTCGGCATTTAGGCGAGCTCCGGCTCATAGCCCTGAGCGACTTCAACATTCCTGAGCTTGGCTGGGTACCCGGTACCCAGCCAAGCTCAGGAATGTTGAAGTCGGGTTGGCCCAATCGGACGCAGACGGCGTCTGCGTCCGATTGGGCCAACCCGGTCAGACTTAGACCAACGGCTTCCTGGACGCGTGCGATTTCCACGGCCTGCGACAATACGTCACTCAAGCTACAAGAGCCAACAACATTTTAGACTTGGTGCTCACTATCGACATCGCAGCAGAGACCTTCGTTCGGAAGGGAATCATAGACTCGGACCATGACGAGATCCAGGCTAAGTTCCTTCTACCGAGGCCATCACCTCCAGCTGTGTCAAGATCGACTGCCAATAACTACAAGAGAGCAGATTTTGATTCATTGCGACGCGGTTTGGAACTTTTACCGTGGAACGTGCTGGATGGCTTAGATGTTGACAATGCTGTTGAGATGTTTTACTTGTTAATCGAAGCTGCTATTCGTGATCATCTCCTCGCCGTAGACTCCCGCCCTGGTTTGACGGTGAGGTCAGGCGCGCACTAGCCGCGAAGGAATGTGCACATCGTCGAATGAAAAGGCACCCGAGTGAAAGTGTCATTCGGCGCGATTTTACAGACAAGCGCGACCTCTTCAAACGTCTGATCGGACGCAGCTACTGCAGTTATCTGAGGGGACTAGTGGAGGATTTTAAGACGAACCCAAAGCGATACTGGTCATTTTTTAAATGTTTTAAAAGGAGTGGTTCCGTTCCGCCTCTGCTAGACGGAGACACGTTAATCAACGATGACGTTGGACGCGCCAACCTGCTGAAGCCTTTTCAGCCAAGTTCACAGCACGGGATGTAGCCCAATACCCACCATTACAGGACTACGGATTGTCTAATCTCACAGACTTTCTGCCATCATTAGAACAAATCCATACGATTCTCATTGGACTTGACCCGCACAAAGCATGTGGACCAGATAATATCAGCACCCGAATCCTCCGAGAGTGTGCTGACCAATTATGCGTTCCGCTGTACAAAATTTGTATCCTTTCCATCAGGCAGGGAACATTTCCGAACCGGTGGAAAATGGCAAACATCACACCAATATATAAGAAAGGCAACCGGAAAAATCCGACGAACTACTGAGCCGTTTCATTTATTTTCCTGTGTGGCAAGATTTGGAAAAAAACATTTACAATGTTTTGAGTGCTCACATTTTGCCAGTACTGACTGACACCCAGCACGGCTTTATTCCAAAAAGGTCATGTGCTTCAAACCTGGCAGTTTTCTTGAGACACGCCTGGGATTCGATCGCTGCTGGTTACCAGACAGATGCAATCTATACAGACTATTCTTCGGCTTTCCAAAGTGTCAACCATAAGCTGTTACTATACAAGCTCGAAAATGCATATCATGTTTGAGACAAAATTATCTCTCTGATTCGCTCATACCTGACTGGTCGCCGCAGCGGGTGATAGTTAACGGGGCGGTCTCGGACTGGGCTGATGTCACTTCCGGTGTACCGGAAGGGAGCTTACTGGCCCCTCTGTTATTTGCCCTGTTTGTGAACGACCTGCCATCCAGGATCGACTCGGAACGTCTGATGTTAGCTGATGACGTCAAAATGTTTAGGATGGTAGCGTCTGTGGACGACGCGACCCGCCTACAGAGGGATATTGATTCCCTCTGCAAGTGGTCCACAGACTGGATGCTATCCTTGAACCCTCTGAAATGTAGGTCATTCAGAATGACTCTCCATCGTACTCCTGTGCGCTTCGAATATAAGGTACACGATACAACGCTGCAGCGTGAGACTGTGATGCGAGACCTGGGTGTGTACCTGGACAGCAAATTGACATTCGCACAACATGTGCCAAAAACTGTGTCATCTGCGAACCGAGCTCTCGGACTGTTTATTAGATCAATGCAAGCATGGTAGCAAATGGTAGCAAATCCTGGTATGGTAATGGTAGCAAATCCTGGTAGCAAATTCTCGAAAATTGCTCTGTTGGCGGCATATAACGCGAACATTAGGTCTCGCCTTGAGTATTGCTCCGTCATCTGGGCAGGCGCAGCCACAACACATCCACTGGCGGATCTAGCCCACCGGTTTGGGGGGGGGGGGCAACTTTCGGTTTTCGGCGTCATCCCCTCCCCTCCCCCTCCCCCAGTGGCGTACGTAGGAATTGCGTCAGGTGAGGGGTCGAACGGATTTGGAGGGTGCCTATTCTCCCACTGTTTTTGGTCAAAAGCACCGGATTTCGACCACTATTTGGCAAAGGGGCCCATTGAAATTTTTTAAAACAAAAATTACAATAAAATACAAATTGACAACATAACTGCCTGTGTAGGGGCCCCAGCCTACCTCCACCGTTTCTATGTTACCGGATTTTTGTTTTTGTTTACCAAAACGTTCACGTTCAACGTCTTGTACCACGTCAACGTTCGTGCACGTATACACACTGGCGGATCCGATTTTGTCAACTCTTGCTGTAAGCAGAACTTGAGCAGCATGGAACCTTCGATGTGTGTCAGAATCTGGATCTGCCAGTGTACCTCCTCTTGCTATTCTTCTTGAAAAAATCAGTCAATGTAGCCTGTCTCTTCATCTTAGCAACCCCAACCCCAACATACGAAACATGCTGCTCAACTGGGCTCAACTGGTCACTCGCACAAAACATCCTCTTCAAATTCCGCTTTCGAAATCTGGCTCACTGGGTCCGCTTGCCCGTTACTGGCTAAACAAACTTCATGAACCTATCTGACGAAGGAATAAGGAAACTGCTGATTTCGTCATCTCTTGCTGTAAGCAGAACTTCAACAGCATAGAACCTCGATGTGTCAGAATCTACTATCCTACCATATTGTGCTTCCAAACAATTATAGCAAAATACCTCTAAAATTGGAGATTATTTCACCCGGAACGCTATTTTTTAACCTCAGCAAATGTTACTGCATTTTAATTCAGTTTACTTTTGTTGGTTTGGGGGGGGGGGGGAAAAGACACTATGCCCCCCCCCCCTTGAAGCGCTTGGGGGGGGGGGGGCATGGCCGGAATGCCCCCCCCCCCCTGGATCCGCCAGTGAACACATCTGACCAGGATTGATGGGGTAGAACATAAATTTTCAAGCTGTATCAAGCTGTATCGGTGTTCCGTCAGATGAGACACTACCAGCTGTATCGGTGTTCCATCAGCTGAGGTACCACCGGCTGTATCATGTTCCATCAGCTGAGACACTACCAGCTGTATCGGTGTTCCGTCAGCTGAGGTACCACCGGCTGTATCGGTGTTCCGTCAGCTGAGACACTACCAGCTGTATTGGTGTTCCGTCAGCTGAGGTACCACCGGCTGTGTCGGCGCTCCATCAGCTGAGATACCACCAGCTGTGTTCACAGTGTCGATTGTCCTGCGAGCACAGAGTGGTCCCCGCTCCCGGTCAGCCGCAGTGGAGATGGTTCGGCTGCAGCACGTGGTGTGTATGTAGAAGCCTTTCTGGCTCTGCTCGAAGAGGTCGCCCGCGACTGGGCTGGAAACTTCCAACCTGAGATTGAGCAGAGACCTAAGGACCTGAGGAGCTGCAGTCGGTGGAGACGGCGTACGTTGCCATCGAGGCGGCTGCAAACACATCGGCAGAGTTTCTTAAGGCCTCCAGTTGGCTACCCAACTGTCAGAAAAGCTGCATCGAAGTTCGGACATACCCAGCTGCATTAAGGAATGCTTCCACCGTGGCTATAATACTAGTCATTGAAAAACATATTGACTCTATGCATCTCGCACAATGAACGCAAGCATTGCAAAAGTTTGCTTAATTATAACATAATTTTTTACGGATGCAAGTGCAATTATTTCAATCACGAATTTATCAAGTACTAGCACAGGCTGATACAAATGTTGTCATATACTTCACAATATTTCACCATGGGAACCTTCGAAATGTTGAGCATTCGACATTCAATATGCTTCCAAGTACCTGCGAATTGGAGCAACAAGCTACTATGTTTTCGGGAGTCATTTATTCGTTGCATAAACAATTTCAATACTGTAAGCAGCACAACAGTAACAGTATTACATCATAATTCCTCACAGTCTGTCTGTTATGAGTAGCGAAACTGACACTTAAGATACGGCTAACTTCTGTTCGTAAGTCGCATGTTCTTTTTCTCCAAACATGCATCCTTCTTAATCTTACCAAAATTGTTCAATGATATATCAATGCTAAACGGAAGTAGCGCCGTGAACGGCTATAGTTCAGCCGCTAACCTGTGCATGGCAGTGGTACAGATAATTTCCATCATCGTACCACAAATACAGCTACTCTTATAGGGGGAAGCGAGGTTAGTTGAGCATACAGGTAGTTGATCAACTCCCTATATCTCGGCTTCTATGCTGCCATTAGATCCAACCTACCATCTGTCGATGCTTTGTGAAACTACGGTCTGTTTGGTTTGGCTGCTGAGAGAGATAAAGTGACACGTGTTTGGTAAGCTACGAGCAAGAACGGGCTTTTTCCTGTTTAAAGTAAAATTTGATTGCGTCGAAATGCTCTTCTATCTCCGAAACCCTAATAGATAAGTTGTCTGCAACAACCCATAATCATCCGTGTTTGTATGGTCTTCAAATCTAATGGAACTGGTTTGGCTCGAAGTATGCTGAAGTAGCGCAGCAATACTGAATTTGATCACGTGCTGGGATGGGGAAGCCTGAGCCACCCTTGGTGATGGAAGATGAGCCATGGTTCAACTTACCCCAGTTGCTGAGGATCACTGATACGGGGGAAACGGACAATTTCCACTCTTCCTCCGAAGGTCAGATCCCGGAACTGGGAACCAGGAGCAAGCGCCCCAACATCTGCCACCACAGAGATCCAGGATTTCAGAGGGAAAATGGGCGTGGTACCCTCAAATGTCTCGCAATAGACAATTTACAATTGCAAGCAGAATGCACATCACAGAAGGAGGGGGTGGATCCGACCCATCGCGGATACTGGCCCTCACGTCTCATGTGCCCATGATCCGACCCATCGCGGATACTAGCCCTCACGTCTCATGTGCCCATGATCCGACCCATCGCGGATACTGGCCCTCACGTCTCATGTGCCCATGATCCGACCCATCGCGGATACTGGCCCTCACGTCTCATGTGCCCATGATCATGAGCATTCCTCTACTTTCTTTTGTATGCCTACAGAGGTGCAACACAAAACTTCGTTAGAGAGACGGACAAAATAATCCTTGAGGTTCCCAGAGCCTCGAAGCGCTTTCTGAAGCTACATAAAAATGTCCTGTCCTCCGATTCTGTTCAATTTATCTTTGACCGAACCTTTTTTCTTTGTATTTTGGTGCGGCTCCACTTTTATTAATTTGTTCACTTCGGTAATCAGGACATGGGCCCATGTGCCATCCCCTTGGTTGCGTTTGTCACTGGTCTATCTATCGTACCCATCTATCGTACCGTATATCCATAGAGCCATACACTTTGCTGCTTGAGTTGCAAGCAGCCATGGCAGAAGTTTGATCGGGGAAATCAATTGGCAAGGCCGCCCGGGAGAGCAACATGGATCGAATGACTCCAACTCGGTATGTTAGGAGTGTTTACAAGAACAATTTCGGAAATAAGAACACCGGCAAATCTCAACAAATATTCAAAGATAACATGAATAATCAGCTAGGAAATCATATCAAGCTGCTGGCCGACCGATTTTACTGTCTAACAGTGGACAAATGCAAACAGTTGGCATATGAGTTTACTATCGCCGATAAGGTTAGAATCCCCGAAAGCTGGCAGCGAGATGGAAAGGCAGGAGTTGAATGGTTCAGCGCTGGATCATCTCGCCTAGCTGTCCAGCGAACTCCAGAGCATGTCGCGATTGAAGAGATATCTCCTCTCCGACGGGCTCCACCCAGGAAGAAGACTGTAAAGAGTACGCGAAGAAGGTCGACGATATTGACAGATACCCCCGAAAAAAACAGGCTAGAAGATGAGCAGTTGGCCATACAGAAGAGACAGAAGATCCATAGACCCCAGAAGAAAAAGAATCAAAAGAAGAAAGTGAAGCTGTTTCTTTTTCTAATGATGAGGACGACGAGGTTTTTGTGCCTGGTCTGCATGGAGCCCTTCACAGCTGCTCACGAGAAAGGTGGGTTCAGTGTGTCAGCTGCTGTATGTGGGCGCACGACGCCTGCACTACTGATGACACGGCATATGTGTGTCCGACTCACCTACTGTGAGTTGGAGTAGGTACTCCGATTAGTTGATGACATATCAAGTGGACGTTGCTGCCGCAAGCCATTCCACGCTCTCGTTTGCCTGGCGGGCTTGTTTGCTTTTTTTTCTTCACGGTATTACACTTTTGTTTCACACGGCGCGAAGCGTCCTCGCAGGCAATTTGTTTTAGTTTCCAAGGGTAGCTAATTATCTTTTTAGGTTCCGAGGTGCATGCCTACACAGGTGGCTACTAGTGATGATTGTACAGAAGTGTGTTATCTTACCTATGTTAATGAGCGCTTCGTTTGAAGAACATTTGTCCATTTTTTTAGCAGATCGTATAAATGAACGAACATAGCGCTCACATTTTGCTATTTTGCACGCGAAATATAGAGATGTTAAAATCTGTATGTTTACTTCTACGTATAACTGTTGTGCAATGTGAGGAGCTGTGTAGTAGGGGATGGAGAAAATAACAACTTGGAGAATTCATATATTCCAATATTTATGAGCTAGAAAAGAGGCATGTCCCCTAGGCATCATACACACTTTCGCTTAGCGTGTGATCAACCTTCCCCATCATACTGATCGACTTACCCCACTTGTAGGGCAAGTTGAGAAATTTGAGATTAATTAGAAAAACGCAAAATTTCTTCATCTTATACCATGAAACAAAATGTTTCAACGTGGTATTTAAAAGCAGAAATGATGTTTTTTTTAAAATATACCACGCAAATTATGCTTACATTCACTATATTATAAGCCCCAGGCGCACCTACGCAAAAACTGGCTCAGTTTGCACTACTTTCCCCTGCAGCTCCTTTGAAGCTTCACGAAACCGAAATAATGAATTACATGCTTCTACAATGTGCGCCATGGTGTATGTGTTGGTTTACGACAATCAATTCCAACATTGCACCACCTGTAGATATATCGGTTGCCAGTAACCTGTTAGCGTTTTTATTCAAAGCCCATCGACCATGTGTCAATGCTAACTCGGTAAAAGAGCCCACATAACAGCATGATGTTAAAAATATGAACCCTGCATAGTGGCATTGACATTAAGCTGCAGCACTCTGCAGCACAGATTATGCCTTTCATACCATGCATTCCTGAGCATCACCATATGCCTAATAACTCCATGTAATGCCGAATTTCTAGAGATAGTGAAGACACACAAACACTAACATACATACACCACCCATACTATATGCAAAATAAATATATGTAAATTGCTTATGTATATATATATATATATATATATATATATATATATATATATATATATATATATATATAAATATAAATATATATATATATATATCAATATATATCAATATATATATATATATATATATATATATATATATATATATATATATATATATATATATATATATATATATATATATATATATATATATATATATATGTGTGTGTGTGTGTATGTGTGTGTGCGTGTGTGTGTATGTGTGTGTGTGTGTATATGAGTGTGTGTGTGTGGGGGGGGTGTATGTGGGTGTGTGGGGGTGTGGGGGTGTGGATGTGTGGGTGTGTGTGTGTGTGTGTGTGTGTGTGTGTGTGTGTGTGTGTGTGTGGATGTGGGTGTGTGTGTGTGTGTGTGTGTGTGTAGGTGTGTGGGTGTGGGTGTGGGTGTGGGTGTGTGTGTGTGTGTGTGTGTGTGTGTGGTGTGTGTGTGTGTGTGGGTGTGTGGGTGTGGGTGTGGGTGTGGGTGTGGGTGTGTGGGTGTGGGTGTGGGTGTGTGGGTGTGGGTGTGGGTGTGGGTGTGTGGGTGTGGGTGTGTGTGTGTAGGTGTGTGGGTGTGTGTGTGTGTGTAGGTGTGTGGGTGTGGGTGTGTGTGAGTGTGTGTGTGTGTAGGTGTGTGGGTGTGGGTGTGGGTGTGGGTGTGGGTGTGGGTGTGTGGGTGTGGGTGTGGGTGTGTGGGTGTGGGTGTGGGTGTGGGTGTGTGGGTGTGGGTGTGTGTGTGTAGGTGTGTGGGTGTGTGTGTGTGTGTAGGTGTGTGGGTGTGGGTGTGGGTGTGGGTGTGGGTGTGGGTGTGCAGGGTGGCGGATGTGGGTGTGGGTGTGGGTGTGGGTGTGGGTGTGGGTGTGGGTGTGGGTGTGGGTGTGGGTGTGGGTGTGGGTGTGGGTGTGGGTGTGGGTGTGGGTGTGGGTGTGGGTGTGGGTGTGGGTGTGTGTGTGTGTGTAGGTGTGTGGGTGTGGGTGTGGGTGTGGGTGTGGGTGTGTGTGTGTGTGTAGGTGTGTGGGTGTGGGTGTGGGTGTGGGTGTGGGTGTGGGTGTGGGTGTGCAGGGTGGCGGATGCAGTGTCGTCATTGGATTGCGACATCCATGCACCTCGGCATGAAACTCGGCATGGCGTCAATGTGTCGCAGAGGTAACGCGACATGTCGGCAATGCTCAGCCCTCATTGGTGGTCGTAAATTATATTAGCCAATCAAAGAATGTGGCCACGATGTCAGCCAACCGTCCGCTTCCTTTGAGAGGAGCATCAGTATTATGCATGCTTTTTTCTAAGCTGCAGGGAGTCCATAGCACAGTGGCGTAGCGATAAATCTGAGCGCCTCTGAGGAAATAAAGAAAAACATGCTCGGATGGAAGCGGCAAAGGTTTGTGTGTGACATTATCATCGTGTGTGGAAGGGGCGGCGTCACCAGAGACAGGAGGGAGCAGGCAGTATCCATCCCAGTCGTGAAACAAGGGTAAGATGGGATAAAAGCATTCTTCCCACCACGTGTAAAAGCATCGAAAAACGCAATTACATTGGCAAAGACTTGCATCCCCTTCACACGGGATCAAATTACACCTTTTTAATAATATTTTTTTTAAAACAAAAGGTTGGTGAAGGTCGGTGAGAATCTGCATTCTGCTTCAAACGACTGCAAAGCAACTGCAAGCAATCATCGTTGCAGTGTTTGAAACGATATCGGTGCTTCTCCGCTTGACTGCAGTTTGGAGGACTGACACAATATGAAATTTTTCAGAATTTCTCCCATACTTACATTGAAAAGTCAATTTCCAGTAGAACTATATGTCTCTATACTGCCATGGATGGCTTCTGAGATCGATTTCTCATGGTCGATGTTCAGCTAGTTAAAAATAAAATGGTATGTCTTTGACTGTCGTGAGTTTGTTCCGTCCACAGATCTGTGTTTATTTGTCTTGTTCCGAACACGAACCACCAGAGATGCGGAAAAACAGTGGACCAGTGCAACAGTATACCTACCCTCAGTCTGCCCTCGTCCGACACAGCGTCTAGTTTACATCCGACAAATACACAGAGTGAGTTAAGCATTTGTATCCGGTTGCGTGGCGGCCTGTGTTGTGGAGAGATTACAGCCGGCGGCGCACACCGACAACACCTGGTCAAGTTCCCGATGCAGACTATCAGATGCTGCAGTCGCTGCACACGAGCACCAACCGATCTCTGCTGCATATCACTACTGGAGTACAACCGGGCTGCAGTTACTGGAGGACCGGGGGCACACTGACACGTTTGGTTCTGTTCACACTCAACGACACATGAGCCAGTGGGGAGGGATGATTTTAATGGCATTAGCACAATGAGCAGTCATTAACAGCGGCCTAAGCACACCATAGTTAGGAGTGTTGGTTTGCTTAGCATCGCGCGAGAAAACATGAGTGTGTGTGAATAGTCCAGGTCTATATATTTATTTTTTCCCACATAATGAAAGCACAGGAATATACCAACATCGAACACCTGTGACAAGCGAATACCCCCCCCCCCCCACCCCTCCTGACACCAATCGTTTCGCCTCGGGTCGGCGATGTAATCAAGGACATTGAGTTCTGAACATTATTGGGGTGGGGTGGGCCCAAATCTATTGAGGGAGGGGGGAGGGGACGGAGTCACGCCGTAGTCCCATGTTAAAACTGAAATTATAGAGGAAAACCAACATTGGGCGAGGGTTTCAAGGCCTCTGAAAAATATATAAGTCGGCACCTGTGGGTGTGTGGGCTCTGCTGCAGGGGTGGCTCAGTTCGGCACCTATGGGTGTGTGGGCTCTGCTGCAGGGGTGGCTCAGTTCGGCACCTATGGGTGTGTGGGCTCTGCTGCAGGGGTGGCTCAGTTCGGCACCTATGGGTGTGTGGGCTCTGCTGCAGGGGTGGCTCAGTTCGGCACCTATGGGTGTGTGGGCTCTGCTGCAGGGGTGGCTCAGTTCGGCACCTATGGGTGTGTGGGCTCTGCTGCAGGGGTGGCCCAGTTCGGCACCTATGGGTGTGTGGGCTCTGCTGCAGGGGTGGCCCAGTTCGGCACCTATGGGTGTGTGGGCTCTGCTGCAGGGGTGGCTCAGTTCGGCAGTGAACGGCTGACAGCCGGCACCCAGGCAGCCGGCGCCAGTTGGCACCCAGGCAGCCGGCGCCAGTTGGCACCCAGGCAGCCGGCGCCAGTTGGCACACAGGCAGCCGGCGCCAGTTGGCACACAGGCAGCCGGCGCCAGTTGACACCCAGGCAACGGCGCCAGCTCGCACCCAGGCAGCCGGCGCCAGTTGGCACACAGGCAGCCGGCGCCAGTTGGCACACAGGCAGCCGGCGCCAGTTGACACCCAGGCAACGGCGCCAGCTCGCACCCAGGCAGCCGGCGCCAGTTGACACCCAGGCAGCCGGCACCAGTTGGCACCAGGCAGTTCGATCGGCGCCGCGTTTTCATGGTCGAGGTCAGGTGACGTCACATCTGCGCAGTTCCGCGGACGGCCTCATGCAGCGGTGCCGCCGCGGATTCCGCCAGCGGCGACAGCTGCGAACTCTGCGAGGAGGAAGGTCGCCAAAGCAGAGCACGTGCAGAATGTCGCCGAATACCCAGCGTCAAGCGTTGAAAGTTGTCTGACCAAACACGGTCCGCTCATGTCACTAGACGCCCTTGTCACGAGCCGCAAAAACACGCCCCTCGTGTCTGTCGCAACACTGCCGCAGCTGGGCGAATGGTGCCAGCCGCAGTGATCGTGTCAGCTCTGAGGTCACGGTCAGGCCCGACTTACCTGACGGAGACGGCAGCACCCACGGCCCCACACGCGGCAGGTTGTCGCCTTCGACTGAGATGGCGCAGCGGCGGCGGCGGCGACGGCAGCGGCGGCGACAGCGAAAGGGTGGGGGCGGCCCGGACCGATCTGCACGGCGGCGCCACCCGGGTACCGTCTGGCGCCGGAACTCCAGCAGACGTGCCGACAAAACCATCAGCCGGGCGGTATCGACACAGTCAGCCTGTCGCCGAGATGTATCGTGTCGATGCATGTGCCGACTGCTCGATTCATGTCATTGACGTTCATAACGAGATGAGCAAGTTTAGTAGTCTTGTGATTGACATGTGGTAGAAAGCGAATTCAAACTGGTTCATTCCTCCGAACTTTGGGTGTTCCTATGCATTTTTGGATACCTTTGTGCATGAGCGCTTATGAGCCCGCTTAAGGGGGAGGAAACAAGACAGTTCGTGACTATTGGGTTCTTGCAATCCATTGGCTCGGGTCTTACTTTAGACGGTAGGAGAAGTACCCGGCTTTCTCCCCAAGGTGATGTATATGTGTTAGCCAGGGCCGATGTGCTAGCCTAGGCCCAATTAATGTTTTCGGCATCAGCGTGCGCAGTGATTGGGAAACATTATGCCCGATGTCAGGGGCGCAACCAAGAAGTCGGGATCGCGGAGGCCCATCCCCTGGCCCAGAGAAGGTAGGTGGGCCTGTGGGACCATAGAAAGTCCCGAACGTCCGCCTCAGAGGTCGTACAAGTTGCTGGAGTGTCACTAATCAGGACTCCATACATTCATTTTGTCGCCAACGTGGAATATTCCAATAATGCTACAACGTTTGATCCTTGGTTGCACAAAAGCACAGCGGTGTTTGTTCCGGATTAACTGGAAACCGTCAGCCGATATTTTACCCCCCAAAATGACTCCTCGGTCGTCGCATGCTGCTATATTATGTCCGTTGCCTGAAATTTGCACCAAAATACAATACGCAATGCAAGAACATGCAGCGGTCGTGGTAACGTACTACCGCTATCCATCATCATCCACAAGAACG
>JAOTOM010004712.1:100000-335000 GCA_034440615.1 Ashinkailepas kermadecensis
GTCACAAAGTCATAAAGCGATAAAGTGTTAAGGCTTAATAAGAGCCTCAGGGGCCCATCTGGGTTAAGCCTATCTAGAAAAGGTACTATAAATGTACATACTCTCACCCAAATCAATCCTTTATCTCAAGTTCCTAGGGAGCTATATATCCCAGCCTATCTAGCACCATTCTAGCATAGCACATAGGAGAAGGACTTAGGTGTTATTTTGAACACAAAATTGGGGACATCAGAACAGACCAAAGAAGCCAGGAAGAAGGCACTAAGAATTCTTGGGGAAATACAGAGGAATGTGTCATACAAAGGTGAGGAGGTCATCAGGAGGCTTTACTGTGCATATGTCAGGCCACATTTGGAATACTGTGTCCAAGCTTGGTCCCCTAGTTATGAGAAAGATTGTTGGCTTTTAGAGAGAGTACAAAAGAGGGCAACAACAATGGTTAATGGTATAGGCAACCTGGCATATGAGGAAAGACTGAAGAAATTGAATATGTTTTCACTTAGATATAGAAGGCTGAGAGGAGATCTCATCGAGGTTTTTAAATTTGTTCATGGTCAGGAACAGGGATATCTCAGGGAAATGTTTGAATTTAACAGAAATGATGCAATTAGAGGTCATCAATTAAAAATTAAAGTTAATCACAGCAGGACAAGGTTAAGACAGTCTTTCTTCACCAACAGGGTAGTAGAACACTGGAACCAGCTGCCAGGAACCATTGTCAGTAGCAACACACTGAACATCTTTAAAAACGGCATAGACAAACATTATAAGAATAGGGGGATTGTTTTTCTGTATTCCAGGGAGGGTTGATCGACAGGGAGGAGTTGGGAGTTGGGAGGAGTTTGTAATTGTTGAGTGTGTTATGCAATAGCAAGTGAGTGACTTATTAAGTCTAAACACTTTATAACTTTATACAGGGTGTACCTAGCAGTGGATTCAGCACCTTCCTTCGGGATGTCATACTGATGAGATTGTCTATGGTAGCACAATGGGTATGATGGGAGGAGTTTGTAATTGTTGAGTGTATTATGCAATAGCAAGTGAGTCTCTTATTAAGTCTGAACGCTTTATGAATTTGTGTGGGATGTGCCTAGCAGTGGATTCGGCACCTTCCTTCGGGATGTGATGCTGATGAGATTGTCTATGGTGGCACGATGGGTATGATGGGAGGAGCTTGTGATTGTTGCGGGTGTTATGCGGTAGCAAGTGAGTGGTGCTAGATAGGCTGGGATATATAGCTTCCTAGGAACTGGGGATAAGGGATTGATTGGGGTGGGAGTATGTACATTTCTAGTACCTTTTCTAGACAGGCTTCACCCAGATGGGCCCCTGTGGCTCTTATTAAGCCTTAATACTTTATGACTTTATGACATTCACTATTGCATAACACACTCAACAATTACAAACTCTTTCCATCATACCCATTGTGCTACCATAGCCAATCTCATCAGTATCACATCCCGAAGGAAGGTGCTGAATCCACTGCTAGGTACACCCTATGTAAAGTTATAAAGCGTTTAGACTTAATACGAGACCCAAGGGCCATCCAGTTAAGTCTGTAAATGGAAGACACCATAAGCCCAGTAAAAAGACCCACCCCAACCATCACCACATCCTTAAGAAACCATCCACCAACATCCCACACCAATCAACGCCAATCTACCCTAGCTATCCAGCCCTATTCCCCTGATCTCTCTTAACACATGTGGATTGAATGCCTTCTCAATAATTTTCCAACTGCATCCATGCCTGCTTAAAGGGGTCTGTGCCGTGCACACTTTCCTAACATAAATCTCACCCGATCCATTACAAATTAGAACCCAAAAACAAGATTTTCCTGTCTGAAAAATTTGTCCATCCTACTTTTAAATACATTCAATGAGGAACTCCCCACAACATCAGCAGGCAGCCCATTCCACTGATCAGCAACCCTTTGACTGAAGACTATACTTGAGTGAGTACATATCTAATGCCACAAGCCTTTCTCCATATTCTAAGTTACCTATTCCACTGATGAGTCTAGTTGCTTTGCGTTGAACTCTTTCTAACATGTCTATATCTTTTTTTTCTAGGTAGGGGCTCCATGCTTGTACAGAATATTCCAAGTGGGGCCTCACATATGCTAAGTACAGTTTTTTCATGACTTCCTTGCTCTTATATATCACACTTCTATTAATGAGTCCCAGCATTCTGAGTGCCCTGTTCCTAGCTGAGCTACATTGTTTTTCTGCTTTAAGGTCTTTTGAAACCAACACACCTAAGTCCCTTCCCTCTTCAATAACATCTAGTTCCCTCCCTCCCATTGTATATCTGAAAGTCTGACCTCCAGACCCCAGATGCATAACCTTACACTTGTCATAGTTGAAAGACGTCTGCCATTGATCAGTCTACTTTTTTAGGTCCTCCATGTCTAGTTGAATATTTCTAGATTGATCACAACTGTTTGCCACTCCTACCAGCTTGATGTCATCAGCAAATTTGAACACTCTATTCCTCAGCCCTACCTCAATGTTATTCACAAAGATGGTAAAGAGAAGTGGCCCTAGAACAGAGCCCTGTGATACTCCACTCAGAACATCCTTCCAATCAGATTTACATCCATTTAACATTACCCTTTGTTTCCTTCTCCTCAACCATGCTTCAATCCAACATATAACTTTTCCAACAATCCCATGTTGCTGTAGTTGATGAATTAGCTTCCCATGTGGAACTTTATTAAAAGCTTTGCTAAAGTCCAAGTACACAACATCCATCCTGCTTTGATTGTCTATTTCTTTAGTAACATACTCCATGAACTCCAAAAGGTTAGTTAAACAAGACCTTCGAGATCGAAATCCATGTTGAGTATCCCTTAAAAGATTGTGCCTATCAAGATGAATCTGAACATTCTGTTTACCCAGATTTTCTAGTACCTTGCAAAATATTGAGGCCAAACTGACTTGCCTGTAGTTCCCTACACACTTCATACTTCCCATTTTGAAAATTGGTACTACATTTGCATTTCTCCAATCTTCAGGCACTTCAGAATATTCCATAGACCGCCTGAAAATTATACCTAGGGGAACTGCTAAAGCTTTAGCACACTCTACTAAGACCCTAACATATATATCATCTGGTCCAGAAGCTTTAGTAGGTTTTATATTCTGCAACTGCTTTTCTACAGCTTGTGTAGTTATTGTAAGATACTCCAACCTATCACCAGTCATAGCATAAGATTCAGTTGTTTCCATTCTACCAGAATTCTCTTTAGTAAAGACTGATGAGAATTGCTTGCTTAGGGATTCCACAATATCACAATCATGAACCACTAATTCCCCATCTACCTCCAGTGGTCCTATACTGCACTTTTTAGCCTTAAATTTGTAGATCTAAAGAATCTCTTAGCATTACCTGCTGAACATTCCCGAGCTAATTTGATTTCAGCCAGTCTTTTAGATCCCCAATGTAGTTAACTGAACGGCCTGATTGAGATGCAAATTGTTCACAGGGCAGGTGCACCCTTCTCCCTTCCCTTTCAACAAGGCTCACGTCTCAGTGGCGGACCAGGTAAGCACCTCAACCACTGATGATGCGCAGATTTCAATTATATGAAATAATTTTGGTAATTAATTTTGGGCACTGCAAAACGCTTCTCCACAAAAGGCATTGCTTGCTATTTCAGACACGAAAAGAAGAGATCCTTTATACATTGGTAAGAGGGGCCCCAAGGAAGTGCGTTTGGCACCCCCGATATTTTGGAAGATAGAGAGCTAAAAATAGACATTTCATGGGTAGGTGCATATCTCCACTGTCATGACCGCTAATAATTTGGAGACCGGTTGGGGAGGGACGGGGTGGGAATGTCTCTGTGGTTGCGGACGACCATTGCCTATCTGGTGCTTCTACCTAGGGTTAAGCGGCTTCGACTTGTCAAACAACTGTGATGTTGCTTCAGTGGTGGTGTCTCTAGAGTTTTGGGCGATTCTGTTCACTACAAGTTCACAAAGAATTCAACCTCGGTCTGTATGTGGTACATAGCGGTGCCTCCGCATAAAACGAAAATGAGTGATTACTATAGTGTTCAGCGACAAACTTGTGATAATTTATCAGGAACATTTTACTTCCGGTCGACAATATTCCGATCATGACTCACCATGGAACATCTCATTTTGCCTTTCTTGTGGTGTTCTGAGGCTTGCTTCGTGACCCGTTTTCTCGTCTTCGCAATCTGCGCATAACTTGGGATTTTATAGTAATCTTTAATGCCACGAGTCGTAAAGCACATGGTGGGCGAGCTTATGTGGGTGTATTCAGCACATCATCCAGTCAGCAATCTCCGGAAGCAGCACATACGGACGAAGAACAAATTAAAGCTCAATATCCACCACGGGTTGACGAAGACATAAGATCACACGTCAATGACTGCAGACACTTAACCCAATTAACTTCCACGTATTCGGTACAATAATACAGACAATCACATAATTGCTGTCCCTGAGTGACAATTTGTTCTTGCGCAACAAAAAGAAGGCAAGCAAGCAAACCTTAGGCGTCCGGACGCACGTCGACTTAAAAAATTGGGAAAATCGATCAAGTTTTTTTTTCTCGCTAGCTGTCTAATGAAACCTAGTTTTTCCTCAACGATGACCGGCCGCATTCCCTCCGCCGTGGCCGTATCCTCCGTACCCCTGAGGGTGGTTGGCGTAACCGTCGTAGGTGACCTCGGCGTTGAACCCGCTGTAGTGGTCGGCGTAATACTTGACGTGCTGTGTGCGGCCGTCAGGCAGGTTGACCGAGTAGTAGCCCTGCACGGTGCCGTCGCCGTCCGACTCCTCCGTCTGCGACATCATGGGGCCGTATTGCGGGTCGTCGACCGAGTACTCGAAATGGTAGGGCCTGGGCTCGCTGTAGTCGTAGCCGCCGGCGTAGCTCCCGTGGCCGCCACCGTGACCTCCGTGACCGACGCCGTAACCAACGCCGTGACCTCCGTGACCGACGCCGTAACCAACGCCGTGACCAATACCGTGACCGACGCCGTGACCGACGCCGTAACCAACGCCGTGACCAACGCCATGACCAACGCCGTGACCAACGCTGTGAGCCCCTCCGAGAACGGCGTGGCCACCGACGAGAGCGCCGTGGCCGCCTCCGTAGGCCCTGGTAGCGCGCACTGACCCGCCGTGGCCGGCGTAGACGACCCCGCCGTGTGCCGTGCCGCCACTGCCTGAGGCGGACACCACGGCCAGCAGCGCTGCAGCGACAAAGCTCCTCATGACTGGTCGAGCTGGTGCCCACCGGTTTGCCGCGCACTTGACTGATACAAATCCGAGAGCGCGACACATTTTATACCGAACGCCCTACCAGGTTTCCAGCGTCAGAGGGTGTGGCCATCTGACACATTTATCGCCCGTGTATTTAGAGTATCGCTCATATCAGAACGTAGCCAGAAGTGGCTGTCACAATTGTTGGGTGTCGCCCCCTCGCTCCCACACCAGCCCTCGTGCACTAATGGGTCTAGGATTTCGCAAATGGAGAGGGGGACGTAATTTTGTGAGAGTGCTATTTTCCCGCGGAGGGCCCATTGATTAATAGACTTTAAAGAGGAGGTGGTGCATTCGGGCGTCCCGAATGGACGTCTTTGGGACTGAGAAGGGCGCCTTTGACCGAACAAGTTAAGCGGGATGTACTCGAGCACTCTGGAAGGGCGCCGTATCTTCCATGGTGCTCTCAAGGGGAAGCTTCACCTCCTTCGTCCCCCCTTTGGATATTCCCCCGGTCTCGTGGGCATACCGCATCCGCTCAACTTTCTCCACCCCACACAGGGATGGATCTTGGTATTTTTATTGGGATGAACATTTTGTTCTGGAGAGGCGCCATTTCTCCGGATGGGTACCTTTTGTACTCTGAGGGCATTGCGGTGAGCGGGGGCGAGGTGGACTCTGTGACTATGTGACTAATTTTTGGAGCGAAAGTAAAATTTCAGTGTATGTGCTTCGCCCTTATTTTCTACTAGGTCGCTCACTTGCTAACTATTTATTTGTCGATTCTCAGTACCTTATTCTCTTAACTTTGCAACACTGAAATGCTTTTATCGTTTGCCGCTACACCGTCCTCGCAATGTGACATAACATGCTGCAGCGTGCACCAGAAAACCGACCGGGTCAATTGATACAGCCGGAATCAATTAATCAGCCTGTATCGAAATCGACGTATTGACGTTTTATGGGCTGGTAAAGACATAATTAACAATGATGGGGCTTGCCAAAACTGCTTCAAGGTGATTTTAATCAATATTTGTCCGTAAATTTGCCACCCAACAGAGAAGACGGAACGATGAAGAAGGTGCAACCACGGAATGAACGTTTGCCGCCTATCATAATGAAATCAACCATCGGCTATAGGCAGCCAGGACTCTAACCAGGATTATTACGGCCCGAATAAAATATGAACCGTTCGACTAATATGATATATATATATATATATATATATATATATATATATATATATATATACATAAATATATATATATCATATGATAAACGTGATTTGAAGTCGTGCTACCTATATATAAAATATTTTATTTAAATATTTTATCAACTCGCCCTGGTCTCCACTAGATTGTTATGCCGTCACTTCTTGCGAAGCCCGGTGCGTTTCGGAGGGTCCCGGTATGTTCGCGGCATACCGGTAGGGCTGTAGGGCCCACTGTGGTTATTTGAAGCACCACATAATTTTGGTGCCTCAGCGTGATTTTTGAGGACTCCGATGCGATGTTTCAGGGTTCGGCGCGATTTTGTTGGGCCCGGTGTGATATTTGGGTCTTGCAGCTAAGTTACAGCGCTCCGACGAGAGCTTCCTGGACTCGACACGATTTTTCGAGAAGCATCCTGAATGTTTCGGAGTACGGGTGGCTTTTCCATGTCCCGGCGTGATTTGTCGGTTCCCGGCATCATATTTCTATGAGCCGGTGCGATTTTTGACGGCCGGTAAGTTCCTTTGGCAGCCCTACGCGATTTTTGCGGGCCTCTGGTGATATTTTTGGGACTCCATACCGATCTTCCCGACATGGCCATGAATCTTTGGCGACCTATGCTCAGTTTTGAAGGTTAGGTTTATTTTGCGAGTCCTGGTACGATTTTCGAGATCTGCTATTTTTATTTGTTACCCGATTGGAATATTTGGGTCCCGGTGTTATTTTTTTCGGCCCGTTTTCGGGGCCCTGATGGGAGTTATCTGGCCCCGCCGCGAGTTGTCTGGCCCCGATGCCAGTTGTTGGGCCCCGAGGCGAGTTGTCTGGCCGCGACGCGATTTTTATCGGGACCTCTTCTGGATTGTAGTGAAGTCAATTTCGGACCCCTCTTTCGGAATGCGATTGGCTATGTGTCCGGACTCGTCGAGTCCCGTCATACACGATCGGACTTGTCGAGTCCAATCATGAACATTCCGAGCGGAAGCCGTCGGCCGTCGGCAGGCGCTGATATCGGCATTTGACGCACAGATTCTCGGCTACGGGCGGGGTGTTATGCCATGTCAGGACCCAGTTTCATCAAGGTGCATCAAATCGTAATTTGGAAATATAAAGCACGACTTCAAATCACGTTCAACGTTTTTGCCCGTTCCACCAATAAAATACGTCCTTTGAAAATCAGCCATTGAATCTGTTGAAATCTACGTATTCATCAAACATCAATGAACAACAAAAAAAAGCATGGCCTATGCATAAATGTTCCACATTAATCCAAATCCTCATGTTAGTATGGTTTGCTTAGTAAGTTTTTTAAATTATTTAACACGCGCACTGGAGGGGGGGGGGGCGAAATCCGCCCACCCCTCCGGTTTTTCGCAAATAACTGCAGATTTTACCGGTCGATATACGCGATTTTCGGTGTACCTGTTTAAAATGAACGGCGCGTCGTTTAAAGCAAGAAAAATGGAAATCGCCCGAAAATTTTTCAAGTTAGGGGCCGCTAAAGAAAAAAAATGTTATAGCGCCAGACCACAAAAATCGGCGCAGATGCGTTCCCAGTATACTGACAAAAGGGAAGTGTTCTAGGCAACACTAGGGACTTGTTTGATGCATATTGATATGCTGTATAGTTTCAAGGTCATGTTAGGTCACTAAGGTCAAGTCAGGTCAAGTTCATGACAGGTTAATGGAACCAAACTTGATCAACTGGAATGTTGCCATAAATGCACTACTGGTTGTCATTTGTACTGTTTATCATTGCGTTTCCATACTTTATTCATGTACTTCACTCCCTTCTTCACGAAGCCGATTGCTCCGAGCTGCCCGACGGAGCAGTCGGGCGGGCGGCCGGTTCCGGTAACTGGAACAGGTAACTGACCTGATAAAGTGGTGCCATGTAGGTGACCTGAGGTCAAATGTTGGGTCTATCATCTGCATTGCATCATTAGTAATGTCCAAAACATCATTGATGCCCATTTTTGAGCATTTAAACACAATCACAGCGATCCATAACGATGACAAGCCAAGCCACGCAAAACCGGAAAAGTTTGCCAATCTGACCTCATTTGACCTTGAAGATTTTGACCTAAGGTCACGAAAATTGCACACAATATAGTTCACTACCGTGCCCATCCACCCTGCGAATTTCGTTCCTCCAGCTTTACTAGGAGCCGAGATCTTAGGGGGGGCGGAACCCCCCCCCCCTCCAGTGCGCGTAATTCTCAGAGGCCCTCCAGGGCGCGTGTTAAACAGCTATTTAAATTTATTCATACCCAGTTCACTAATGGCAACACACTTAGTTACCATGGACAACCACAGAAGAAAAATAAGATGCTTAACACACATTGCGAGATATATTTAACAAATGTTATACTTGTGCAAAAAAAATCATAAAATTAATTGACAGATGTTCCATTCTCACGGGCGGCGACGGCCGGTCGGCCTATGCTGTGTCATTGCGCCGTGTCACCACTGTGACTCCCATGCCAGAGTGGCTGAGCGGTGTGCGCGACAAACCCGGGTTGGACGGTTGTCCGTCACTGGTACCTGTGCATGCTTGGAAGCACAACCTCGCTGGCGTTTCCTTTCGTTGGATTGGAAAAAAACTGCTGAAACTATTATTCAAGTGGTCGCCGTTTGATGAACTATCAGCCCGATCAATATGTACAAGGGTAGTAACGGCTGGTGGTTTTAGAGAACTTGCTGAAGTTGAGAACCAGCTACCGCACAAGCGAGGCAAACCCTAGACTATCACTGCCAGGCGAAACGAACTTGCCTACATAATGTCCCTGAGTACCGGTCAGTTTATTGAGAACCGGCATGATTTTTGGAGGGCCCCGACTCGATTTCAAGGGCCAGCGGTGCGATATTTGTGTGCCCTGACACGATTTTCTCAGTACTGTGCGATGTTGGGGCTTGAGAGAGATTGACCGGACCCGGATTGACATTACATGGTCCTTACTTATGGTTTAAGGCGGCTTCATTCTTTCGGGTCCAGATGCACGTTTTTGGCTCCGCTGCATTTATTTCGGGTCCTCGATGGAAATCCTTGCGGCCCAGTGCGGTTCTTCAGGCTCAAGTACGATTTGTTTTGCCTCGGCACTAGTTGTCGGTTACCCACTGTCTTCGTTTGGGGTCACGACACGAATTTTTTGGGGCCCCAACGGAAACTCTTTGGTCCCCAGTTGATCTTTGGGGGCCCTGGCGCAAGCCTTTGTGGCTTCGCTGTATATATTTGGGGTCCCCTGACGCGAATCGTTTGGGCTCCGACGGGAACTTTGAGGTTCCGGCGTGATTTTGTGGGCCCGGGTGCGATTTCTTTCGGGCTCCAGTGAGAGCTTTTGAAACTCAGCTATATTTGCATTGTGCCCTGACGTAAATGTTCGGGGCTCATAGCAAATGATTATTTTGGTGGTCCGGCGCGATTTTTTTTTGCTCATCGTGATTTTTTTATCTCGAGGAAAGCGTGCGATTTTCCACGCCAAGGCAAGATTCTTGGGGCCCACCACCTCTCAGGGGGGAAAATTGTTACGTTTGCTCTTCCCCTGGGTACTCGGCTCGAGCCTAGGCGCTCAGAGGGACGCATTCTTTATCCAGAATGTACCTTCGTAGTTTGGAGGGACGCCTTTCTAGTCTATTGGGGAATCTGTCTAGTCCAGAGGGACGCTTTCCTAGTCTATTTGGGGCACCCGTCTAGTCCAGCGGGACGCTTTCCTAGTCCATTGGTGCACCTGTCTAGTCCAGAGTGACGCCTTCCTAGTGTATCGGGGCACCTGTCTAGCCCAGAGGGATGCTTTCCTAGTTTATTGGGGCACCTGTCTAGTCCAGAGGGACGCCTTCCTAGTCTATTGAGGCATCTGTTTAGTCCAGGGGACGTCTTCCTAGTCTATTGGGGCACCTGTCTAGTCCAGAGGAACGCTTTCCTCGTCTATTGGGGCACCTATCTAGTCCAGAGGGGTGGGTTTTGTTTGTTCGTTATTAAGACAAATGCCTTCGTTATCCAGACGCACACATTTGTCATCGATAGTACACCCTCGTTATTTAGAGTGGCGTCTGTCTTGTCCAGACATGCACCTTCGTTGCCCGGGGCGTAGGCCAAGTCTACAGAGGCGCCTGTCTAGTTAAGATGTGCGCCTTCGCTCTCCATAGGAGCGTCTTCGTTGTCCAGAGGGATGCCTTCGTTGTCCAAAGCCTCTCTAGCTCAGAGGGGCGCTTTTCTAGTTTACAAGGGCGCCTGCCCGTTCTAGAGGGGTGCCTGTCTGTGTGTAGATAAATACACAGAGGACACCTATCTAGCCCAGAGTGCTTTCACTGTTATCCAGACGGAAGCCTTCGTTAACTAGAGGGGCGCTTTCCTAGTTTAGAGGGGCGTCTTCTTAGTGCACAGGAAACGCCTGTCTAGTCCAAAGGGCTGATTCATTGTTTAGGGGCTCTTTTTATTGTCCAGGGATGGGGGCGCTTGACTATCCCAGAAAGTTTACATTGTTATCAAGAGGGACACCTTTGTTAACCAGAGTGATGTCTGTCTAGCTTAGAGGGGCGCCTTCGGAGCTTACAGAGGCGCCTGCTTAATCCAGAGGTTGTTCAGAGGGGCGCCTTCGTTGTCCGGAAATGCACCCTTCTAGCCCAGAGGGACGCTTTCTTAATCCAAAGGGGCACATTACTAGTTTACATGGGCGCCTACCTAGTCTAGAGATGGCCCATCTACTTCGAAGGGAGCGTTCGTTGTCCAGAGGGGCGCCTGTGTAATCCAGAAGGGTGCTTTCTTTGTCCAGGGGCACCTATCCGGCCCTGAAGGGCGTCTTCATTGTCCAGAAGGGCGTCTGTCTATTCCATAGGGCCCTATCCACAGGGAAGCCTTCGTTTCCCAGAGTGGCGCTTTTCTAGCTCAGAGGGGCGCCTACTTAGTCTAGAGGAGTGCCTATCTACTCTTCAAGGTGCCGACGGTGTTCAGAGGGCACCTGTCTTGCCAAGAGGGACTCTGACAAGAGTGACTCTTTCGTTGTCCAGAGGGGTGCCTTCCTAGTTTACGGGGGCTCCTTTCTAGTCCAAAAGGGCGTCTACCTAATCCAAAGGGCATCTTCATTATCCAGAGTGGCCCAGCACAGAGGGGCACATTTATTGTCAGGAGGGACGTCTGGCTAATCCAGAGGCGTTCTTTTTTTGCCGATTGTGTGTATTTGTGTCTATTTTTTAGTAGCGGAAGCAGAACCAAGATTCTGTTCTGGATGTGGCGACTTCAGCGCCATATATGGGTGACATCCGAAGGGAGGGGGCATTTTCGATCTCGTTCTACGATCAGGAGGGGCACATGTCTCCAGCTTCCTTTTCCCATTTAGTCTACCACTGATCCCATACTCTATCACTAAGATGTTTCTCTCTGCGCTATTTTCTCCATCTCCTTCATTCCATAGCCGTAATTGGCCGACGATACTTTTACCCGCTTTACATGGGCAGCGGTAATTCAAATTTACTTCCGAAACGGCATACAGTCGAATTTCCGGGCCCATGTAAGCACGTCCCCAACAAGCATGTTTGTTCAGCATCCTCGCCAACGGGCAAGATCGTCCAGTAACAGGTGAAGTCACATAAGCAAAAGAGCAGTACACAGTACATGTCAACATAAAACACTTTGAATCATAGCATGCGACTACAGAGTCATACAGTGGACTCGGGTCCATCGTCATCATCAACGTCATCGTCATCGTCAACGTTACCGCCACCCTCCCCTCACTCTACACCCCAACAAACACATACCGGCTTAAGTAAAATATTTCTGCGCCCATATGTAGGCTAAAACACACCGGCCTTGATGGAGCATCGGAGCACAGCAGGCCTGCACTGTGATGACGATGGGTGAAGGTATTTCCTTGGTGCCTAACATTAGGGAGAGGCGAAGCCAAAGTTTTGGTGGGGCGAATTCAGTGTCGGGGAGGCGGCACAGCTTCCACAAAAGCATATAAATCGAAAACAATGTCCTCTGATCAAACATGTGCATTGATGTAGTCATCGTGATCGCCGAGTCTAGTCAGTCACCACACACGACACCAAGCAAACTAAAATGCACAACGGATCATAGACATCAATCAGTGCAATCGTCCTACTACTTTTTTATAGCAGTCTAAAAACTCCACCCGTATCCAATGGCGCAGCCAAGAGCAGGAGTAGGACACACCGGGTACATGCCTCTCCGGCCACGGCCAAGGAGTCCGAAAAGGTCAGCCCAGGAGATTCCAAGAAGTGCCATCCGACGGTTTTGAAATGGATATGTCGGCTCGAATGGTTTCTTTGCTATAGTCGGAAGTATAAAGTACAAAACTTCGGAAAGTAGGAATAATGGCAGAAATCAAAGCAGTTTTCAAATCGGCGGAATTGGAATGGTCCCCGCACCAGGTGTGTCGCAATGGGGGCATTTTCACTGCAACTCTGTTAGTACTTGTAATCCTTTCCTTCCAAAAGGTTAAGTGTGGAATTTTCTATACATTTGGTGGTGCTTGGACCCCACCATATTTGCCTTCTTGACCTCATTCACCAATTTGATTTATAATTCCCCTTGAAATTGACTTCGGACCGATCAAGGAGGATAATATTCCAAAATCTCCAAAATGCCGAGATTCGCAGTAGTTGCAGCATAGCAACACCAAATCCAGATCATACTGTTCTTTCATGAAAGCAAATAACTCTGCTTTCCCAAAATTTTAATCAAGGCCAAGGTTATTAAACGGAGGTCAGGTCAAATTCTCTCTTCTTATCGCAGTAAGGGGAAAACTTTTCGTGCAGAACGTGATGAAAGAATGATATAAACATTCGGTTTTCAAATATGTGACAAGGTCAATGGTGTTACGTCAGGTCAAGTATTATGCATATTCTACACTGCCGTCTTGTGTGTGGAGTTGGGATTTCTGTGCGCGTCAGCTGCCTTGGCGACATTGGGCCCGCAATGTCGTCTTATGCCGAATGCTACTGCTCCTTGTAAATTGAAATTTTAAATCAGTTTTAGAGCAGCCGAAGTAGTACACTATGACATTGTGTGAACAATGACCCGAGATGACCCGACTTCGTGTGACCGGACCTTATCATATTAAGCAAACATAAAGCATATACAGGGCATATATAAAGAGATGCAAAATGTCGGACAGTAGGAACACATGGCAGACGTAAGGAGTTTTCATATAGACACGAATAAGGCCACAAGGGTGCCGCACCCAAAAGCATTTCTGGCCGCGCTGCTGTCAGTACCTGTTATTATTACCCTAGTGGAAGGTGGAAGCAAGGTCAGTTTCGCTGCTGACAGAATTTGCTTTTCTGATGGCATCAATATTCATCGCTCGAAATGCACAACAAGCGCAGCTGTGTCTCAAGCAGATTCAATGGCTGTGACGCATTTGAAAATATTAATACATGGGTGACATTGGTACCTATTAATGGTAAGGTGAACGGTAGAATGCGGAGAAAGTGACAACTAATGCACACAAAACTGCTCGGAAAGATGATGCAAAGCCGTGACTAATCCCACACCGTTCACTGTGACTCACCAGGGCCATGGAGTACGCACCGTCTACCAGGGCTGGATTTATACTTTGCAATCCTGGGTGAGGAAATTACAATTTCTGAGTGATGAAATATGGAGAGGATATTTTCCTTCAAACCCGGGCATTAGAATCTCACTTTGAAGTTTCAGGTGAATCTTGAGCACTTTACCACAGGGCAATTCATTGTTGAACAACACCATCAGACATCCAAATTGAAAACGCATGAAGGAAACAACATGGAGGATAATTTTGCGAAGAGGATAATGCTATGGATGGCAAAAATCCAGGAAAGACCCGTTTTTCGACCCTGACGTCTACTGTGGCGGGCCAGGGTCACAGAGCAAACTGTCCACTGTGGCGGACCGGGGCTGTGGAGCACACCTACTATGGCGGACCAGAGCCGCGAAGCACACCGTCCACTCTGGCGGACCGGTGCCGCGAAGCACATGGTCCACCGTAACGGACCGGAGCCGCGGAGCACACCGTCCACTGTGGCGGACCAGGGCCGCGGAGTACATCATCAACTGTGGTAGACCAGGGTCGCAAGTACACCGTCCACTGTGGTGGACCGGTGCCGTGGGGCACACCTATTATGACGGACTAGGGCCGCGAAGCATAGCGTCCACTGCGCGGATCTGGACCGCGGAGTACACCATCCACTGTGGTGGATCAGGGTCGCCGAGCAAACTGACCACTGTGGCGGATCAGGGCCGTGGAGTACACTGTCCGTTGTAACGGACCGGGGCCGCGGAGCACACCGTCCACTGTGGCGGATCAGGGCCGTGGAGTACACCGTCCATTGTAACGGATCGGGCCTGCGGAGCACACCGTCCACTGTGGCGGACCGGGGCCGCGGAGTACACCGTCCATTGCGGCGGATCATAGCCATCAACAGGTCAAATTATGTCATTCCATGACAGTGGCGTACCAAGGATTTGCGAGAGGGGGCAAACTGATTTGGAAGGTGCTCAACTACCCCCATTTAAAAACGTCCCGGATTTCCACCAATGTATTTTTTCAAAGGGGGTTCTTTATATTTTTGTTGTATAATAATTAGTGGCCAAATCAACTGTCCTGTGGAGGGGGCCAAATATACCACCATTTCTGAATCACCGGATTTCAACCCTAACTACCCCCATCCTGTTGGAAGGTTTTTCTTTTGGTATTCCTTAAAAAGTCACCTCACACTGCTGAAGTTACACCTGAACAAATCATTCAAAAATGTAAAATTTGGCAATATCAGGCATTCCAATTAATAACGCCCGGTCGCCAAAACGCCAAAGTTCGTGCACGTGTACACCCGCCTTGCGCAGTCGGCGCATTCGGCACTCTACGTGTGCTTCTCCGGTTTCTGCTAGGTCTCCTACGCTTTGCTAATTACTGTCACATGATAGTCTTGTGCCA
Organism: Ashinkailepas kermadecensis; assembly: GCA_034440615.1. Taxonomy (NCBI): domain Eukaryota; kingdom Metazoa; phylum Arthropoda; class Thecostraca; family Neolepadidae; genus Ashinkailepas; species Ashinkailepas kermadecensis. The sequence goes on from JAOTOM010004712.1 coordinate 115,382, forward strand.
CATTTGACATGTGGAATGCCTGGTATGTCGGCTCGCTGGAAAAAAAATTCGATTAATTCAATTCGGTGTATTAGTTCTCTTCTTCCCACATTTTCTCGTGATTAAGAAATCCGGAGACACAATGAACTTTGATGCACCTCATCTCTTTGGTTAAATAAGCTCCCAAATTGTCTACCGAGCCGTGACCCTAGCTAGGTGTTCGTTTTTTTACCCGTTGCGTTTTTCTTCTTCTATGGATGTCTTTTAGGGCTCCAGCCAATTTTTGTTTGGGGCCCGGCACATGTTCGAGACACGGCTCTTTTTTTTACAGCTTTGTTGCCTTTTTATACACCGATGATATTTGTGTGGTATCGGCGTGTTTCGAAAGACGCCGATGTGTTATTTAGTATCCGGTCTATTTGTTCCTTGTTTACGATCAATTCCATTTTTGAGAGACCAGCCTGTTTTTGAAGCCCCGTGCGGTCTCATGTCCCTGGTGTGCCTTGAGGGCCTCCGTTATGCTTTCGCTCCCGGTGTGTTTATTTCGAGCTGCAGCGCATATTTTAAGGTCCTGTCGCTTTTTGCGAAACTCGGTACGCTTTTGATTACCGACATAAAATTACCGACGGAATTTTTGACCCCGAACACGATATTTGGGGGCCCGTGGTCACTTGTTGGATCCCTAGCTCGAGCTTTAGTACCTAGGACACGTTTGTGGGGGCCCAACACGTTTTGTGGGCTTTTGTAGCGGTTATTGGGACCCCAAAGTGATTTGCCATGTCGAGACTGTTTTTCGTTGCCCCGGCTTCATTTGTTGGGTGATCGCAATGAGACTTTTGGAGCCCCGGTGAAACCTATCATGCCCCTAGCGTGATTTTCAGGGATCCGGGCGAGACGTAACCCTAGGCTCAGCGTGACTTTCCGGGGTCCCGGCCCGACCGTTTGTGGCCTCCGTTGTGATGTTATTGAACCTCAGCACGACTCTTTCGAACCCCCAGCGTGATTTTCAGGGGCCTAGGTTATAATTTTTGAGACCCCAGCGTCCTTTTCAGAAGCCCCTGCGTGATGTTTTGGCCCCAATGCGATTCTACGGGGTCCCGGTGCGATTATTGGGGGCCCAAACGGGATTAGTAAGGAGACTGGCGCAATTTTTTTCAGGAGCTCGACGCGATTCTTGGGGGCCCCACACCCCGTCAAGGGGCAACGGCCCACAATTTCTACTCCCAATTCGGCATGCTACTGTGCCATGCAATTCTGCAACATAAGCATATAGGAATAGCTCATCTGTTTCATCACTCACACGTGATTTCAACTCCCAAGTTCTCCAGCCAGTTTGAGGAAAGTCAAACATCTCCTACATGGATAGGCAAGGATGGACTATTAGGCAACAGGGATACCATGGAATTCAGATCATAGTACTTTTGCTGCAATACATACTTTGTTCCGCAGGCTGCTTTGGAGATGGATGCGCTCCTGAAGTTTGGTCAGGGTTGGAGTTGGAGGTGGATGGAGCAGCACTGTGAAGGACATTACATATGATTCAAAGGACTTCTTTCTGTTTGCATTGACAATTATGGTAATGAAGTAATACTTTCATTAAATGACTTCTATAGTGTCCTGAGTGACCAGCATAATCGAGATGGGTTCATGTGATATACGTTATAGAAGTAAGGTTATGATGGAGCTTTTAGCCTCCAGTGGGAATGGTATGGATTCACTCATTAATTAATCCATACCATAACCTAAGAACCATAACCAACATAACCTAATCTAGCATATCCTAACCTCCCTTTGGAGACAAAACAAACACGAAATTAATTTAGAAAACAATTTTAAGCAATAAACGTTCTGGAACTTTTCAAAATCACAAAACCGAACCCAGCCTAACGTAACCTAACGTCAGCTACTTTTGAAGGAAAAATTTCCGATTTGTCGAAAATTTTTGCATATTTTGGAAAAATTTCCCAACTTAGAAAACAAAACTAAACTAGCCTAACCTAACCAAACCGGTAATATTGTGCTTTAAGGTGGTAACAAGACAAGTTTTTACACACATTTGACTCCATATAACAAACAAATGGGTTAGGCTTGGTTAAGTTAAGTTAGTTTAGGTTTTTCAAGTTGGAAAACTTTTCCAAAAACTTCCCAGACAGTTTCCTCACACATTTACAATTATTTGGTAAATTTGCAGTTTGGAGTGTTTTTTTTTTGGTTCATTTTTTTCCGAAATTTTTCTTCAGAATACATGCTTATGGAGGAACTAAGATCAAGGGACCACTTATTTTCTGTGCAAATGCTTACTTTTCAGGTTGTAAGCAAAATATTGCCAAAAAAGGGCTTTGAGTTAGGTAACATAGCATGAACAGAAATGTTTTTTTAATGCAACAAAATCTAATCTAGCCTAGCCTAACCTACCTTTTAAGAACAAAAAATCCCAAAAGTAAAATTAGAAAATGTCAGGAAGCAATTTATTTTCCGAAAATTCTCAACATTAAAAAAGACCCCTAACCCAACCTAATCTAACCTCAGCTGCTTTTCAAGAAAAACATCTATTTTTGTACAAATTTTTGTAATATTTTTGGGACACTTTTTGGTATTATTGTGCTTTAAGGTGGTAACAAGAAAAGTTGTTTATGGGAGCTGTATGACCAACACAGTCAATGTGGCAGTAAGTCCAAATAACCAAACAACCAACCAAGAAAAGTTCTTACGCACATTTGTCTCCATAAAGCAACCAAATGGGTTAGGTTTGTTTAGGTTAGATTAGGTTAGGTGATTTAAGTTGAAAAATTTGTCAATTCTTTTCCAATTAAAAAAAGCAATTGCATAGAAAATAAGTGGTCCCATCATCTTAGTCACCCTCATGAACATGGTATTCTGAAGACAAATTCCAAATAAATACATGAAAATGCCTTGAACTGCAAATTTACAAATATATTTTTTCTTCAAGAGCAACTCATGTTAGGTTAGGTTCGGTTAGGTTAGGTTCGATTTTAAAATTGTGAAAACTTTCAGAAAATAAAATGCTTTAACTTTTTCTAATTTTATTTTTTAATTTTTTTCTCCAAAGGGAGGTTAGGCTAGGTTAGGTTAGGCTATGCTGACTTGTTATTTTCTTTTTTATGCGTTTCTTTTTATGCTATGCTACCCAACTCAAAGCCACTTTGTTGGTATTATTTTGCTCACAACCTAAAAAGTAAGCATTTGCACAGAAAAAGAGTCGTCCCATCATCTTAGTCACACTCATAAACATTGCATTCGAATGATAAATTCCAAGAATTCTAAAATATCTTAAAGCACAAAATTACCACCAAACCTACCCATTCGTTTGCTCTATGGAGGGAAATGTGTGTAAAAACTTGTCTTGTTACCACCTTAAAGCACAATAATATTCAAATATGGTAGGTAGGTAGTTAGGTATCTGGCATTAATATAGAAACACCGTGCAGAAATCAGAAAAAGGCATGGACTGGACTTGTTGAAGCTTACTTGCCAACTTCTTCCCCTATTGTTTCTTTTGGAATTAATTATCAGCAAGTTATTCACTGCTTAAAATCATACCAATCTGCAGACACATCAGGTGTGAAGTACAAAAAATGAAGCAGCGCGACGTCACATGAGTTTGGCCACCGGATTAAACATCGCGCGCAATTGCACCACAAATGTCTCACCTCCGTCATATTTGTCGACCACAATCGCTAGTTTGAGATTCTGGGATTTTTGTACTTGGGCTTTTTGTCTTTGGATGCTACGGTTTGGGATGTTTTGAAGAACAGACATCACGACCGGTGGCCGCTATACCCCATTCTATTTTTCAAGGACAGGAAGTTTGCAACTTCAAACACTTAATTACTATATTGCTGCTAATTACTGGTTATTGTTGGGTGGTATTGTCTTTCCTCACTCAAACGCCTCAATGAAAGCATTCTCGGACTATGCCTAGCTGAGCCAGCATGCAAAATACAAATACAGTGTAGTCCTCCGCTTTGTCGAACAAAATTCATATAAAGTGCAAAACTATATGGGCAATGCATAAACTTCGTATGTCTCATTTGCAGCCCCACCCTCACCCAAACTATAAATTACTTTGTGGAGGAGTAAGTAAAATTAAAACCATTTAGACATCAGGGAGATGTCCCCATCCCAGCCCCGCCTTCAGCACCTAAAATATGACACAAACTATAACGTAAAATCCCCTTAACGTAAACGCACACCTGCCTGCACCTTGATCGCAAACACTCGCTTTTATAGAGAGACATGTAACGTACTCGCTTTAAAGGCGGCGCAAATGACCTCTATGGTCCGGCACGCAAAAATAACTCCCCCCCACCCCATGCGCAGCGAAATTGAAACATGCCTGATGCTACCAATTTCTGCAATATATGAGGAAAAAGCTGTGACGTTACCAAGGCTTGAAGGCGAACTATGGTGTACCTTTTAAAATAATGGTATTTTTGTGGCGTTTAATGCGCGCTACCAGACATTGGTCTTGTCAAGGCTATTTCTTGTATAGCATTGGTCTTGTATGACTGTAAGGTTTGCTTTAGGAGTCATGTGAGCCAGAGCTTTCTTTAGGAATACCAACTACAATGCAGTGTCCATGCAGCTTCTTGCTGACCTTTCTCTTTCATGGTATCATAAGCTGGCAGATTGGCCCACACATGTCTCTCGTTGGTTCAGTTCGAAACTGGGTTCCCCATATAAATATTGAATGCATGTACATTGTCATTGGGCGTGTAGGTAGGTACCTACCTAGGTAAGCATCAAGCTGATAGTGTGATGGGTGGGCTGCTGAAGATAATTCTGGCTTGTATATCCACAATTTCAATGATAACTGTGATTGTTGTTCACTGGACTGGATTGTATGCAAGTTTGACAATGACTGGACATTAAGAATGGAATGAATCCTGTTCAAGCTCCATATGCATGTGGTTTTGCCATTGGTGGTGTGTACAAACATCAGTATGACAATGCAATTGTTGTTTTGTGGCTTAATATATTTTTTTCAGACAATCTGGTTTAAAATGCATCAGCATCAGCTAATCTCAACATTTTATGATGTAAGTTGTCCTTCCACAGTGGAGGGAAATCCAGCTATTTTTTTCACACAATTTTGAATTTTGTAGCAAAAGGTGGAGAATCAGTCCACTAACTAATCCAAATCTGTTTCTTTTCAGTACAAAATGTTCTGGTTAACATCAACTAAGTTTTCTATGTACCTAACATGGTGTTTTTCTTCTTTTTTCCTTCAGCTTTTTATCAGCATAAAAATAGCAATAGGTTATTGGGGGGGGGGGGCCGAATCAACATTGGGGGGGGGGGGGCACAAGATCAACATTGGTGGGGCCATGGCCCCCACAAAAGGATACAAATCGACGCCCCCTGCCCTGCCCTCTACTCCAACCCTACTCATGGTCCGATATCAACTTTTCAGTTCAGTTCGGAAGCGACGTAATTTCAATTTATCTCAGTGTCAAGGTCCTAGGTGTCACCATCGGTCCTCATCTAACATGGGACAAGCACATCCCCACAATCGTTCAACGATGTTGCATGCTATTAGTCGGCCTGGCTATGATGTGCCACAGGGTGCCCAAAGGCACAAAGCACATGCTCATCGAAGCGATAATCTTTCCGCATGCTCGACACTGCATCGGTGTCTGGGGAAGTTGCACTGTCTTTTGAATCTTTTATCCACGCTTGTAGTATCTTCCTTTTACGGGCTTAACTCGGTTGAACCCCTGGGGTTCTTATCAAGTCTGGCACTTTATGAATTTGTGACCTGTTGCTCATGCGGGCCTCCTAGCCATCGAGAGGAGCCCCTGCTGACAATCTGTGACCTTCAGTGCTCTTAATGGACCTCCTTTTCGTCTGATAGGGCCTCCTGTAGATCGTATGGTGCAGCCTATCGACGAACGGGGCCTGATATATATCTGATGGGTCCCTATGTATCTGGTTGGGCCTCCTATCGTTAAGCAGGTTCTTCTATTGACCATCGGGGACCGCCTGTGCTTCTGATGGACGCCTATTGGACTGGCAGACCATTCCTTGGCCTTTTTAGGCCTTGTCCTGATCTGGCGAGGCTTTCGTCTTGGTCTGATGGGACCTTCTCTTAGTCTGGTAGTGACAGGCAGTGCCTCCTGTTGGTCATCTGGGGCTTTCTGTGTTTCTGATGCGGCCCCTTCTTGGTCTGGTTGGGCCTCCTCTTGATATGATGGGGTCTCGTGTCCGTCAACTAGGGCCTCCTATGGAAAACGGGCATCCAGTGTCTATTATGGGGCCTCCATTTGGTCTGGTGTGGCCTTCCATCAACCAAAATGGGCGTCCTATCGACGACCAAGGGTCTCCAAATAGGTCAGATGGAGTATCTTGTGTGCTTAAGGGGTCCTGCAGTGGATTTGATGGGATGTTTTAACATGGGTTACTTGGGGCATCCCGTGGCCTTTTTTAAATGTCAGAATGTGATGGGAGGAGGATATGTTTGCCCTCCTGGCTAACGCCAGAGGGCGGCTGCAACCGATGACGCCGGTACTGTAAACAAATCCAGGGGCCTACGCAAGCTCCAGGGGGATGTCTCCATTACTCCCTCCCTTGGCTACGCCACGGGCCTTATTCTTGATAAAGGTTGCAGCTTGGACTAATCCCAACGTCACTGGGGTATTCCATGAAGTCCTGAATGACGTCATTTGATGATGAATGTTGTGTGCGTCACATATAGGATACAACGGCAAAACAATTCTTCAAGTAGCTTCCATTTTGCGACAAAATGTACCATTCTGCTGTTTTCCTCTATTAGCATATATTGATATGCTCAAGTCTTTATTTTCGCTGAGGAGAACTTCTGAAATCTGGACTAATATATCGTGAAATAATGCAAGGAAGCTTCGCTTGGATATTAAAAAAAACATGCGCTTGCCAGGGAAAACTGAGGGTGGGGAAAGGACGAAATGCTGCTTATGTGGGAACGCCGCACAGATTCAGAACTGGATGGCAGCTGTCCCTCTTGCCCCCACCCCCACCGGTCCTCGGGTCCTGCTCCTTTCATGTCTTGGGGAGTCCTTACCAAATTGAGTGTCTCCTCATGCAACCTAGGGGCCAGTTTCATATTCCATGGTTCTCTTCTCCCGTCTTAGGTGTCTTGTCTTCCATGCCGGGAGTCTCCTCTATTGCGTGGTCCTCCCCTTACAAATTAGGGGTCTTCTGTCATGTCGCAGGGCTTAGTCTTCTAACCTAAATATTTCTTACCCATCTTGGGGGCTTCCCCTTGTGCATTGGGGGACATCATCTCCAATCCTACTGGCTTCCACTCTCGTCTTATAAACCTCCTCAGTGCATGGTGCCTCCTTACTGTCTTGGGGCCTGCTCTATCCTGGGGGCCTGCCTGCCCGTCTTTGGAGATCCTCCTGAGTCTCATTTCCCCTCCGATGGGCCACTTCCTCTACCCTTGGGGCCTCTTTTCTAATCTCGATGGTGAACTGATGAACTACTTTTCTTTCCTAGAGACGTCAGCTTCTAAATTTGGAGCCTTCTGTCCTGCCTCAGAGGACTTTTTTTTATTTCCTAGGAGGAGCTTTCTGATTCGTTTTGTGGGCCGCTTGTTGCATCCGGGAGCCATCGCTCCTACCTTATTGCCCTCTTATCTCGTCTTTGGGGCCTCCTTTCACCCGGGAGGGGGCCTCCTTTCCATTCTCCGGCCTCTTCTTCCAAAGTGAAGCTCTACCACGCTTGGGGCCTCCTCTTCTCCCCTAGGGGCATCCTCTCAATTTAAGGGCTTCCATTCAGTGGTATCTCAGTGGTATTCTCCCAAGTCCTGTGGGGCCTTCCATGCCAGCATTGGGTCTCCTCTTCAATTATAGCGCCTCCTTTCCTATCTCGGGGCCTCTTCTTCCACATTAGGGACATCCTGCCACACCTCGGGAGCCTCCTCGTCTAACCTGGGTGGCTCCTCTTCTACCATCTCTGTCGCCCGTCTTTTACGAACCTGATCTGATTGCCTTAGCTGGTGGGAGGATCCTTGCCAGTATTCGGGGACCTGCCCTTCTAAGCTGGGTGCCTACCAACTGTATCAGGGAATCCTCTTGCGCACTGCGATCGCGTCTCATCTTTCAGTGGTTTCCTCTTGCAAATTAGGGGCGTCTCTCACGCCTTCAAGAGCCTCGTCTCATTTCCTGGATCCTCATTGTTCGTTATGTATGTCTCCTTGCGCGTTCTGGAGGCCATCTCTCATATTCCATGGTCCTCCCTCATTTTCTGGGCCTCCCCTTACGTCCTGAGGGCCAGTTGCACTATTGTGGGCTTCTTCTCATATACCAGGAGTCTCCTCTAAATTAGAGGCCTCCTGCCACGCCTCGGAGACCAGTTGTATTATGGACAAGCTCCACCCGTCAGAGGCGCAACCAAGGGGACGGAGGCTTAACCCCCTGTCCCTTAGTAAACAAAAATACACTAGATCAAGCAAGACATTTTCATATTTTCACCACGCAAAACCAGACATTTTCGGCGCCTTCGCGTGCCGAAAGCAGTCTACGTTTCCTGACAGTAAAATTTTGGTCGGTCCCGTTTAAGAAAATCCTGGCTGTATCGTTGCTACCCGTCTTGGGGTCTTGGATCTTGGAACTTCGTCTTCTATCGCACGGGCTACTTCTCCATCTCAGGGGCATTCTCTCATTTTCTGGGCATCCTTGCCAGTTTTCGAGACCTTCTCTTCTGTTCTGGGGCCTCCGAGGCTTTCTTCAGGACCCCTCTTTAGTCCGTTATACTTTTTTTTATCCTTGGGACCTCCGCTTCCAAATGAAATGCCTCCTCTCTCTCTCGAAATGCCTTTGGACTCCTCCGTGTTTCGGACCTCTACCCACCTCAAGGGTCTCCTCGTGCGTCCTGGTGGACTCTTGCTCTCTCTCCCAGGGACATAGTTTCCCATCTCTTCTGTCCTTTCCTGTCCTATCTCTGGAGCTTTGTGAGACTTTCTACAGAAAGGGCTCTGGTTTCTCTCTAATATTAATTGTCTGCATGGTAGCGGTCCTCAGTGTGAAGCCTTTCATCTACAGAGCAGTTCAACTTTTCTGTGCGATTCCGGGACAGGGCATCCTCGGATGTAAAGGGGAAAACACAGGGCAGGGGCTGACTGTCCTCGCTGCCTCCCCCCCTCCCCCGGTGACGACGCCCCTAGTCCAGTGTGCCTAAATTCGCTCAGCTAGCCGTCAGGATGTAACGAAAAATTATTTCTGAATAGTTTGTTATAGCCAATTGAAATGGAACAGCAAGTAGCTGATCCCTTTGCGATATTCATCAGTGTTTGGGAGATATTTTACTTCGAAATGCATTGACATAGTTTCCTCGACACTTAGCATCGCGAATCTTGAGCCGTTACTTTCCACAGCACAATTAGCTCAACTAAGTCTCGGCTATATGTCACTAAAGTGGAGAGAAAAATAGGGAGAGGTCACTGGACATAGCTCACATCAGACGACTGGCCCGCAACAGTAGCGTCGACATAGCTGACATAGTAATGGCCGCTGGGCGGGGACCAGCACATCCCACGCCAGGCGTACTCACATGCCTGCATATCTTATTAAAAATGCTCAAAAGCTACGTCCAAACAACTGTACGACTATTCACTAAAATAAGGAGTGTGCTCAGGGGTGTCGATTTTTTAAAATCATTGGGGGGGGGCGAAGTACCGACGCACTAGACACCCCCCCCCCCCCCAAACAAAAACTTATCGGACTTCGCCCACTATACTTTTATATCTCAGAAATTCTGATTTTGTATTCGACGATGTGTATATTTATGTTTATTCAGCATCCTCACCAACGGGGAAAATCGTCCAATAACTGGTGAAGTCACATAATTAAAAGAGCAGTGCACAGTACATGTCAACATAACAACTCTGAGTAGTAGCATGCGACTGCAGTGTCATATAGTGGGCTCGGATCTATCGTCACCGTCACCGTCACCGTTACCCTCCTCCTCACTCCACTCACCAACAAACACACACCGGCTTAAATAAAAATACTTCAGCGATCAGATGCAGGCTAAAACACACCGGCCTTGATGGAGCATCAGAGCACAGCAGACCTGAACTGTGATGACGATAGGTAAAAGTATTTCCTTGGTGCCTAACATTTGGGAGGGGCATTTTTTTCTTTAGTACGCCACTGCGGCTGCTCAACGTATTTTTTTCCGCAGATTGCACGATCGAGAGTAGAAAGGCCGTTCGGATAATTTTCTTTCGGGACCCATTTTGAATTTTCCGGTGCTCTGGTCGATTCGATGGAATCTCCTTGTGGTTTTTGTGGCGAAGTCGATTTTTTTTTGTTTGCCCCTGCAGGCTATTTTTGGACCCCGGTACGATTCTTCGGGCTCTCGGTGCGTTGTTTTTTTCCGGTGCCCCAACAGGTTTCTTTTCCGGCGTCCGACGACTTCTTATTTTGTGGATCCTTGACGCAATTTTTGTGTCAGCAGGGTGACATTCCGGGTATATATTGGTTCTTGGGAAGCCAGCTGCAACTTGTGGAGCTCCGGCGCGACGTTTTGGCCCCAGTGAGATTTTCAAGAGAAGCGGCGTGAATTTTTTTTGGTCTAAGTGCGATTTTTTTGGGCCCCGTGGTCACTTGTTGGGATCCCTTGCGCGTGTTTTGGTGGCTACGACACGTTTTTGGGGGCCCAGCAAGTTTTGTGGGCTTTTGGAGCCATTGTTGAGATCCCAGATTGATTTTCCGTGCCCGGACAGCTTTTCATTTCCCCGGTTTCATTTGTTTGGTGATCTCAACGAGACTTTTAGAGCCCCGGTGTCATGCCTCTAGCGTGATTTGCACGGGCCCGGGCGATAATTATTAGTACCCCCAGTCTCAGCGTGATTTTCAGGAGGCCCCGGCTCGACCGTTTGTGGTCCCCGTCGTGATTTTCTTGAACCCCGGCACGAATTTTTTTGCGGCCCCAGCGTGATTTTCAGGGTCCCAGGTGCAAACTTTTGAGGCCCCAGCGTCATTATCAGGGCACCCTGCGCTACTTTTGGAGGCCCCCAATGTGATTTTTCTGAGCCCCGGTGCGATTTTTGGTGGACCGAGTGGGATTTTTAGGGACCATGGCGCATTTTTTTCCTGAGCTCGGCGGATTCTTAGGGGCCCCACAACCTGTCAGGAGGGGGGGGGGGGAGGAAACTGCCCACAATTCCCCCCTCCCCCATTCGGTATGTCACTGTGCCATGCAATGATGCAACATTAGAATCCAGGAATAGTTCATCTTCTTCATCACTCACATGTGATTTCAACTCTCCAGTTATCCAGACAGTCTGAGGAAAGTCAAACATCTGCTACATGGATCAGCAAGGATGGATTATAAGGCAACAGGGATACCATGAAATTCAGATCACAGTAGTTATGCTGTGTATTACATACCTTCTTCCACAGACTGCTTTGGAGATGGATGCGCTCCTGAAGTTTGGTCAGGGTTGGAGTTGGAGGTGGATGGAGCAACACTGTGAAGGACATAACTTATGGTTCAGGAGACTTCTGTTTACATTAACAATACAGGGGATGAAGTAACATTTTCATTAATTGACTTCTATGATGTCCTGAGGAAGTAGGACAATCGAGATGGGTTTCTGTTATATGTATTGTAGAATCAATGTTATGATGTAGCTTTTATACCCCAGTGGGAATGGTATGGATTCACTCACAAGTGAATTTGCAAACATGCTGATATATCAGTTAACAACAATGCAGGGAGCTATATGATCAACATGGTCGATGTGCCCTAAAGCCCAAATAACTAAGTAACAATGCAGGGAATCTGCTGCATAACATTTTGCCCATAAATTAGCCATGATATATGGCATGATACTTCCCATGCTATTTATAATAGTGAGCTATATTTTGTGTACAAACATCAGTACATTAGAAATGAATTAAACGTTACACACATCAGTTCCTTACAAGTGTCAGCAATACATTTCTTTCATGCGCCTTAAACATGATTCAAGAAAGCACTATCATCGATTTTAAACTTGCAAAAAGAGTGGGCCACCTGGTGTTTTGAATGCTATTTCAGTGAATTTCCTGTCTTGTTAGCGAACTGACCACTTATTGAGATATAAGTACTTTAACTTTGCCTGCTTCTATCATTAAAATTTGTCATTTTCCAATACATCAGAAATCACCAGAATAACTTCTTGTCCACAAACCGGTGTATGCATTTCTATGAAGTTATCATAGTTATTAACACAAATGGTGTAGATCTGATCTGCAAATGTATCACTCAGAAAATGTTATCAGCATAGGATTCCATTCCTGAAAATATCGTACTTTCAACATGTTATTGTTCTTTGTGAAGCAATAAGTGCAATGCTCTCATGCAGCATGCAGATGGAGGTTCATCACGTGCACCAGGTAGCACAAAAAGAGGTATTATTGCAGTCTAAGGTAACCACAAGACAGGTTTTACACCCATTTTACCTCCGCGAATCATTCAAAGGCGCTAGGTTTGGCCTAGTTGCGTTAGGCTAGGCTTTTGTTGTAAGTGTGTGCAATGTGTGCAATGTGCAATGTGCAATGTGTGCAAGCATCATTATGACAATGCAATTGTTGTCTAGTGGCTTTGCATATTTTTCAAACAATCTGGTTTAAAATGCATCAGGAGCAGCTAATCTCGACATTTTATGATGTAAGTCGTGCTTGCAAAGTGGAAGGAAATCCAAAGGTGGGCGCGCCGCAGAATTTTGGTACTTGCGCCCGCGCCTCTGCGCCGGCGGCGATGCCCACCTGCGCCCGCGCCGCTGCGCCGCTATTTTCGGCCCCTGCAGTTGCGCCCCGCGCCGCTGCGCCGCTGCGCCGCTGCGCCGCTGCGCCGCGCGTCGCTATTAATTAAGTATGCCTATACAAAAACTATGTGCAGTGCCAAAGTTTCTACCTATTTAGCCCAAAAAAACAGTTTTAGGCTATAAAAAAGTCATTTTTATTGAAAATACAACTTATAATTGGCATCACAGTTACCTATATTCACATTACAGATTAAACTATGGCCCGTGAGCTATATTGCTCGGCCGGCGGTAAATTTAGCCAGATTGGTCCCGCCCACTGAGTCTTGAGTTTCTGTCTCTACTCATCCTTCTACTCAATGTCCTCCATGTTAGGCTCCAAGTACTTGTACCCCATAAGCTTCAGGTTTCCGCGGAGGAAGACCAGCTGCTCAAAGTTGCAGGCCGTCAGGGAGGCCCTTTTGGGCCTCAAGATGTCCCCGGCGACGCTGAACAGCCTCTCCACTGCAGCAGAGCTGGGGAGGGCAGTGTTGTATTTAATGAACATGTCCACCCAGGCCTTCCTGTGCTCCATGGGGAACATCTTGATGGTCATCTTGATATGTGTTTGCCGCGCAGGATTCTTAGGTCGTCTTTTATCGCTCGCTAAAGCTGGGCAGCGGCGCGGACAGCGGCGCGGATTTTTTACCTGCGCCGCGCGCCGTTGCGCCGGTTTTTGTAGAATTCGCGCCGGCGCCGCTGCGCCGCCGGTTTTTAAGGTGCGCCGCCGGCGCAGCGGCGCAGCGGCGCAATTTGCGTGCGCCGTGCCCACGTTTGAGGAAATCCAACTCCTTTGTTTTTTTCCACACATTTTCAATTTTGCAGCAAAAGGTGGAGAGTCAAGCCACTATCCAATCCAACTCTGTTTCATTTCAGTACAAAATGTGCTGGTTGGCATCAACTAAGTTTTGTAAGTAGCTTGGTGTTTTTCCTTTTTTTTCCTTTCACTTTCTTCTCAGCATAAAAATAGCATAGGTTATTGGGGGGGGGGAATCAACATTGAGGAGGCCAAGATCAACATTGGTGGGGTCATGGCCACCACAAAAGGGTACAAATTGACGCCCCTGATTAGGAGTGCATTCAATTTTTTTTCGGCATTCCGGGGTTAAAGCAGAACTATTGTGAAAATTCAGGTCCCTTGTAGGATGGGAATTGATGTGGAGAGGGGCGCAGCATTCGCCCAAATACGTTGACACATTCGAATTTCGTTCGCATTTGTTTCAACGGATTTCCGAGACTTGTCCCTTGTAAATGCTCTGAACAAACGCATTACAACGTTCAATTTCGATCCAGCCCAAATTAGAACTTACTTGGTCTGCCCATGTAAACTGGGTATTCAACTTCAAACCGCAAACACAAAACCAGCTTGAGATTAACCGGCAGCTAGTGCTACCACCTATAACGTAACCTGCTACATTTGTGTATAGGTGTCGCTAGCAACCAGTACTCGAATTTAAACCCAGGATCCCTCCAGCCTGTGAACACGTGCCGGCGTGATAGGCCGTGTGGACAATTACCTCCTTGTTCGCACGGTAAAGATCCCTCGGTGCTATTCGATAAGAGTAGGCTGTAGCCGGCACCCTTGCAAAATCAACTTCTCGCCACTCTCAAAACACCCCCACCCCCACCCAAACTATATATAAAGTAAAACTAAACCATTTAGACATCAGGGAGCTGTCCCCAACCCAGACCCTCGCCTTCAGCACGTAAAATATCACACAAACTAACGTAAAATTCCTTAACGTAAATGTCCACTTGCCTGCACCTTGATCGCAAACGCTCGCTTTATAGAAAGACATGTAACGTACTCGCTTTAAATGCGGCGCAAATTACCTTTATGGTCCGGCACGCCCAAAAATTCACTCTCCCCCCCCCAGCCTGTGGCACGAGGTATGAGCGGGGGAGCAGGCGGTGGGAGCAGAGGTTCAGTGACTCTGCTTACTAACATATTTTGTGCTTCCTAGATGCAGAGTGTTGTGTTGCACATGTATACATACATATAATAACATAAAGTTGGAAATATTTCACTGTGTTATTTTCGGAAACATTATCTGATTGAATAAGAAAGATGACAAATTAAAATCCACCGGGTACGATACCATGGGACGGGGCGTCCAGACCCCCGGACCGAACCGGGATCTCCAGCCATGCAATAACAATACATTCAAGCAGACATTTCCGTTTTCGGCATGCAGAATGAGCGAGACGGCTGCCAAACATATCTAAGGATATGTGACACAGCTTGGCACCTATTATAATCCTTTTACTGGCTCGAACATTTCTTTTGGAATCGCTCCTTATTTTGGGCTTCATCTTTTTCGGGTCCCAATGCGATTTTTTTTGGGCACGCCGTGGTTATTTGGGACTCTCGACGCCATTTTTTTTAGAGCCCCGACGGAAATATTTGATGCCCTGACCCGATTTTTTGGGACTACCGACGAAAATTTTGTGTCCCGAGCGCGATATTTTTTTTTTTGTGGGGGGGGGAGGGGGCTTGCCGGAAGCTTTTGGGGCGCGTTGTACTTTGCTGGGGTCACGGCGCGATTTTGGCGGACCCCGGTGCAAATTTTCCGGCCCCGGCTCGTGTTTTCTTGGGCCCACTTCATTTATTTGTAGCTCCCTACGTAAATTCTGAGGACACCAATGCGAATGTTTTGGGGCCGAGCGCGATTTCTGGGGACCCCGACACGATTCTTAGGAGCCCGTCCCATCAGGATGGATGGGGTGGAACCATTTTTCCCTTCGATACGCCACTGCAGCTGTTCAACGATATTTTTGGCAGCCGATTTTCAGGGGCCACGGCGCGACTTTTGGGGGCCCCGTTCCCACATTTTGGAGCCCCCAGCGTCCTTCTTACTGGTCATTGAGCGATTTTGGGGGGCCCACAATGTGATTTTCAGAGGTCTCAGTGCGATTTTGGTGCCCCAGGTGACGTCTTCAGAGGCCCCGCATGATTTTGTGGTTCGCCAATGTGATTTTCAGGGGCCACGGTGCGAATATTTGGGGCCATAGTGGGATTTTGAATGGGGTCCGCCGCATTTTTTCCGAACCCCGGTGCGATTCTTGGGGTCCCACAACCTCTTGGGAGAACTGCAGCGTTCGCCCGGGGGAAAGGGGGCGGTGTCGCCTGGGGGAGAAAAAACGATCAACATTTTGTACGTTGCATATCTTGCCTTTTTACAAATGCATCTAGTCTCTATATTTTAGCAACATCGAAAAAACGACCACAATTGAATCAAGCTCTCGTTGCTCATGTCATGCGCTCTGGCTCGCGTAGCCTCGTTCCTCTGTGTTGTGCGTAGAAGTCTAGAAGGTCATGTTTTTGTGATACCACCATTAATGGAGCCAATTGCTGGTTTCGAAGCATTAATTTTTTTCCTTCACCGAAACATGTTACATTTGATCCTTCCTGGTTCCTTTGACTTCAGTATAGGTGCCATGGTGAAAATATATACCATTTTTAATTCCTGATAAAAATGCACCTTTCCAAGGAAAGATCACTTGCGCCACCAGAACTGCACTCAAATTTGGTGTTGGTTGCATTCTTCATTGAAGCTTCCTTTGACTAGGTGGGATTTTTACTCCTCTGGGTGGGACTCCACGGCACTAGGTGGGACGCATCCCACCTAGTTAACATGTTAGAGGAGGCCCTGCTTCTCTGTAAAGCTCGGGGACGCTCCGCAGACGTTTTCATTAACGTAACTCCATCCTTCGCAACAGATGTCATCGCTTGTGTGGCAATTGTGAACGATGTTAAGGACATGGACTCCAACACCCAAACATTTGACCACTTTTAACAGTGTAAGCTAGCTTTCAAGGTGTTTAGTTTGTGTTGTTGTTTTCCTTATACCATTTTGCTTCGCGTACCCTTTGGGTTTCTTCTTGTCATGTGTGTTTCTTCTTGTTCTGTGAATTTCTTCTTGTTCTGTGACGATTTTCGATTAACTTTATTTACCTGGTTTTCTTCATCTCTGACATTTTATCTTCCAATGCTTATTTATCAGATGTATCTGCTAATGTTTCCGCTGTTCTCTGCCTCGGTCTGTTCTTCCATAGTTCTGTCATTCTTGAATGAGGACGAACATTCACTGGAGAGAAGCTATTCACTGTCTGATCTTCTATTTGTCCTGCGCCGCCAGTGGACGGTCCACCGCTGTCGGCGGACGCTCCACCGCCGCCGGCGGACGGTCCATCGCTGCCGGCGGACGGTCCACCAATGTCGGCGGACGGTCCACCAATGTCGGCGGACGGTCCACCGCTGCCGGCGGACGGTCCACCGCTGTCGGCGGACGGTCCACCAATGTCGGCGGACGGTCCACCAATGTCGGCGGACGGTCCACCGCCGCCGGCGGACGGTTCATCGCTGCCGGCGGACGGTCCACCAATGTCGGCGGACGGTCCACCGCCGCCGGCGGACGGTCCATCGCTGCCGGCAGATGGTCCGCCGCTGCCGGCCGACGGTCCATCACCGGAGTAGTGAGAGTAGTGCGCTTGAGTAGGGCGAAGGACCACCGTTAATTAGCCATGATCAGGGCCGGAAAACAGGGGGAGCACTGGTGGCATGTGCCCTCATGAAAATGCAGCGCCTCTCTAACTGGGAAATGGTGGCCCTGTAGGGAGCCTCGAGTGTACCCCTCCCCTCAACATATGTCAAAGTCCCAAAAAGTATCAGAGGAATAGGCGCCCCTCTGAGAGGAAACAGGGATATGCTCATATGCTCAGCATACTTCAGTGCACCATGACAACTCTTTAGACGAATGTCTCCCATGACATTCCTGGACCACCCCTGTCCATGACGTCCTTGACCCGATCACCGCACACCCGGGACGACGGGGACCGCTCCGCTGAAACACGTGCTATCGCCGCCACTCCGATTAGCACATGACCCGACGGCCAACAGCGGACACGGCCGGGATAAGCTGGCCGTGATGCCGACTGCCGCGCCAGCCGGGTCAGGCTGCACCACGCCACGGCACCGGGTCACAGAGACGCCGCTCAGTGCGCAGCCGGGCCACCTTCGCCAGCCGGGTCAGGCTGCACCACGCCACGGCACCGGGTCACAGAGACGCCGCTCAGTGCGCAGCCGGGCCACCTTCGCCAGCCGGGTCAGGCTGCACCACGCCACGGCACCGGGTCACAGAGACGCCGCTCAGTGCGCAGCCGGGCCACCTTCGCCAGCCGGGTCAGGCTGCACCACGCCACGGCACCGGGTCACAGAGACGCCGCTCAGTGCGCAGCCGGGCCACCTTCGCCAGCCGGGTTAGGCTGCACCACGCCACGGCACCGGGTCACAGAGACGCCGCTCAGTGCGCAGCCGGGCCACCTTCGCCAGCCGGGTCAGGCTGCACCACGCCACGGCACCGGGTCACAGAGACGCCGCTCAGTGCGCAGCCGGGCCACCTTCGCCAGCCGGGTCAGGCTGCACCACGCCACGGCACCGGGTCACAGAGACGCCGCTCATTGCGCAGCCGGGCCACCTTCGCCAGCCGGGTCAGGCTGCACCACGCCACGGCACCGGGTCACAGAGACGCCGCTCAGTGCGCAGCCGGGCCACCTTCACCAGCCGGGTCACAGAGACGCCGCTCGGTGTGCAGCCGGGCCACCTTCGCCGGCAGACGCGACCGGCGATTTTTCTCCATGGGACAGCCTGGCTCGGCCTGACGCGCACTGTTGTGATGCCACACGGGTTTGTGTTTTGTGACCAATCACACCCGAGTCGCCTCGTTCACGTCACGTCGTCACCACCACGTGAGTCGTCAAATGTCGCCGAATAACTGGGCCTCTTTCCACAATGTCACACCGGCAAGCACCTGTCGCACACTCAATTACCATCTTGGTGACCCCTTATTATTTTGAAATGACTATGTTGTTATCTGTTTACTTAAAAACAGAAAAAGCGATGCAGATGAAAAGCTTGGGGACACCGGAGATCCTCTACCAAATATTGGGAGATGGTTTGCTGCATTAATTACTTTACTTCGCTGCGTTGCTTCCTTGGTCACTAACCGATGTGTTGTACAATTGTCTATCTACATGTCAATTTACTGGAGAGGGAATGTTCGTACGTGAAACCCGCAAGAAGTTGCATGCGTACGCGCGTGCAAATGCCAATTTTTGACATGATGTGGCATGAAAGCTATACGAGATGAAGGGGTCAAATTTTAGCACATTATGTAGCCTGAGCGAAAGGAGATTTTGCCAAAATACAGTATATATGCGCCGCCATGAGTGTGACGTGGTGCGTGCAAACATGCCCCGTGTGGTTAGACTGGAAAGGGTATCAATGGTTCTCGGGTGTTAGGAACGCAAATAGGATTTCCAAGCGTCTACCGGATAACTTCTCCATCTACTCCGCTGAAACAATGGTCATTCTGGCCGTGGTCTCCATTCTCATGAGGTGTAAAGCTAGGGACGTAGTAATTTGCTCGTACTCCAAATCCATCCTTCAGTCAATTAGCAATACCCACGACTGTCCACATCAGGTCATTGACAGAATCGATCGTTTACTCTAATTTGCCTATTGGGAATGAATCTATCATATTGCATATTGCAAGGGCGACTATTAAGGTGGCTGCCCGGATAATCTAAAAAATCAGACTTATGGGTAATAATTGCGCCCTATGACACGTGTACATTTCTACAACGTGCATAGGTCGCAAGTCGCGAAAATAGACGGGACAATACAGAAAATGTTTTCAATGCTTGCTCTGGATCATGGCAGTCACACCTGGAGTAGCAGAATAAAATCCTTAGGTGAGATCGAAGGTTTTGTTCCGAAATTTATTTTCTTAGGATGGGTTGAAGTGAATTTAGAGGCGTGCCGGACCATAGAAGTCAGCTGCACCGCCTTTAACGCGAGGAGTTTTGCAAGGAAGTCTCAGGCAAGTGTGCATTTACCTTAGGGAAGTCTTACGCTATAGTGTACGTGACTTCAAGGTGCTGAAGGCAGGGGCTGGGCGGGGGACAATTCCCGGATGCTTAGTGCTTTTAGTTCTCTTTACTCCTCTGTACGATAATGCATTATTGAGGTGGGGGAGGGGTGGCGAGAGAGTTGGTATTGCCAGGGTGCCGGCATTTGCCCATTCTTGCCGAAGAGCACCGAGGGGTCTTTACCATGCGGGCAGGAGGTAATTGTCTACACCGCCTATCACACCGGCTGTCACGTGTTGGTTGTTAATAGTGCTATAGTCGAAGCATGCCATGCAGAGTTTGTGCGGTTAGTACGCTGTTTTGTAATTCGGCCCATTCACGCCCATTGTACCTCTGGGTAACAGTTTTAGGTTATGCTAATTTGTCAGGCAAGTAGGCTCATCTACGTCTGACGCACAGCCACTTATTTCGAATGGGAAAACGAATCGGCTCACGTATGTCCGATGCTATTCGTGGATGGCTGATTACGTTATTCTTACGAGTGCATGCGCGGGCATGCAGTGCGTGTTGAATCCGTACTGGTGGTGTGGCATCTGCAATTCTCCTGTTAGTTTGGTGCAGCCAAATAGCCAAATGTAAATGAAGGAATTTGGATAGCCAAATAGCAAATGAAGGAGTTCTGGGTGTTTGTCGCTCAGAAGCGATGGAAGCGAGAGGGTGATGCCCTCTTTTTGGCAGAATGCCCTAAGTGGCTGTCTTTGAGGGTCAAACTTACTACAGTCCAGCAGAATTTGACCCATGCTTAATATGGTGTTGCATGTGTCGCAGTGAGGTGTTGTATAATGGTCATCCTCTAGTTGAGGCTGTGTTAGTTTTGTGTAACCAGTTATAGGTCTTGTTAGGATGACTTCAATTTGGCGGTGTGATTAGTTTGATGTGTTCCATGTGCCTAGCGTTGGTTTGTTGTGAGTGTGGTTGGAGCGGTGAGGTGTAGAGTTGTGTTGTGTCCATGTGTTCTGATGATGTTTTCATATGTGACGTTGTCGGAGTGCTTCGTATTCGTCTCCCGAATATTCCATGTTGAGATAAGTGGTCGATTTTAAGGCTTGCTTTGCCAGCCCGCCTGCTTGCTCGTTTCATAGAATGTTGGTTGACGTGACCCGAAATCCAGAGAAAGGAAAGGTTGTTTACGTCGCGGGCCACGGCTTGCTGGATTCGTCAATGACTGGATGTAAGCAGTCGTGTGCGTTGTTAATTGACTGAAGGACTGAGTTGGAATCTGAACAAATGATTACGTTTCTCATTTTGCGACTCTTTAAAATGGAGATAGCGCCAAAATGACCAGAGCTTCAGCTGTGTAGATGCAAAAGTTATCTGGTAGACGCTTGGAAAGTCCCAGTGATGCCGATGCCTACTTTGACCTCGCGTTTTGACCCAACCGTCAATGCGAGTGTTTTGTGATTGTTGAGATCGGTGAATTTGCTGAAGGTGCCGAAAATTTCCGCCGATGTCATGTCTGATTTCTTTTCCGAGAGCAAGTACTCGCCCTTCTGGTTGACTGTGGGTCCAGAATGGACTAGCTGGCGGTTGAGCCGCAGTGTTTAGCATTGTGAGGTTATGATCTGAAAGAGCCGTGGCAATTTGAACACCATCTGGTGAGAGTTTGCACCCAAACCGGCTCCTGTCGCATCTGTGAGGCTGAAGGTACCGCTATGCTGGGTGATTTTCAATGGACTAGATTTTAATGTGGTAGCGTCACGGTTGTTGTGCCATCCTGAAGCGGAGGGGAAGCAGTCTGAGTGCACTAGAATATAGCGGTGAGGCACTCAGGGCTAGTGTGGCTAGTCTGATGCAGTTATTTTGAATGGTTTCTGTTTTTGCTCAGCGTTGGCGAAATGGCAACACAGGTGATGCTGCTGAATCCTACGATGTGTCGTATTATTGACTTGCGGAGCATCAGTGGTGTTTTCCTGTCTCCGATCCAGTCTGTGCTTGCCAGTGCACGGAGTAGGCTGTCGCGCTTCGCACATCTCTTCGACATGGCAGTGGTGTGCGTGTTGAAGCTAAGATTTTAGTTAAAGTGTACTAGAAATTGAAACTTTTATTTGTTCGATGGCTTTGCTGTTGATGTGAAGAAGAGGTGACCTATGGGTGAGGTGGGGAGATGGCGACCTATGTAACTGTGACCAATTTTTTTCTGCGGACAGGGTAAGGCCCCAAGTTTTGCATCACTTTTCTATGCGGTCTAGTGTTATTTGAATAGGTTTTCCACTTTTAGGAAGCATTGTGCTGCTGTCAAAATGGCTATGTCGTCCGCGGAAAATGAATATTGAAGTGATGCCTTGGTGTGATCAGCACGTATGTCATTAATCATGATGAGGAAGAAGCTCAGCGGGAGCACGCTCCCCTGTGTCAGATCTTGGTCCTGAGGTGTGGTGCTTGATGTGCCGTTGCTGCATCTGACCTTAAGGGTCAGATGCAGCGTCTTAAGGGTGTCAGAATGTCTAATGTCAGAGACCTTAAGGGTCTCTGACAAATTTGAAAACGAAACGTGTCATGTGTCCGCGTAGGCCTAGCTTCTGGAGTTTGTGCGTTAGTGCTGACTTGTGTACTCGGTCGAATGCGGCAGTGACGTCGAAGTATGAAGTTATTGTTGTGCGTTTGATGCATAGACCACTCTTAATATCGAGCACTAGTCTAATGAGGTTGTCTGTGGCTGACTTCTGACGTTGGAAGGCGCACTAAAATTCGTCGAGAAGGTTTTTGTGCTCTAGAAAATGTCTCAATCGTGTGGACCATACGCTCGACTACCATACGAGCGCAGCTAGTAACTGAGATGGGCCTACTTATACCCCTTTGGGGTGGAATGATCTTTGTGCGACTTTGATGATGAGATGACTGCACGTTCCCGCCATGTTGCGGGAAGGGCATTGTTTTGGTACAGGTCATTAATGGCCGCTAGTTAGTAACTTTTTTTTAATCTGAGATATTTGAAAAATTGGTAATGAATGTCACCCGGCCAACCTACGTGCTTCCACACATGCTGATGGCAAGGTTCAATTCGTGCTTAGTGAATGTTAGGTTGTAGTTTTCTGTGTTCTCAGAGTTGAAATTCATATTGGAGGCAAGGGCATGCGGAGAGTTTTCAACGGTGATGTCGTAGGTGATGTTGCCTGAGTGAATGTTGCCTCTCACCGTCAAATTGGGGAAGGATCCTGATGGTTGGTGTTTCAGGTTGAAGCGCTTCATCAGGTCCCATATTCTGCCGGCAGGGGTGAACCTATGGAATGGTGACGCCAAGTACTGCCAAGAGTTTTGGCATGCTGTTCGAATTGTGTACCGGGAGCGTTTTTGGGATTGTCTGTATGCCGATAGGTTTGCTTCGCGCACGCATATTTTGTGCTGTTTATGGGCACCCTTAAGCACAATGGTAGCTCCGTGGACCCTCACAAAACCAGTTCCCTATACAGCATGACACTGTACATACGTCACCTGCACTCGCCGACTTATTCACTCCATAATCACCCAACGGCACAATCACTTACCCCATCATTAACCCAGGAATTCACTCACTCACCTATAAAGTCATCAAGTCATAAAGTGCTAAGGCTTAATAAGAGTCACAGGGGACCATCTGGGTTAAGCCTATCTATAAAAGATGCTATAAAAGTACATGCTCACACCCCAATAAATCCATTATCTTAAGTTCCAAGGAAACTATATATCCCAGCCTATATAACACCATTCAACTGATATTGCTTATATACGTTTGGGTGAGCCAGTATCCAATCAATTGTTGATTCCACCTCCCAATGCTGAGCATCCTCATGAAAATCACGTGCACCCCCCCCCCACACCAATATAATTCGTGTAACGACTCGTGCCCAATAATGTGTGAGCTGCCAACGGAACGCAGTTGTGGTGGGCTGTCCGACTGGCTGGTTGGCTGGCTGGCTGGGCGGTTGGCTGGTTGGCTGGTTGGTTGGCTGACTGGTTGGTTGGCTGGCTGGCTGGCTGGCTGGTTGGTTGGCTGGTTGGCTGTCTGGCTGGCTGTCTGGCTGGCTGTCTGGCTGGCTGGTTGGTTGGCTGGTTGGCTGACTGGCTTGCTGGTTGGCTGGCTGTCTGGCTGGCTGTCTGTCTGTCTGGCTGGTTGGTTGGCTGGCTGTCTGGCTGTCTGTCTGGCTGTCTGGCTGTCTGTCTGTCTGTCTGGCTGTCTGGCTGGCTGTTTGGCTGTCTGGCTGGCTGTTTGGCTGTCTGTCTGGCTGGTTGGTTGGCTGGCTGTCTGGCTGGCTGTCTGGCTGGCTGTCTGGCTGTCTGGCTGTCTGGCTGTCTGTCTGGCTGTCTGGCTGGCTGTTTGGCTGTCTGTCTGGCTGGTTGGTTGGCTGGCTGTCTGGCTGGCTGTCTGGCTGGCTGTTTGGCTGTCTGTCTGGCTGGTTGGTTGGCTGGCTGTCTGGCTGTCTGTCTGGCTGGCTGTTTGGCTGTCTGTCTGGCTGGCTGTTTGGCTGTCTGTCTGGCTGGCTGTCTGGCTGGCTGGTTGGCTGTCTGGCTGGATGGTTGTCTGTCTGTCTGTCTGTCTGTCTGTCTGTCTGTCTGTCTGTCTGTCTGTCTGTCTGTCTGTCTGTCTGTCTGTCTGTCTGTCTGTCTGTCTGTCTGTCTGTCTGTCTGTATGGATGGCTGTCTGGCTGGCTGATTGGTTGTCTGGCTGTCTGTCTGTCTGGCTGGCTGTTTGGTTGGCTGGTTGGCTGTCTGTCTGTCTGTCTGTCTGTCTGTCTGTCTGTCTGTCTGTCTGTCTGTCTGGTTGGCTGTCTGGCTGTCTGGCTGTCTGGCTGTCTGGCTGTCTGGCTGTCTGGCTGTCTGGCTGGATGTATGGTTGGCTGGCTGGCTAGCTGGCTGGTTGGCTGGTTGGTTGGCTGGCTGGCTGGCTGGCTGGCTGGCTGGTTGGCTGGTTGGCTGGTTTGCTGGTTGGCTGACTGATGACGTGCAGCCAAATAGCAGCATACAATTTGAACTTGTTGCCTAAGGAGGTGGTGGAGTCCTCTATTGAATGTGTTTAACCCGGCAGTCACTTGGGAATTTGCACACACACGAGTCATTGGGGGGAGGGGGGGGGGGGAGGGGGTCTCCATTGCAACTTTGCAACCAATGAACCGATTACGCCAATTGAAACTGTATTCGAGATCTCCATAATCTAACTTGAGACAATATTTTTGCTTACCTTGAGTTCATAGTTCATGTAAAATAAACAGATCTGACAGCTTTCGAGAGCTCGTATTTTTAACTCAAACAAGATATTATGGAAATATGAAATCTCAGCTGTGATTGAATACATGCAGTGTGTACCTAAAATTGCCCATGTCAACAGTATGAATGTGAATATGAAGTAAGAATATAGGGTTTCAGCATAATTTTCCCTTCCATAGTTTATTCTCTTCCAGACGTAACGCGTGGAGACCCTGTGTGTTTTATTATGCCGTATACCCTTATGTCTACATGCCTGAGTGGTATCTAAGTTGATGGCCCCCATTTGGTCACCCCGTCGAATTCCCTGGCCTTTTGTCCGATGCCACCGACTGAAACACGCCGGTCGCTACCGGCCGGGGCTTGGACACATGCTCGCTAATCGCCTGTGTTTCGCGGACATTTCGACAGTGTCTGGCTGACTACCGGAGCTCGTCAGACTTCCATTGTATGTGCCTCATCCATCACCGGATACCCACGTGTCGGCGGGTCGTGGCGCCCTGATGGGGGGGGCGCCGTCACCCCCTCCCTCTTACCGGCAGTGGGGGTCATGACGAGCGCCGCCGCCACCCCGTTGCTCGGCCCGGACCGGTGACGACGGCGCCGCGGGGCTCTACTGGAGGGAGGCGGTCAGGAAGGCCAACAGGACAACCAGCGTCCCGACAAATTACTGGTTTGCACCGGGGGAGCATGGTGCACTTGGATCCTGCCTGATTTACTGAACCACGCGGCTTATCTGCCTGCAATAGAGCTCTTTGCATTTCCCATTCACAGCGATACAGAGGAAAAACAAAGCGTTCGAGTGTAGTCAGGTGCCATGGCAGATAAGGGCGTTGACTGTTGATTATTAATTGGACGGGGTGTGGAAAAATACATGAAGACAATGGGCGGCACCAAATTAATTGATTGGCCAACCCCATATGATCTAATGCTAAAAGTTCAAGTTATTGGGGATGGGGGAAGCCAACATTGAGGCCAAGACCCCCAGAAAAGAATAATACAAATTGACACTCATGCATGGCAGTACTCATGCATGTACACTCATGCATGCAACCAGGATTTTCTTAAGGGGAGCACGATGAAGAAAAATGAAATCAACTAGAAACCGTTTCGGCCTTCGAAGCGCGCCGAACATTTCTAGTTTTGCATAGTGAAAACCCCAAAATGTCTTGTTTGATCTAGTGTATTTTGGTTGCTGAGGGAGGGATGGGCGGCATCCCTTGACTGCGCCTCTGGTCCTTGGCTACGTGTGCTTGAAATGTGTTTATTCTCATGAGCACCACAGAGCACCACAAGATTGAGGTTCAGCTCATGCTTACCAAAGGGCTTCATGACGCTGCATCCACCACAACAAATCTATTGACTGAACTGCGCGAATTAAATCAGATCCAGAAATTCTCCCCGACGTTGGGTTGAAGCATGATTCAGAGGACGGAAACGAAGGGTAGTGTTACATGGATGTAAATAGGAATGGAATGATGTGTAAAGTCATAAAGTAAAAATTGTGCAAGGTTAATCTTGCAAAGGGAATAAATAAAGGTTAATCTTGCAAAGGGAAGATGCTAAAAGCCTGGACAAAAGGCACTCATTTGAATGTATCTAAAATAAAGTGGACACACTTTTTAGGTTGGGAAATCTTGTTTCGGAGTTCTAATTAGAGGTGGATGAGATAATATTTATGCTAGCAGGTGGGTGGGTTGGCAGGATTTTGGTAAATAGCTTCTGTCGAATTTAAGATGCAGTATTGGTTAGGATGCCGATTGTCTTTTTACCGAGGCTTATCGTATCTTCTCTTTACAGGCTTACCCCGGATGGGCCCATGTAGCTCTTATTAAGTCCCAATCAGTGGTGTTTTTTGTATACTTTTGGAGGGGCATGTGCCCCCTCAATGTTCAATTTTTCCCCTCCAATAGTGAATTGCCCGCCCCCCATATGAAGTGGAAACGGGCATGCAGGAAAAAGCATAAAACTGCGGGCTGCGATCGAAGCGGAAGCGCCAATGGCCCCGCCGATGGTCCCATTGATGGCCCTGTCGATGGTCTTGCCGATGGCCCCACCGATGGCAACGCCGATGCCCCCGCCGATGGTCCCGCCGATGGCTCTGGAACTAGAGACGTCCGTCCGTTCACTCTGGTGACCTGTCACTCAGGATGGTTTCCAGGCGACTGACCGCCGCCGTTAACGTCGCGACTATACCATGTAGTGTGGCCAACGTACTGGTGTCCGGAGACACTGCGCCAACTGGCACCGTCTGCGCTGCTGAGCAGTGAGCATCCTGCCGCCATTGTTGACACCAGGCCTAAAGCCGAGGCTTCCAAAAATGTTGCACTCTGCGGTAGCCAGTTTGTCGAGAAAAGCTTCCTCTGACGGCAGCGATGATGCTGCCCAATAGGTTGGTCCGGTTTGCACACTTTTTGCCAAAATCGATAGCAGCTCCCCCCCCATTTTGTGCATTTTGGGCCGCTGAACACGATGGAAGCATCAGAAATGCAAATTTCTCACATCTTTTGATGGCCCTGGCCACTTGAAGATTTTGGCTGGGATCAAATTTTGGATATTTCTGCATCTCATAAGCGGACTGGTGGAAAAATGAGTCCGCTTGAGCATTACATCGTCGAGGCAATTCATTTTCGATCATTTGGCATCGTTTCCAAGATTCTAGCTGTCTTATTACCTCAGATTTCGTCTTCTGAAGTATGGAAGGTTCGAGCGGTTCCCTGGGCTGCCAAGAGAGGCCTAGCGAGCCCGGCTGCCTTCCAAATTCCTTATGACGGACGCGTTTGTACTTTCCACCAAGCGTGGTTTGGCGTCTTGATGCACTGGTACCGTCTCAACTAACCTATCGGTTATGTTTTGTGAATTAGAGATGCAAATACACAAAAATGGTAACGGATTCTACAGTGAAATAATCGCACATATTGGTCGAAAAGAGGTGGTACTGCGCAGAACATGCCCTGCGAAGCCTGGCCTGAATCGCAACAAGGTAATCAACATGAAACCAGTGTCACCCCTCATATCTGTATGTATTTTGTCAAAGGTGTATTCTATGTATTCCGTCAGATCATCTGTCATCACCATTCCGCCGCCGCCACCGGGGCACGCCGCAACAGCCCGCCGCGCTGAGACTCGCCGCAGCGGCGCTCACTCACTCACTGGCCCGGAACCGGCGACGGAAGGCCACCTTATTCAGGTTATAGCCGTCCTGGCGGTCGCTGCCGGTGACAGCCGCCGCCGACTCCGTGGTCAGCTTTACAATTCGCTCCGTCGCCTGCGTGTGGCAGGGAATGTCAGTTCGCAGAGGCTGGCGCGTCCAGCAGACGCGCCAGCTCATCGCCGCCAATTGGGCGGGTCAGGGGTGGCTCGATATCTGCCTGGTGGTGCTGCAGATCCACCAACTCCATGAAATTGCTAGCCCAGCGATTGATTTCCGGGCATTTGTAAGCCCGGACTTGCTGCCCAGGCTGCCGGCGCTGACGGGCCTCACCAGATGAGCTGGATAGCTCGGGCCCGGATCTCTCGGCGTTCGTCCCCGAGCATGGCGAGGACGACGGCCTCAGGGTGCGCCATCATGGCGTTCCCGCAGAGTCTCCTCTGCACTTCGGCCAGATCATCGCCGGTCATGTGGCGGCGCTGCCGCTCGAGCTGGTCGTACAGGTGGCGCGGCGCCTCCACCAGGTCCGGCCGGTGTCTGATTGCCAGCACTGTTGGGATGTAAACGCCCACAACGTACAATGCAAGCGTCTGCAGTTCGGCACTGGGGCTCTGTTGGGCCATGTTGACACGCAACAGTCTGCTCTGTGCGGTGTGCCACCGCGCCATACTGAGCTGGCCGTAAACGTGCTGCGCTACTTCGCTTCCATCGCCCGAAGTCACACACTGGGCGCACTACACCAGCAGGCACAGATCTGAGCTCAGATTGCGTCTGACATCATCTGACAGCGGCGGCAGCTCAGCCGTTGTCAGGGGCTGGAACTGAGCGACAGGCAACTGGTGCACCGGGCCCGACAGCAGCTTGCCGATGGGACCCGAGAAGCTGGAGGAACTGGTCGTCGGCCCATCGAGCCTCTTGGAGAGGGCTCTGTAGAGCAGCTCGGCCCGATGGAGGAGGCAGACCGCTCGGGTCAGCAGCCGGCCTAGCAGCTTTTCGAATTGGGCCATCCAGCCGCCTTGCCAGCCCACCACCTCGTTAGTCTCATCGCCTCCCACCTCATGGATGGCAGTGGCCTGTATGCCGCGCTCAACCAGAAAGCGCAGCAGCTGTTGGGCGATAGCCGCTCCGGTGTGCCGCGCTTCGCAGTTAAAGTGCCCGACAAATACATCGCCCGGGTGGGCGTTCACGGATATGTTGTGAACCTTTTCGTGTCGGGTCCCTGCCACCCGGGCCGTGTCGGTTCTGCCATCGCAAAATATGGCCGTGCAGCCAGCGGCAGCGGCTCCTACCTCTCGAACTTTCTGCGTTCTGCTCTTTTCTAGCTCTCGTTGGATTTTTGACCGATTGATGGCTACGCCTCCAGCAGACACTGTGTACGCATTTATGAGCTTAGATGCCTTCCGAGAACCCACATCGCACGCATCAGCAGCCTCAGACAAAAGTGAGAGAGGTGGACCCTCCACGCGTCTACTTTTTGGCCTGCGCGGTGGCTGATACTCGGGAGCACTGTCACTGTCGTCAGAGGAGGAACTGCCACCGTTTGAACAGCCACGGCCTGAGACGCCGACAGCCGGCCTAGTCAGCGTAGTGCCACCGGGCGAGGATCCAGTAGCTGCCGGGGTCACGGACGGTACGGCTGCTGCAGCAGCGGTGACCGAGGAGCCAGGGACGGCGCAAGGAGCGCCAGAGTGGACGGCGGCGTTGCTGGACCGGCCTGAGACAGAGGACAGGAAATCGTTTCATTAGGGAGGTGATTTGGATGAAGCGCTGTAAGGACACGCAGTAGGACACGATGATCTTTCGATGCAGTACACGGGTGAGCTGCTGGGACAAACGTTCAATACCCAGCATGGTGCAATAGCAGAGGACAGGTTATCAATGAGAGTACACCTTAGATGTTATGAATGGTTTGACTGCATTGGGGAAGAATGATATGGACCAGAGACAGCAACGGAGGACTGGATGTCAAGAACTGCGCCCATCAGGACGGCGGTAGATGAGGACTCACCAGCGCCCGCGGCTATGCGGAGCGCGCTGGGGCACGAACGCTGCCTCGCCGAAATCCCTAAGGTGCCAGCTCCCGATGGCTCGGGAACGGTGTCAGCGGTTGTGCCGGACTGACCTGAGACGGAGAACAGGAAATTATTATATTAGGAAAGTAGTAGTTTTGATGAATGAAGGCGGGGTATAGAGACAAGCAATACCACTGGCTTACCAATCCTTTCATAGACGAGGGAGTGGATAAACGTGATCAATGCACTGTAAGTGAGGAACGAAAAATATAAGATTAGGCCAGAGGAGCGGGTTTCAAATGGCTATTGTACTGTAAGTGAGGGGAATGACACGGACCTGAGTCACCAGCAACGAAGGACTAGATGCCAGGAGCTGCACCTGTGAGGATGGCGGCGGGGGTGGCAGCAGCGCCAGCTACCTGGGCAGCGCGAGTCCTACGATGGTCCCCGGACGGCACGGCGCCATCTCTGAGCGCCGAGCGACGGGCCGCGGAGGGGCCGCCAGCAGCGGCGGCAGCAGTGCAGACGGTTTCAGCCACAGCTGAGCGGGTCGCAGGGGCAGCCATCTCGACTTGAGCGCGAGCACGGCTCGCCCTCGCCGTGGCCGCCGTGGCTGCAGCGGTAGCGGAAGCTGCCCTCGCCGCCTCCCGCACCTGCCGCGCCTGCCGCTCCTCCCGCCTTTGCCAGCGCGCGGTGGTCTCGGCGTCGAGGCCCCCGATGTGGAGGAGCCTGGGACCGCGTTGGTCCGCCAAGAACACGCGGTCCTTAGGCAGCTCTGGCTGGTGGGTCCTGCTGGCGATGTCAAAAAGCTTGTCCATGTCCGAAACCACGACCTTGACGAGGCGTGCTCGTGCTGCTTGTTGGCTTTTGCCCGATTTTTTTTCTTGATGGCGTCCTTCCTGCTCCAAAGGCTTCTTACAGCCTCTATGACGCGAGCACGATCACGAACGGGGAGGGATGCCCGCTTCCAAAGGTGTAGGATCTCTTCTACAACTGCCTCCATGCATTCCTCCATGGACACCTGACGTTCGTCGACGACCGATGTCGCTTGCATGCGCTCGATGCGGATCATTTACAGGCGGCCAATCGCATCCCCTTGTGTTGGGAACTGGGTTCCTGGCAACCGTCGAGGCAAAATGCCGAATTGAGGATGTGGTGTCTTCATTTTCTTTCGAAATATCTGGCCTTCCATGGCTAATACCTAATGCCTGCTGGACAACACAGGACGAAGCGTTGGTTACCTATTCCTAATATCATTGCTTTTTTGTTTTGTTTACATTCGCATTCGTCAATAGCTATTGCGCAAAGATTGTCACAAAACAGCCGAATTTCCCGCGAAAACTTCCTCGCGTCCCTCAGTTGTGTGTACGTGAAGGCAGCCGGGCTCGCTAGGCCTGCCATCTCTTGGCAGCCCAGGGAACCGCTCGAAACTTCCATACT
Organism: Ashinkailepas kermadecensis; assembly: GCA_034440615.1. Classification (NCBI taxonomy): domain Eukaryota; kingdom Metazoa; phylum Arthropoda; class Thecostraca; family Neolepadidae; genus Ashinkailepas; species Ashinkailepas kermadecensis. The sequence continues at coordinate 146,865 of JAOTOM010004712.1, forward strand.
TCAGAAGACGAAATCTGAGGTAATAAGACAGCTAGAATCTTGGGAACGGTGCCAAATGATCGAAAATGAATTGCCTCGACGATGTAATGCTCAAGCGGACTCATTTTTTCACCAGTCCGCTTATGAGATGCAAAAATGTCCAAAATTTGGTCCCAGCCAAAATCTTCAAGTGGCCGGGGCCATCAAAAGATGTGAGAAATTTGCATTTTTGATGCTTCCATCGTGTTCAGCGGCCCAAAATGCATAAAATGAGGGGAAGCTGCTATCGATTTTGGCAAAAAGTGTGCAAACCGGACCAACCTACTGCCCAAGCCTGCGGCAGCCGTTGGAGAGATAGTCTTCAACAGCTCACGGACGTGTGGAGCATCCCCTGTTGTACCTAGTCCTGAATGCCTCCGCAGGAGCAGTTGGAACGGCTTCTGGTCTCCGAGCTGCTGACGGGGTAGCAGGGCTTCCAGGAGGGCCGCTCGCGATTGCGCCAACCTAATCCTCATGGCGTTAATGAGGGTCACGAAACTGGGCGCCTGGGCCGTGATAATATCTGCAACTGCGTGATGATCGACACAGAAAGGCTTGCTACCCGCAGGTCGAACTTGGTGCTGTCTTCTTGAAGTCCAGCGAACCGAAACGCACAGTTCGTCTGCGTCGGCTAGAGGTCTGTCTTCTCCGGAGAAATATGAAAACTGTGAAAGCCTGAACGCGGCCAGCTGCTGGCTTGCAGATGCAGGAGTCAGGGGCAGATACAGGGGGAGGGTAACTTGGGCATGTGCTTCCCTCCTATGGAAGATGGCTGCTCCTCCGGCCGGGAAAAGGCGCTCATTCGAGATCTTCACCTCTAGCTGAAACAAAATTGACGGGTGGGGTGCACTCGGGCCTTCATTGAGGGACACCTTTACCTTCCAAGGTGCGCATCTGGCTGAACAATTTGGGGATTCACTCAAACACACTGTATGGGGCCTTTTCCTTCCAAGGAGCGCCTCTGGCTGAATAATTCGAGGGGATGCACTCTAGCACACCGAAAGGGCACATTTTTCTCTAAGAAGGACGCCTCTCGCTGGAAAATTCGATGGGGATACACTCGAGCTTTCCCAGAGTGCAGCATTTTCCCGGCAGAAGGGGCGCCAACTTCCATGTCGGCACATGCCTTCAGTTCCACCCCTGTATCCGCCCCTGTCTCCAAGTACTTTTGTAGTGGCGCCCCTCCAAAGAAATGGCACCAATTCAGACAAGTACCCCCATGACAATTCCTGAATCCGCCCCTGGTTGGAGTCCCTGGCGCTGACAGGGCCGCCGCGCCGCGGACGGCAAAATGTTGGGTTATGAAAATGTCTTTTGTGCACATCCTTCTCTTTTCCCAGGGCTACAACATGGCATATGACCCATCACCCGATGTCCAAACCTCAGCGAACCAGACAGCCAGACAGTGGTGAACATTTGATGCCTTGTACTGCATTTATCTGCTGTTATTCCAGTCTCCGCGTTCGCAGAAACTACGCTTGCTCGCATGTGGCAAGGTTTTGTTCCCAACATTGCTTTTTCCCCTGCCCATGTGTACCGGCTTGTTTTCCTAGATAGTTGTGCAGTCTCACACCCTCAATACGACTCATCAACATTGATAGTCCACGTAGCAAATGTGCGTCTGTCATAATACGGCCAGCAAGTATGCATCTGCAAGGTTTTCGTTTGACATTGGTGACGACGGGCCCAATTCAATATCGACCACATTTGTTCTGCTACTTGAGTTTAAAGCGCTACAAGACATGGATCAAGACCCCTTTTACATCACTCCCGATGGCTGCTTCATTCCACCACATGCATACCCTTAGTAGTAGGGCACTGGTACTGGTAACGGGCTGAGGCTACAGGGGTGTAATATGATCGGTTTCAGGGGTGTGATATGGTCACAAATATGCATGTGTACATCTTGGTGCTGTAGTCTGGCTGTTGGTGAGACACCGCGGCAGATGGCAAATGACGGTATAGTTCCTAAATACTTCCTGAGTTATGTGTAATGTGCCTTCAGATTACTAAAGGCATCAAGGACCCTGTTTTTATTTTCTTCATCAGGAAATTTTGCAACAGACATCACATTTTATATTTTCATGACAAATCACTAGAATGTGAAGATCAGGATTCGCCTGATTTGACTTAGATTGCCAGATTTAGCCATACTTAGCACGTATTCGTCCACAGACGTTTCCCAAGCAGCGTTCACCTTACGAGTTAACACTGGCTGATCAGACAGAGTGAGCGAGCTTTCAGAGCGAACGCAGTAATACAAATGCCAAAATGCTTTGGATGCTTGGATTTGGAATGCTTGCTTGGATTTTGAAGATATCTTGAACTCGGCCTCTTTCTATATGATATTGATATGAGCTGAACTGGCGTGAAGACGGCGTGAAGACGTTAGGTAGATTTAACTGGCAACTGCACTTTGTAAAGACTAAATATTGTCATTCTTCACCATCAAGAAATAACATACAAATATGACCCCAAATCGATTACAAAGTTACATATAAGAACTCCACATTATATATTGAATGTCCGAACACAATCCGCTCCACTATCTCAGTCTGTGTAATGCATGCTGATATGACCGGAGCCATGATTCCCTACCTGGGAGTGTTTATGTGTGTCTTGCCCGCAACTATTAATACATATATGAATAGTTCGCCATCACGAATGTGCGTTCGCCATCACGAATCTAGGTGAGCTCCTAGATTATTCGTTGATATATGAGGAACGGCGGAAATGTGGCTGGGGAATTCTTGCACACTGATAGAACGGAATGTTTCGAAAATTACATTCGCTGTTATTTTGTCGGGCTTTTAACTGAGTCGGACAATTGTATACCGCTTAAGTGATATCCTGGTCTTCTACACTTGTGGTTGCATTTTTTTTCTTGATCTTGATCATCACATCAATTGCAAATGTATCATACCAGCAGACTAAGTGGCCTAAATCTAGCATACAAACATAATTGAGGTCAGGGTCGATTAACACGAGCGCCGGAGGGCCTCTCATGTAACACGCACAGGAGGGGAGGTGGGTGATTCGGCCCCTACCCCTAAGATTCTTGAAACCATACCAGTGGCGTACCTACGATTTGCGCTAGAGGGGGGGCTAACGGGTTTGGAGGGTACTCATCTACCCCATTACAAAAATGCCTTAGATTTCGACCACTATTTTTTATTCTTCAAAGGGGTCCTTTTTTACTATTTGAATACAATATTAAGTGACCAGCTTAATTGCACTGTGAAGGGGGCCCAATCTACCACCATCGTTTCTAAGTCACATAATTGTATCCCAATCTCCCGCCATCCTGTTCGAAGGTTTTTCTTTTGTCATCGCTTGATAAGTCACCTCATAAAGTAATAAAGTGTTTAGACTTAATAAGAGCCCATTCAGGTTTTTTTAATTGTCCCCATATCAAATGTAGCAACAGCCTATCCCATCTGGCTGTATGCACCTTCATTGAGTCTTTTAATGTGGGGCCTCCCTTGGTGAGCTGTTCGTAGATCAGGGCAGCCAACACATGGGTGCCTCTGGATGCAAACAAGATATACAACATAATGTGATTATACCAATACAATTTGCATCCTTCTGAATTTTTTCTTTTTTTCTTTTTGCAGATAGACCACCACTGATTAGTAGAAAGGAAATGCGACCCTGGGAAAACCGTGGACAGGTAGCAAAAGTCAGTGTGTACATGGAAGAGAATAATACCTGTTGTCGCTAAACTGTCCTACACCTCAGCTTGTCTAACCTGAATTGATGACCCCTATGTGATACTCTAAACCGAAGAGCATCATTGAAATTGACCTGATCGCGCCCTTTAACAATTTTGTACATTTCAATCATGTCCCCACTTAATGTCCTATACTTGAGTGAGTACATATCTAGTGCCATAAGCCTTTCTCCATATTCTAAGTTACCTATTTCACTGATGAGTCTGGTGGCTTTGCGCTGTACTCTTTCTAACATATCTATATCTTTTTCTAGGTATGGGCTCCATGCTTGTACAGAATATTCCAAGTGGGGTTGCACATATGACTTCCTTGCTCTTATATCTGACACTCCTATTGATGTGTCCCAGCATTCTGAGTGCCATGTTCCTAGATGAAATACATTGTTTTCTGCTTTAAGGTCTTTTGAAACCAACACACCTAAGTTTCTTTCCTCTTCAATAACATCTAGTTCCCTCCCTCCCATTGTATATCTGAAAGTCTCACCTCCAGACCCCAGATGCACAACCTTACACTTATCATAGTTGAAAGACATTTGCCATTGATCAGCCCACCTTTTTAGGGCCTCCAAGTCTAGTTGAATATTACTAGATTGATCACTACTAGATTGATCAGCGTTACTAGCTGAGATACATTGTTTTTCTGCTTTAAGGTCTTTCGAAACAAACACACCTAAGTCTCTTTCCCTTGAATAACATCCAGTTCCCTTCCTCCCATTGTATATCTGAAAGTCTCACCTCCAGACCCCAGATGCATAACCTTACAGTTGTCATAGTTGAAAAACATTTGCCATTGATCAGCCCACTTTTTTAGGTCCTCCGAGTCTTGTTGAATATTGCTGGATTGATCACTACTGTTAGCCACTCCTACCAGCTTGATATCATCAGCAAATTTGAACACTCTATTCCTCAGCCCTATACCAGACCGTTTACCAGACAGCAGTTGAGCTGTGAGATCGTATGATCTACAATACGCCGCAGTGACATGACCACCAGAATCGGACCTCAACGCCACCGTGGCTACACATTAACCAGCAGGATGCGCCGTCGGGATGGCCGCACGAGCGAGGGCAAAGGCGGGCTATGGAGCTCCCAGGCCAAATGCATAGGGTCGGACATCATACCGAGAGACAGGAAACGTGTCAACCCACCACAACTGCGTTCCGTTGGCAGCTCACACATTATTGGGCACGAGTAGTTACACGAATTATATTGGTGGCGGGGGGGTGCACGTGATTTTCATGAGGATGCTCAGCATTGGGAGGCGGAATCAACAATTGATGGGATACTGGCTCACCCAAATGTATATATGCAACAGCATTGCCTTGCCATGCCCGATTCTTCCGGAGTTGCTCGAATTTCAGAAATGAGTGCAGCATATGTCTACTATTCCGCACATTGCACTCGAACTCGCTGTTTATGAAACATCTTCAGAGTAGAAGATCACTTTCCGGAACTAATATCCCCAATCTCGGCCTACGTGTACTAAAAAATCAATTCGCTTCAGCTGAAATTGTGTGAAATCCCTTCAAAAGCAAGTCCCATGCCGAATATGGCGACCATATGTTAATCTTAAAGACGAATTGTCGAAGGAGCAAGCGAATCATAAGACTTTCAGGCATACAATGGGAGGTAGGTAATTGGATTTTATTGAAGAGGAAAGAAACTTAGGTGTGTTAGTTTCAAATGATCTTAAAGCAGAAAAACAATGTACCTCAGCTAGGAACAGGAGAATCAAAATGCTGCGAATCATTAATATGAGTGTGATGTATAAGTGCAAGGAAGTCATGAAAATACTGTGCTTAGCCTATGTGCGGCTCCACTTGGAATATTCTGTACAAGCATGGAGCACTTACATATAATTTGACATAGATATGCTAGAAAGAGTGTCGCACAAAGCCACAGGTTCATCAGTGGACTAGGTTTCTTAGAATATGCAGAAAGGAAGAGGGCATTCAATGTGTACTAACTCAAGTATAGGAGATTAAGTGGTGATATGATTGAAAGGTATAACATCGTTAAAGGGCTAGATCAGGTGAGTCCGAATGATGCGCTTATATTTAGATATCACATGGGGGCCATCAATTCAAGTTCGACAAGTCAAGGTGTAGGAAAGTTAAGCGAAAGCAGGTCTCCAGTCATACGGCTGTTGATCCACGGAATAAGTTGCTTGCTGATATTGTGGGGAGTCCCTCATTGAATGTATATAAAATAGGGTGGACAATTTACGCTGATAAATCTTGTTTTTGAGTTTAATTAGTGGTGGATGAGGTGAGATTTATGCTAAGCATGGTGCACGACATAGGCTCCTTATGAAGTTCATAAAATTCATAAAGTGTTAAGGCTTAATAAGGGACACAGGGGCCCATCTGGGTGAAGCCTATCTAGAAAAGATACTAGAAAAGTGCATGCTCACACTCCAATCAATCCATTATCTCAAGTTCCAAGGGAACTATATATCCCAGTCTATCTAGCACCATTCACCTGCTATTGCATAACACATTCCTCAACAATTCCAAACTCCTCCAAGCATGCCCCATTGTGCTACCATAGCCAATCTCATCAGTATCACATTCCGAAGGAAGGTGCTGAATCCACTAATAGCCCCTTCAAGCAGGCATGGTTGGAGTAAAAAAAATATTGGTAGTGCATTCGATCCGCATGTGTGTATGCGGGATCATGTCAATATGGCTGGATAGGCACGTTAGACAGACATTGATGAGTGTGTGGGATGTTTCGTGGATTATTTCTTTTGAATTTGGGATGTGGTGCAGGTTGGGGCGATGAGTGTCTTTTTGTTCAGGTATATTGCATCTTTCTTTTACACACTTAACCTGGATGGGCTCTTGTTGCTCTAATTACGTCTGAACACTTTATGACTTTTAGCATGCTGCGTCTGGGACCCTGCCGTCTCTCAGAGCTTCCCTGCGTGGTTTATCCCGCGCGCAGCCGTTTAGCACGACGCCATGTATTGGCACTGACAGTGAGATGGACGATCGCCCTGCCCTGAGGCACACACGTCCCGTGACGTGACAATGTAGCCATATGACACGCTGACATTGAGATGGACGGTCTCCCTGCCCTGAGGAACACAAGTCACGTGACATGACAATGTAGCCATATAACACACTGACATTGATACACTGACATTGATATTGGACGATCTCCCTGCCCTGGAGCACACACGTCCCGTGACATGACAATGTAGCCATATGACACGCTGACATTGAGATGGACGGTCTCCCTGCCCTGAGGAACACAAGTCACGTGACGTGACAATGTAGCCATATGACACAATGACGTTGAGATGGACGATCTCACTGCCCTGAGGCACACACGTCCTGTGACGTGACAATGTAGCCATATGACACACTGACATTGAGATGGACGGTCTCCCTGCCCTGAGGAACACAAGTCACGTGACATGACAATGTAGCCATATAACACACTGACATTGAGATGGACGATCTCCCTGCCATAGGGCACACATGTCCCGTGACGTGACAATGTAGCCATATGACACACTGACATTGAGATGGACGATCTCCCTGCCCTGGGGCACACACGTCTCGTGACGTGACAATGTAGACATGTGACACACTGACATTGAGATGGACGATCTCCCTGCCCTGGGGCACACATGTCCCGTGACTGACAATGTAGCCATATGACACACTGACATTGAGATGGACGATCTCCCTGCCCTGGGGCACACACGTCCCGTGACGTGACAATGTAGACATGTGACACACTGACATTGAGATGGACGATCTCCCTGCCCTGGGGCACACATGTCCCGTGACGTGACAATGTAGCCATATGACACACTGACATTGAGATGGACGATCTCCCTGCCCTGGGGCACACACGTCCCGTGACGTGACAATGTAGCCATATGACACACTGACATTGAGATGGACGATCTCCCTGCCCTGAGGCACACACGTCACGTGACGTGACAATGTAGCCACGTGACACACTGACGTTGAGATGGGCGATATCCCTGCCCTGGGGCACACACGTCACGTGACGTGACAATGTAGCCACGTGACACACTGACGTTGAGATGGACGATATCCCTGCCCTGGGGCACACACGTCACGTGACGTGACAATGTAGCCACGTGACACACTGACGTTGAGATGGACGATATCCCTGCCCTGGGGCACACACGTCCCGTGACGTGACAATGTAGACATGTGACACACTGACATTGAGATGGACGATCTCCCTGCCCTGGGGCACACATGTCCCGTGACGTGACAATGTAGCCATATGACACACTGACATTGAGATGGACGATCTCCCTGCCCTGGGGCACACACGTCCCGTGACGTGACAATGTAGACATGTGACACACTGACATTGAGATGGACGATCTCCCTGCCCTGGGGCACACATGTCCCGTGACGTGACAATGTAGCCATATGACACACTGACATTGAGATGGACGATCTCCGTGCCCTGGGGCACACACGTCCCGTGACGTGACAATGTAGCCATATGACACAATGACGTTGAGATGGACGATCTCCCTGCCCTGAGACACACACGTCACGTGACGTGACAATGTAGCCATGTGACACACTGATATTGAGATGGGCGATATCCCTGCCCTGGGGCACACACGTCACGTGACGTGACAATGTAGCCACGTGACACACTGACGTTGAGATGGACGATATCCCTGCCCTGGGGCACACACGTCCCGTGACGTGACAATGTAGCCATATGACACAATGACGTTGAGATGGACGATATCCCTGCCCTGAGACACACACGTCACGTGATGTGACAATGTAGCCATGTGACACACTGATATTGAGATGGGCGATATCCCTGCCCTGAGGCACACACGTCCCGTGACGTGCCAATGTAGCCACGTGACACACTGACATTGATATGGGCGATATCCCTGCCCTAGAGCACACACGTCCCGTGACGTGACAATGTAGCCATATGACACACTGATATTGATACACTGACATTGAGATGGAATATCTCCCTGTCCTAGGGCACACACGTCACGTGACGTGACAATGTAGCCATATGACACAATGACGTTGAGATGGACGATCTCCCTGCCCTGAGGCACACACGTCACGTGACGTGACAATGTAGCCACGTGACACACTGACGTTGAGATGGACGATATCCCTGCCCTGGGGCACACACGTCACGTGACGTGACAATGTAGCCACGTGACACACTGACGTTGAGATGGACGATATCCCTGCCCTGGGGCACACACGTCACGTGACGTGACAATGTAGCCACGTGACACACTGACGTTGAGATGGGCGATATCCCTGCCCTGGGGCACACACGTCACGTGACGTGACAATGTAGCCACGTGACACACTGACGTTGAGATGGACGATATCCCTGCCCTGGGGCACACACGTCACGTGACGTGACAATGTAGCCACGTGACACACTGACGTTGAGATGGACGATATCCCTGCCCTGGGGCACACACGTCACGTGACGTGACAATGTAGCCACGTGACACACTGACGTTGAGATGGACGATATCCCTGCCCTGGGGCACACACGTCCCGTGACGTGACAATGTAGCCATATGACACAATGACGTTGAGATGGACGATCTCCCTGCCCTGAGACACACACGTCACGTGACGTGACAATGTAGCCATGTGACACACTGATATTGAGATGGGCGATATCCCTGCCCTGAGGCACACACGTCCCGTGACGTGCCAATGTAGCCACGTGACACACTGACATTGATATGGGCGATATCCCTGCCCTAGAGCACACACGTCCCGTGACGTGACAATGTAGCCATATGACACACTGATATTGATACACTGACATTGAGATGGAATATCTCCCTGTCCTAGGGCACACACGTCACGTGACGTGACAATGTAGCCATATGACACAATGACGTTGAGATGGACGATATCCCTGCCCTGAGGCACACACGTCACGTGACGTGACAATGTAGCCACGTGACACACTGACGTTGAGATGGGCGATATCCCTGCCCTGGGGCACACACGTCACGTCACGTGACAATGTAGCCACGTGACACACTGACGTTGAGATGGACGATATCCCTGCCCTGGGGCACACACGTCACGTGACGTGACAATGTAGCCATATGACACAATGACGTTGAGATGGACGATCTCCCTGCCCTGAGACACACACGTCACGTGACGTGACAATGTAGCCATGTGACACACTGATATTGATATGGGCGATATCCCTGCCCTGGGGCACACACGTCACGTGACGTGACAATGTAGCCATATGACACACTGACATTGAGATGGACGATCTCCCTGCCCTGGGGCACACACGTCCCGTGACGTGACAATGTAGACATGTGACACACTGACATTGAGATGGACGATCTCCCTGCCCTGGGGCACACATGTCCCGTGACGTGACAATGTAGCCATATGACACACTGACATTGAGATGGACGATCTCCCTGCCCTGGGGCACACACGTCCCGTGACGTGACAATGTAGCCATATGACACACTGACATTGAGATGGACGATCTCCCTGCCCTGAGGCACACACGTCACGTGACGTGACAATGTAGCCACGTGACACACTGACGTTGAGATGGGCGATATCCCTGCCCTGGGGCACACACGTCACGTGACGTGACAATGTAGCCACGTGACACACTGACGTTGAGATGGACGATATCCCTGCCCTGGGGCACACACGTCACGTGACGTGACAATGTAGCCACGTGACACACTGACGTTGAGATGGACGATATCCCTGCCCTGGGGCACACACGTCACGTGACGTGACAATGTAGCCACGTGACACACTGACGTTGAGATGGACGATATCCCTGCCCTGGGGCACACAAGTCACGTGACATGACAATGTAGCCATATAACACACTGACATTGAGATGGACGATCTCCCTGCCATAGGGCACACATGTCCCGTGACGTGACAATGTAGCCATATGACACACTGACATTGAGATGGACGATCTCCCTGCCCTGGGGCACACACGTCCCGTGACGTGACAATGTAGACATGTGACACACTGACATTGAGATGGACGATCTCCCTGCCCTGGGGCACACATGTCCCGTGACGTGACAATGTAGCCATATGACACACTGACATTGAGATGGACGATCTCCCTGCCCTGGGGCACACACGTCCCGTGACGTGACAATGTAGACATGTGACACACTGACATTGAGATGGACGATCTCCCTGCCCTGGGGCACACATGTCCCGTGACGTGACAATGTAGCCATATGACACACTGACATTGAGATGGACGATCTCCGTGCCCTGGGGCACACACGTCCCGTGACGTGACAATGTAGCCATATGACACAATGACGTTGAGATGGACGATATCCCTGCCCTGAGACACACACGTCACGTGACGTGACAATGTAGCCATGTGACACACTGATATTGATATGGGCGATATTGGCACACACGTCACGTGACGTGACAATGTAGCCACTGACACACTGACGTTGAGATGGGCGATATCCCTGCCCTGGGGCACACACGTCACGTGACGTGACAATGTAGCCACGTGACACACTGACGTTGAGATGGACGATATCCCTGCCCTGGGGCACACACGTCCCGTGACGTGACAATGTAGCCATATGACACAATGAGGTTGAGATGGACGATATCCCTGCCCTGAGACACACACGTCACGTGACGTGACAATGTAGCCATGTGACACACTGATATTGAGATGGGCGATATCCCTGCCCTGAGGCACACACGTCCCGTGACGTGCCAATGTAGCCACGTGACACACTGACATTGATATGGGCGATATCCCTGCCCTAGAGCACACACGTCCCGTGACGTGACAATGTAGCCATATGACACACTGATATTGATACACTGACATTGAGATGGAATATCTCCCTGTCCTAGGGCACACACGTCACGTGACGTGACAATGTAGCCATATGACACAATGACGTTGAGATGGACGATCTCCCTGCCCTGAGGCACACACGTCACGTGACGTGACAATGTAGCCACGTGACACACTGACGTTGAGATGGACGATATCCCTGCCCTGGGGCACACACGTGACGTGACGTGACAATGTAGCCACGTGACACACTGACGTTGAGATGGACGATATCCCTGCCCTGGGGCACACACGTCACGTGACGTGACAATGTAGCCACGTGACACACTGACGTTGAGATGGGCGATATCCCTGCCCTGGGGCACACACGTCACGTGACGTGACAATGTAGCCACGTGACACACTGACGTTGAGATGGACGATATCCCTGCCCTGGGGCACACACGTCACGTGACGTGACAATGTAGCCACGTGACACACTGACGTTGAGATGGACGATATCCCTGCCCTGGGGCACACACGTCACGTGACGTGACAATGTAGCCACGTGACACACTGACGTTGAGATGGACGATATCCCTGCCCTGGGGCACACACGTCCCGTGACGTGACAATGTAGCCATATGACACAATGACGTTGAGATGGACGATCTCCCTGCCCTGAGACACACACGTCACGTGACGTGACAATGTAGCCATGTGACACACTGATATTGAGATGGGCGATATCCCTGCCCTGAGGCACACACGTCCCGTGACGTGCCAATGTAGCCACGTGACACACTGACATTGATATGGGCGATATCCCTGCCCTAGAGCACACACGTCCCGTGACGTGACAATGTAGCCATATGACACACTGATATTGATACACTGACATTGAGATGGAATATCTCCCTGTCCTAGGGCACACACGTCACGTGACGTGACAATGTAGCCATATGACACAATGACGTTGAGATGGACGATATCCCTGCCCTGAGGCACACACGTCACGTGACGTGACAATGTAGCCACGTGACACACTGACGTTGAGATGGGCGATATCCCTGCCCTGGGGCACACACGTCACGTGACGTGACAATGTAGCCACGTGACACACTGACGTTGAGATGGACGATATCCCTGCCCTGGGGCACACACGTCACGTGACGTGACAATGTAGCCATATGACACAATGACGTTGAGATGGACGATCTCCCTGCCCTGAGACACACACGTCACGTGACGTGACAATGTAGCCATGTGACACACTGATATTGATATGGGCGATATCCCTGCCCTGGGGCACACACGTCACGTGACGTGACAATGTAGCCACGTGACACACTGACGTTGAGATGGGCGATATCCCTGCCCTGGGGCACACACGTCACGTGACGTGACAATGTAGCCACGTGACACACTGACGTTGAGATGGACGATATCCCTGCCCTGGGGCACACACGTCACGTGACGTGACAATGTAGCCACGTGACACACTGACGTTGAGATGGGCGATATCCCTGCCCTGGGGCACACACGTCACGTGACGTGACAATGTAGCCACGTGACACACTGACGTTGAGATGGACGATATCCCTGCCCTGGGGCACACACGTCACGTGACGTGACAATGTAGCCATATGACACAATGACGTTGAGATGGACGATCTCCCTGCCCTGAGACACACACGTCACGTGACGTGACAATGTAGCCATGTGACACACTGATATTGATATGGGCGATATCCCTGCCCTGGGGCACACACGTCACGTGACGTGACAATGTAGCCACGTGACACACTGACGTTGAGATGGGCGATATCCCTGCCCTGGGGCACACACGTCACGTGACGTGACAATGTAGCCACGTGACACACTAACGTTGAGATGGACGATATCCCTGCCCTGGGGCACACACGTCACGTGACGTGACAATGTAGCCACGTGACACACTGACGTTGAGATGGACGATATCCCTGCCCTGGGGCACACACGTCACGTGACGTGACAATGTAGCCACGTGACACACTGACGTTGAGATGGACGATATCCCTGCCCTGGGGCACACACGTCCCGTGACGTGACAATGTAGCCATATGACACAATGACGTTGAGATGGACGATCTCCCTGCCCTGAGACACAGATGTCACGTGACGTGACAATGTAGCCATGTGACACACTGATATTGAGATGGGCGATATCCCTGCCCTGAGGCACACACGTCCCGTGACGTGCCAATGTAGCCACGTGACACACTGGCATTGATATGGGCGATATCCCTGCCCTAGAGCACACACGTCCCGTGACGTGACAATGTAGCCATATGACACACTGATATTGATACACTGACATTGAGATGGAATATCTCCCTGTCCTAGGGCACACACGTCACGTGACGTGACAATGTAGCCATATGACACAATGACGTTGAGATGGACGATCTCCCTGCCCTGAGGCACACACGTCCCGTGACGTGACAATGTAGCCATGTGACACACTGATATTGAGATGGGCGATATCCCTGCCCTGGGGCACACACGTCCCGTGACGTGACAATGTAGCCATATGACACAATGACGTTGAGATTGACGATCTCCCTGCCCTGAGACACACACGTCACGTGACGTGACAATGTAGCCATGTGACACACTGATATTGAGATGGGCGATATCCCTGCCCTGAGACACACACGTCACGTGACGTGACAATGTAGCCATGTGACACACTGACATTGAGATGGACGATCTCCCTGCCCTGAGACACATACGTCACGTGATGTGACAATGTAACCATGTGACACAAACAAACGAACAGGGCCGAACAGAGGCCGAGCAGGGCCGAACAGGGCCGGCTGGGTCGGTCATGCAAACTTTTCTATGGCATAGATCTGGGACATTTGATATACAATGGGAGGTAATTAATTAGATATCATTGAAGAGGGAAAATATTTGGTGTGATAATTTCAAGAGACCGTAAAGCAGTTAAACGACTCAATTCAGATAGGAACAGTGCAAGTAGAATGCTAGGTGTCATAAATTCGAGTTTCAAATATATGAGCAAGGAAGTTTTATGGAAAAAATGTACTTAGTCTATGTGCGACCCCACCTGGAATACTGCGTACATATATGGGGCCCTTACCCAGAAAGAGATGTTGGTATGCTAGAAAGTGTGCAGCGCAAAGCTACTAGACCTTTGAGTGGATCAGGTAACTTAGAATATGGAGTGGCTTATGGCATTATATCACCCACTCAAGTATCCGAGATTAAGTGCTGGTATGATTGAAATGCTCAAAATTGTAAAAGGGTTAAATTATATCAATGTGAATGATACTCTTTTACTTAGGGTCATAAAGTCATAAAGTGTTCTAACGTAATAAGAGCCGCAGGGGCCATCTGGGCTAAGTCTGTAAATGGAAGATACTATGAGCCTCGGCAAATGGGTACTCAACATCCTGCGTTTGGGATCTTTTTGGGGGTCCAATGTTATTTTTAGGGACACCCGCCGCGATTTGTAGGGCCCCAATGTGACTTTTAGGGGCCTTGGTGTGATCTTGGG
Source organism: Ashinkailepas kermadecensis (assembly GCA_034440615.1). Classification (NCBI taxonomy): domain Eukaryota; kingdom Metazoa; phylum Arthropoda; class Thecostraca; family Neolepadidae; genus Ashinkailepas; species Ashinkailepas kermadecensis. The sequence goes on from JAOTOM010004712.1 coordinate 162,014, forward strand.
GCATCCAGCGTCATTTCCATGGCCCCTGTTCGACTTTTGGTGCCCCAATGGGAATTCTAGGGGTCCCAGTGCGATTTCTGGGGGCCAGCGGGATTTTTAGGGCACTTGGCGCAATTTTTCCGAACCCCGGCGCGATTTTTGGGGGAAACCACAACCTCTCAGGGGGGGGATGCCCCCTTTGCACCCCCTTCGATACGCCACTGGGTCTTTGTGGCTCTTATTAAGCCTACACATTTGAACATATTGGAATTCGGCCAATGGACAGACATTCGGCTGGTGTACGAAATTGAACTCAAAAGCCCGATATGAACAGAAATACAATAAAACCACCGTAATAGCTTCGATTTTCATCAAAGTCGTGCCGCAAACCTGAAATTCAATGGTTGGTACAGCATGAATGGCCTGCCAATATTAAATATAAATATTATAAATCATGTTATTAAAAATCATGCAGCCATACGCGACGCGAAATAAATCCTGAAGGTACAAACTACACTCACCCAGCTCCGCTTTGGCTGTGTCTCTGGGTTCCAATTTATGTGCAAACATTACCACTGGCGGATCTAACCCACCGGTTTTGGTGGTGGTGGGGGGGGGGTGCCAACTTTCGGTTTTCGGCGTCAGCTTCCCCTCCACCTAGTGGCGTACCTAGGAATTGCATCAGGGGAGGGGTCGAATAGATTTGCAGGGTGCCCATTCTCCCACTATTTTTGGTTAAAACCACCGGACTTCGATCACTATTTGGCAAAGGGGCCCATTTTTAAAAAGAGTAATTGATGACAATATAATTTCCTGTGTAGGGGCCACAGTCTACCTCCACCGTTTCTAAGCTACATGATTTTTGTTCTTGTTTACCATAACGTTCACGTTCACGTTCAACGTCTTGTACTACTTCAACGTTCGTGCATGTGTACACATTGGCGGATCCGATGTTGTCAACTCTTGCTGTACGCAGAACTTGAGCAGCATGGAATCCTCGATGGGTGTCAGAATCTACTATGCTACCATATTGGCTTCCAAACAATTAGACAAAATATTTTCAAATTGGAGATTCTTTCATCTGGACGCTATTTTTTATACCTCGACAAAGGTTATTGCATTTTAATTTAGTTTATTTCTGTTGGTTTCTGGGGGGGGGGGGGCAAAAGACACTATTGCTCCCCCTTTAAGCGCTTCGGGGGGGAATGGTCGTAATGGCCCCTCCCTGGATCTGCCAGTGAACATTACATGTCAAGCGTTTGTCCACAGAGAATGCGCTACAACGGGGAACTGCTACGGTTTCGGCAAACAACACATCAAGCATGAGTACCAACGTGGCGTTGCAACTCATAAAACCATAAAGTCATGAAGCTTTGAGGCGTAATTAGAGCCACAGTGTCACATTTGGGCTTAGCATATTGAAGGAAGGAAAAAAAGACTGAAATTCACAAATCAATGATATATCCTAAGTTCTAAGGATAATTAGCAATCGGACGTAACATGGCCAACCTTGTCTCACCAGAAGATCCACAAATGGTACATCATTTGTGCCATTTGTCATCATTTGTGAACGGTGCCAAACTGTGTTGTCCACTCCGGGCCATTTCCTGATTACAGTTCGATTTGTGGCCTCTCGATTCGGTACCGTGATTGCGGGAACACTGTTTGGAGTTGCACTCAATATCTCCCTTCAAATGGGGCGTGTTAGCAGGAATGGAATGGTATGCTGTTCTTACGGTACATGTGAATGACTTCAACATTGCACTAACACGCATCAAGCAGTTTCCCAGTTCGCGAGCTTGGCTTCATACAGCGGGCATGGAATGAAGTTCTCATGATGTATTTACAAGCATGCATTCCTGTTCTCAGTCAGTTTGGTCTGTTTGTGTTTGACAGAACGCCGCATTTGGTGGTTAAGCATCGACCAGCCGTCCACTGGCTGGCCACCCTGTCGCACGAGACGCATCGGCGCGCTCAGCACCTAGCTTCCCTGGTCTGCCGGCATGAGCCTTGGACGGGCGCTATCGGCCGTCTCAGGAGGGGCGGCGTCACCCACCGGGACAGGCCCGCCTGGGGCAGACGACGCCGTACTTCGGACGGGCCGGTCGTCCTTCGGCGCTATCGGCCGTCTCAGGAGGGGCCGCGTCACCCACCGGGACAGGCCCGCCTGGGGCAGACGACGCCGTACTTCGGACGGTCGTCCTTGTCTGGCTGCCACCCGGGAGGAGGATTAGCGGCCATCAGCGTTCCACCAGTGTTAGAGCCTTGTCACTGGCAGCATATTATCTGTCCGCGGGTCTGACCGGGGTAAGACCGATAGACAGTCATTAACGGCGGCAGCGGCATTATCCGACTGCGCGTCGCTATGAACACATGCAACCAATCATTGATATCGTTGCTAAAACCAGAACGATTTGGTCATGCTGCTGACAGGAATGAAGTGTGTGTGTGTGGGGGGGGGGGAGGTATTTTGTTCAGGCTACGACTCCGGTACCTACCAGTACTCGACGAGATGGCAAATGCCACAGATTCTAAGCGAAGCAGCCGAACCCGTAAAGTCATAAAGTCATAAAGTGTTTAGACTTAATCAGAGCCACAAGGGCCCATCCAGTTAAGTCTGTAAATGGAAGATATCATAAGCCCGGTAAAAAGACCCACCCCAACCATCACCACATCCTAAAGAAACCATCCACCAACATCCCACACCAATCAATGCCAATCTACCCTAGCTATCCAGCCCTATTCCCTTGATTCCTCAATACATGTGGATTGAATGCCTCACCAATAATTTTCAAACTGCATCCATGCCTGCCTAAAGGGGTCTGTGCCGTGCACACTTAGCATAAATCTCACCCCATCCATCACAAATTAGAACTCACAAACAAGATTTTCCCGTCTAAAAAATGCGTCCACCCTACTTCTAAATACATTCAATGAGGAACTCCCCACAACTTCAGCAGGCAGCCTATTCCACTGATCAACAACCCTTTAACTGAAGACCTGTTGTCGCTTAACTGTCCTACACCTCAACTTGTTTAACCTGAATTGATGACCCCTAGGTGATTCTCTAAACCAAAGAGCATCATTCCAATTGACCTGATCTAGCTCTTTCAAAATTTTGTACATTTCAATTATGTCCACCCTTAATCTCCTATACTTGAGTGAGTACGTATCTAATGCCATAAGCCTTTCTCCATATTCTAAGTTACCTATTCCACTAATGAGTCTAGTGGCTTTGCGCTGCACTCTTTGTAACATATCTATATCTTCTTCTAGGTATCTATACCTCCATCTATCTATATCTATATCTCCATGCTTGTGCCGAATATTCCAAGTGGGGTCGCACATATGCTGAGTACAGTTTTTCATGATTTCCTGGCTCTTATATCTCACACTTCTATTAATGAGTCCCAGCATTCTGAGTTCGAATGCTGGGACTCATCAAGTTCTTAATTACTAGATTATACTAATGTACGATACACTGTTAGCCACTCCATGCACTGTTACCAGCTTGATACAATCCAGGCACTCCTACCAGCTTGATGTCATCAGCAAATTTGAACCTCCTATTCCTCATGGTATCACACAGCGGTCATCAATTCAGGTTGGACAAGACAATGTGCAGGACAGTTAAGCGCCAATAGGTTTTCAGTCAAAGATTGGTTGATCAATCGAATAGGCTGCCTGCTGATGTAGTGGAGAGTTCCTCATTGAATGTATTTAAACATAGGGTTGAAAAGATAGTTTGTTTAAGGTCGGAGAACCTTGTCTTTGAGTTCTAACTTTGCAGTAGGAGCATGATAAATGCTGCTGGATGGAATAGGATTTGTGCCAGTAGATGTGTACTGTGCTTTAAGTCTTACTTTAAGATTAGGTTCCAATTGCGCTACCACACCAGCAACCCACCTAAGCACCAGTCATGGGATCATTTTGGTCAGTGATCTGGTGTCTGTCAGCGAGGACAGCCTGGTTGCTCGTCCGGCACCTCTCGTCCGAACGGACAAGCCTTCGGTGAGCAGGGGAGCTCGAAGTGTTCCTCTTTGTGCACCTCGAGGGCTGAGCTCCGAGACTGACGAGTGGATGTCTTCCCCACGCGAGAAGAGTGTATGACTCGGCAACACGCACAACCTGCACCACAGTGGTTCAGCGACACACATAAATACCTAAAGCTCACACCCACAACACAACTCAACTGTGATATATAAGAGCAAGGAAGTCATGAAAAAACTGTACTTAGCATATGTGCGACCCCGCTTGGAATATTCTGTACAAGCATGGCGCCCCTACCTAGAAAAAGATATAGATATGTTAGAAAGAGTGCAGCGCAAAGGAACTAGACTCATCAGTGGAATAGGTAACTTAGAATATGGAGGAAGGCTTGTGGCATTAGATATGTGCTCACTCATGCATAGGACATTAAGTGGGGACATGATTGAAATGTACAAAACTGTTAAAGGACTAGATCAAGTCAAACTGAATGGCTCTCTTCAGTTTAGAGTATCACATAGGGGTCATCAATTCAGGTTAGAGAAGTTGAGGTGTAGGACAGTTAAGCGACAACAGGAATTCAGTCAAAGGGTTGTTGATCAGTGAAATGGGCTGCTTGCTGATGTTGTGGGGAGTTCCTCATTGAATGTATTTAAAAGTAGGGTGGACACATTTTTTAGACAGGAAAATCTTGTTTTTGAGTTATAATTTGTGATGGATGGGTGAGATTTATGCCAAGTAAGTGTGCACAGCACAGACCCCTTTAAGCAGGCATGGATGCAGTTTGAAAATTATTGATAGGCATTCAATCCACATGTGTTAAGAGGGATCAGGGGAATAGGGCTGGAAGCTAGGGTGGATAGGCATTGATAGATGTGTGGGATATTGGTGGATTGGTTTCTTCAGGATGTGGGATGCTTGGGGTGGGTCTTTTTACCAGGCTTATGGTATCTTTCATTTATAGACTTAACTGGATGGGCCCTTGGGTCTCTTATTATGTCTAAACGCTTTATAACTTCATATAGAGTCTACTTAGCAGTGGATTCAGCACCTTCCTTCGGAATGTGATACTGATGAGATTGGCTATGGTAGCACAATGGCTAGGAGTTTGTAATTGTTGAGTGTGTTATGCAATGTCAAGTGAATGGTGCTAGATAGGCTGGGATATATAGCTCCCTTGGAACTTGAGATAAGGGATTGAATGGGGTGAGAGTATGTACATTTATAGTATCTTTTCTATATAGGCTTAACCCAGATGAGCTCCTGTGGCTCTTAAGTTAAGCCTTAACACTTTATGACTTTATGACTTTATGACTAACTCACTAACCCCCCTCCCTCTTCCCCAACCGAACAACACCGACACCAACGTGACTTTGGTGGTCATTGTCTTACCACTTAGGATGGCAAAGACTAAAAAATTGACCTTAGGATAGATGTATGCATCTGCTCGCTTTGCCTGAACAGGCTGCTGCCTTGCTTATTTGACGGGAAATCATGCGGAGGTTCTGCTGGCAGTCTGTCCGGCCCTGGCACCAGAAAGCCCCTCACCCTCCGCCAAACTCACCCTGGTCGACAGAATGGACCCGTCCCGTCGCCTTTGTTCCAGGAAGGTTCAGCGTTTTCGCTTCCATTTATAGGGGAGATTAGCACATGGGTGTCAGGTTGGCTGCTCCCAGTGGTAGGATGTCACTGGCGCTGGTAATGCTATGTGACCATGGCTAACGAGAGCCGACTTCCGGAATGATCTCAAATCGAATATACGTGTCGCTATTTACAAAATAGCCATTACTTCCGCCAGCATCTTTGTCCGCCATACTCATATCCATAGCAAGCAAGCAAGAGAATGCCACTGAAAAAAGGATTGAACGTACAACTACAATTTGATTTCTAACCGCAAAGCATACCTTGCTAAGAGGTGGGATAGCATTCAGCACCTATTTCCTTGCTTCCCAGGGCTGCCCCAGGAACAACTTGTGGCAGCTACGCGAGGAATAATTGTAGCGCTTTCTACGAAGCTTAAGATATTATTTCATCATCCAGCATGCGTATGCTTATCGGGTATGTTTATCATGCAATCATTCTTCTATTTCTACAGTCTGGGGAATAACTGACGAGCGCTACGCAGATGTTATGATTCTCATTTTAAATTGAAACTTCACAATGATGCAGCAAAGCCTTTTGGGAGCTTTCAGGTGAAATTTCGTACCTACTGATTGTCGAGTCTGCACATCATTTCTCCCTGGAACTTGCATTATTCCGGATGCTTTTCAAGAAACTTGTCGATATTGCTTTGCATGATCTAGTTGAAAAATAGGATAGCTTTATTCGATGCAACAAATTTAGACGCCCACTCAATTTTGAGTGTTTGAACGCGCCACTGATTTTCGGAAACATGACATCATCGAGATCAATATGTGTAGGAACGAAATCAGGGATCAGCTATCGCATGTTGTCTTTCCGGACAGCTACATAACCATGCCAGCTATTTGCCGCAACGACAAGAAAAATCGACTTACCATGGCTCCCTTATTACAGTCGCACTGTGACTTTTCTTCTTAACGGAACAGATAGGAGGATGGGATGGACAGAAAAGGCCACTATGTTTCAGAGCTGTAGGGTTAGCGGGCCAGAAACGAAGCAAGAAAACCTTATGGCGAGGCAGAGCAATGAAACCTATCGCCAACCCGGGACAGGCATCAAGTTTTGCTGGCAATGTTACACTGCGAAAGAGTTGAGCGAATATTATATCCTATATTATATCCTTGCGAATATTTCGGAATGGTTCAACATCAAAGTTTGAAGGTTCGGAGTTAGAAACAAGGTGCAATGGCACAAGATATTATATTCACCAGAAAAGCGTATGACATCGTGTGCCATTTCATTTTGTATCTAACATGTCCAGTGAACTATTAGCAACCGGTTCGGAGATACTTGACACAGAACTTCCATGACGTGACTGAAGCTTAAGAAACTGGCTAATTGATCGTGTCTGAAGAGCGTTGCGTGACGGTACCCCCCCCAATCTTGGGAACTTAAATAATGTTTTGTCATTTGATAGGTATCTAGAATGTATCTAAACACCGAATCCAAGGGCCTTGTTACACTCATACACTCAAAGTCCGCTATTGCCTGGATTGATGTACAAATCCTGGATCCTGGATTTCCTGGATCCTGCTACATTAGGTACCTGTTGCATAGTTCGTGTAAGCGTCACCTTTATGCAAAATAAATTGCAAGAATTTCAGAACAAGACGGTGATTTTTCCCAACGCAGTCATCTTTCTGATGAGCTCTAGGATATATGGACCAGTTGGCTGAAAGTCGTGCCGTATCTATAATTGAGATATTGATTTTATCATCACGTGAAAAACGAAATGAAAGCAAGTCTACTCCTATGCATATTCGGGAGACAGACATATAAGCGCCTCAAATCGACCAGACGCGACCTGATCCGACCTGACCTGATCTGGTCAGGACAGACCCAGCAGACCGTCACCCCTGTGAAGCCTTTGAGAACGTTTTGCTATGTGTCAAGTCCTACGTCTTTCACGTCTCTTTGCATGTTTCTTTTTGCCAGCTTCATTTCAATTTGCGTTCTAAAGAAATTCGAAATCTAGAAAAATTATTATCAAGAACATTTTTTCCTCAGCACTTTCCATTTTAGTGGTAATGGTTCTCGCACGAGGCTACTTGGTGGCGGTAGAGAACTCTAAGCGCCTAGTTATCTGCCGGGATCGCCACCTCGCCCACACCGCTCTCTGCCGACAATCGATATGATTCCCGATTCCGTGCCTGCAGTACGGGAGCGCTGCAATTCTTCTCTTCCCCTCCGTCCCTGCAGTATGGGAGCGCTCCAATTTTTCTCTTCCCTCGTGCCCGCAGTACGGAAGCGCCACAACTTTTCTCTTTCCCTCCGTCTCTGCAGTATGGGAGCACTACAATTGTTCTCTTCCCTCCGTGGTCCAGCGCTTCGGACAGCCGCTTGCACTGGTAGGATCTGTACGAGGAAGCATATGTGTTTCACTTGTATCTAGAAACCACAACGTTTAGGTCACAAGGCCCAAAGAGCAGTTTGGAAGATTTTTTTTAAGGTTCTAGGATGAAGGAAGAAGAAACTGGTACACAAGACCGTGTTATTGCCAGTTTGGCTTCAAAGGGCTGTGATTCGCACATCGTTCTATACCCCTGTAGGCAGCCATGTGATTGGTTCTTCAAATCCGTCATGGCATCGCATCGGATCAGAATATAATTATCCTTGTCTGGTCATTTGTGAATGAAGCAGCTAATAGGATTGGCATTACTCTGTTAACATTTGGAACAGGACTATTTTCATGGCGAATGCAACCTACATAACTTTACCTAAATATACAAATACTGCGGCTTGGGAATACCTTGAACTAATTTGGACTGTTTGACTTGCCCTGGATGGACTGATTATTGCAGAGTAACGCTAGGCCACCGAATGCACAGTGTACTTTTCCAGTGATGGACATTTTGAAGTAGTCCAATGTTTATGTCAGCAAATAAAACAGACGTATGTTGGTGTTTCATGCTTTCCCAATTAAAACGAAGCTGGGTGGCACTGGTCATTCATTTTCATTACTAATATATGGCCTAAATAACTGGTGACACATTGCGGCCATGCTTCTGATGGAACACCGGCCATACACCTTTAATACATCTCGGAAATTGGTGTGAATAGTAAAAATGAAACCACGGTCATTCAGTCATGCCTATCTTGTAGGTCGAATGCTCAAGTTGGCATCACCTGCTGGGGGCTGAGCGACGGCTAAAGCCCAATGGAAAATGCAGCTTCACACCGTGATCTTAACCACCCTCACCTCCCCCGACTCACACGCAACACCGCTGCTTTCACGCGTCCTGCCGCGAGCGGACGCCGGCGCTCCGCCCTCCCGAGCCTCCTCCAATCAGGTGGTCTCGGTGCCGGCGGACCACCGGAACAGCTGATCGTCAGTGTGCTTGTGGACGCAAGCGCGGAAGGTTGGCGCGGGCGGTACGTGGCAGAGACGTTCCGACATCTGGCGACGGTGCAGCGCGCGCCTGTGCACGTGACAGTGGCAGTGAGTCGGCACCAGAGACGGCTATCGGTGTGTTGAGGCAGACTGGCACGGTACTCACTCTCAGCGAGATGAAGCGACAAGTGTATAAGTGCAGTCAGGACGTTTCGCCTGCGACGACCAGCTGTGGCAAGCCGGACAGTAGCACGCTCACAGACAAGGAGAGCGGCTTCGAGTCGAGTCCCAGCAGCCCCCGCGCCTGCTCCCCGCTCGAGCCTGGCCACCAGTGCCTCCACGGACATCAGCCAGGTAAGCTAAGTAGTCAACGCTATTAAATTTCGATCGTCGCGACACCTGGTAGGCGGAACTGTCGTACAGGCAATGTACAGGCAAGCGTTCGACCGTCAACAGCTATCGGACAACAGCAATTTTTCGGCTTCCGACAGCTGCTGTCGAATGTTGCTGTTGTCCGATAGCTGTTGACGGTCGAACGCTTTTTGACGGAGTTCGACTCGAACGTTGACGGTTGACGGAGTTCGACCGTTGCTGACACTCGTGCCGAATTCCTTGCAGCCGCCTCCTCTGCTGCTGCGCCTTGTGCCGCATGGGTGTCGGTCGATGCTGGCGGGTTATCGCAGTGGTGCACATTGACAAAAGGAGGTAAATGGATGACGCAGATGACGCCGGCTATATTCTAGTGTCGTGCGTGAATTCAATGTTGCGTCAGCCACAATTCAGGTGCGGATCCATAAGGCAGGGAAGATTGTTTGTGCGGTGGGGAACCACTGACTTCGTTCGTTCGTATCTAGGACTTGGTCAATGGGAAGCCGAAATTTGAATAGGGTCTTCGCATTCGGAGGGGTGCCTTCGGCTACGAAATTCGTTGTTCGGGGAGAGGTGACAGTAGGCTAGACCCTACCATATGGGCACCTTTTCCAGTCGGAGGAGCTCCTTCGACTAAAAAATTCGGTAAACGTGAGTGGTGGGTGTGTGTACTCAACATTCCTGTAAGGGCGCCTCATCTCACCGGGTGCGTCTTTCGGGGTGTTAGGGGGGGGGGGGGGTATCCCCTTCGCCAAATACGATCCGTCCCAGGGGATAAAAAGCTTAGTCCCATGCAGAACAAACTTAAAAACCCGATTGCCTTCCAAAGAGGCCTCCGTGTCGTTTTGATGAACCAGGTTTCCAGAATTACATGTATTATCTTCGTATTGCTGCTCTAAGCCCACAGTAATTCTTACCTTTAAATTTTGTTTCGCCGCAAATGTTTGCGTCAAGTGCCCGATTTGCTCGTTGTTTGTTGTGCCCGTGCCACTCTGTAACGTCTCGAGAGGCTGACAAGGAGAGAGAGAGAGAGAGAGAGAGAGAGAGAGAGAGAGAGAGAGAGCTACAAGTTGCAATTTGCGTGAAAAATCAAGCAAGGTGTGCACTGTACAGGTCCCTTTAAGCAGGCATGGATGGAATTTGAAAATTATTGGTAGGGCACTTGAGCCACGTGTGTTACGAGTGATCGAGTGAATAGGGCTGGATATGTAGTATGGATAGGCATTGCTGGGTGTGTGGGGTGTTGGTTGATGTATTCTTTGGGATTGGGGATGTGGTGTTGGTTGAGTGTCTTCTTGCCAGGGCTATGGTATCTTTCCTGTACAGACTTAGCCTGGTTGGACTCTTGTGACTCTTATTAAATCGGAACACTTCATAACCTTATGGCTTTATGACAGAACGGTCGAATTCTGCGCCCGCGTGGCGATACCGGCGGTAGAGGGGCCTGTGTGTCGACGCCGGAAATTTGCCAAATGTTTGTGTCGGTGTCGACGTTAAGATCTGACCGACGGCATGTGCATCGGTGTGTACTTTGGAGGCAGACTTAGAAGCGGGCGCTGCGGAGGGTGGTGCCGGCGCCACACCTCGTCACCTAACGGGTGATCGTAGCTGGAGACAGCACGCCACCACACTACAGTTAGCTGCTCCCACGGAAAGTGGGACACGCCGCGATGCCAGTACAGGCGCAGGCAGGACACGCCGCGATGCCGGTACAGGCGTAGACGGGACACGCCGCGATGCCGGTACAGGCGTAGACGGGACACGCCGCAATGCCGGTACAGGCGTAGACGGGACACGCCGCAATGCCGGTACAGGCGCAGGCAGGACACGCCGCGATGCCGGTACAGGCGTAGACGGGACACGCCGCGATGCCAGTACAGGCGTAGACGGGACACGCCGCGATGCCGGTACAGGCGTAGACGGGACACGCCGCAATGCCGGTACAGGCGCAGGCAGGACACGCCGCGATGCCGGTACAGGCGTAGACGGGACACTCCGCGATGCCAGTACAGGCGCAGGCGGTAGCGTCTTCCCTTCGTTGGCGCTGTCGCCGCTCGTCACCTCCCAGTGGACCTCGCCCTATGATCCTGGTCCTGCTGCCACCTCCCGGTGGACTTCGCTCCATGTTCTGCGCCTGCTGCCACCTCCCAGTGGACTTCACTCTATGATCCTGCCCCTGCTGCCACCTCCGGGTGGCCTGTCCAGTGGTATGCGCTCTATGGTTCTCACCTGCTGCCTGTCCAGTGGACCTCGCTCTATGTCTGCTGCGACCCTGGTCTCAACACCACTGATAGAGAGGCGACCGACCGTGTCCAATTAAGACAGGAGGGTCCCGGACCCTTTTGGGGATCCGGGCGAATTTAAAGAGCAACTGGGAAGTTATTTGCGCTCCTCGCCGGAAGTGCACGCTTCCGACCGCAGGCTGGGCCTCTCGCAGCCGAACACGAATGCCGTCGTCTTCAGTTGCCTAAGTCATGACTGAGTCTTTCTTTTATCCTTTACATCCCTCGCCGCCTTCCGTCTGTAGTGCTCGTTTATGCGATTTATATTCCTATCTTTCGGTATATGAAAATATCAATCTCCATAGTTGCAAAGCTGCGACTAATATAATACCCACAACAACTGTTTTTCCATCATCAACTTCCTCAGTTCTTAATTTGCGTACTCAGGTTTCCTCTCCGGCTGTGAAATAGATTCCCGGGAGACCTTTCTGCGTGCAGCGGGCATCGGTTTCCGACTAGTGGCCATTCGCTCGCCGTGAGACGGTAACCGTACTTTGTCGATTACCACTCACCGAACTTCTGGATTTTTAGTGGGGCGTTAGTAACGTGTTCATTGTCGTGCATGGCAACGTAATCAGGGAGTTGTCCCACATACCCACCTCCCTGGAATATCTTAATTATGTTTTCATATTTGAACACGAATTGTCAATGCTGGCGGGCTAAGTACCGTCCACCATATACCACTAAATGAACACTGAATCGACATCCTTTCCAAAGAAGTATTGCCATGCTTCCTGGTGCGTGTTTGTGAAGTCTTCATGTCTTGTTTCTACCAGTATTCAGTCTATAAGTAATGAGTATCGTGCTTATCCTCACCGTGATGGATCCGGTGTCGTGATAACGAACATCCCGTAGTGCAATTCCAGGTAAAGGATCAAGGAACCATGCACCTATGAACACGTGAACACGTTACCACGTAATGAACACGTTACCAGTTTATATCATAGGTATGTCCATCGTTATCGTTGAATCATTATCCATAAACTAGGTATCACTCAAAGCACACACAACAGATGCAGTAATATTCACGCAATCGTTTCAAAACTGGTTTCAAGAACTTAACAAGTATTTCGAATAGCATTAGTTCCATGGCGATTTCGACATCCCGCTGCCTCGTTTCGACATCTCACACCTAACGAGTAATCATTATTCTAGCACTACCGCTACAGCTACATGTTACACAGGCGTGAGCGTAGGAACGATCGCGATTAGGGACGAGTGGTCTAGGGGTAAGATGCTCGTCTCACAATCGAAAGGTTGTGAGTTCAAGTCTCACCTGTCGCTACTCTTCGCCCGCGACGAATTGGCGTGAGAGATTGGTGATGCTACATGACTCAATAGTCGACGTGTCGTAAAACCAATAACCAATAGGAACGATCGCGGAATTGGGCGAAGGCTATGTCGCAGACGTTTCTCTCCTGCTGCGCCAATGGGCCGTGATCAAATTAGGCAGTGCTGTCAAGGGGGAGGGGATGCCGCCACTGCTATCTCCGCCACCTCCTATGCGTAGCTACACAAATATATCTTGTATCACATGACGGCCTGATGTGCGCGGCGGACCAGCCATTTTCTCATCTTAGCACATCGGACCGTCATTTTCCCCGTTTACATGAACAGCGGAACTTTCAAATACGATGCGATTAATTACACTAACGAAAATATTGCTCTTGTAAGCGAACTTCTGTCATGTCAGAGCATCGGACAAGCTGAACAATATGTTCCTCAATTTTCCTAATCGCATGGCTGTCTGGGGTTGCGCTGCTCATGTAGATGGGGTAATTGTGAGACGCACAGACGTGCTATTTCATTGGTCCGTTTCCTCCCAGCACATTTCGAAACCGGACGCTCTGGCGACGGAATTTCCTGATAATTGTTGCCGGCTGCTGTTTGTGCGGCGGCCCGAGTCGGGGTTCCTGGCGGCCGGCCGGCTCCGTCAAGTTTTCAAACACCACCGCCAGTGCCATCTATTGTGACAGTCGCGCAACAGGTCTCTGACAGTCGGAAAACCGACGGGCTACTCCCGCGGCGCTAATGCAACACCACCACCGCCATCTACTGGGGAAATTCCGCAACAGTTTTCTGTGGTAGGCAGGGGTGTCCGGTAGGAACACTACCAACACCATCGATCAGGGAAAACCCGAACAACCGTCATACAGCCATCAAGTTTTAAGGCTTAAGAGCCACATGCACACGTTTGTCTCACGCCTGTAAAGGGTAGCACGAAAAGAAGAGAGAAAAAGGGATTAAATCACCTCTAATCAATGCTATATCTTGAGTTCTAAGGAAAGCAAGCCACTCGAGTTGTAACCTCAGCTGAAGGCCTCGCAGTTCACTCCAACGCAATGGGCGGAACATTTCCGTGTAGTCGCCACCCCGTCCCATCCCGCTTGAAAATGAAAGTACCGCACTCCTTGCAACGCCCATGTCGATTATATATATATATATATATATATATATATATATATATATATATATATATATATATATATATACGTGTGTGTGTGTGTCTGTGGGTGGGTGTGTATATGTTTCATAAATAATGAAGGAACTCTCTCGGGCATCTCCCCAATACCCCAACCAATGACCATTCCTCGGATTGACGTTTGAATGGCATTAGCAACTCGCTCTTCAGCCAGTGCTTCATGCGCTCTGACAAGTTCATAATGGAGCATGAATCGTGTTTTAGTGGTAAGTGTCAGTCAGCATTGCGGTCTCTGGTTTGCCAACTGGCGATGACAGCGTTCTGGTCAGCCTGTCTGACATAGGGGAGACCGGGGTTAGTTGACACAAATTTGACGAAACTCAAAAATAACTCATGACTTCGGAAGGGTAGCGAGGAGATAGTTACACCTTGGCCAAGACTAAAAACCTTCTAGATCAAACCCGATAATTATTTTTCGTCGCATCCTCTGGGCTTTCCACGAAAGAGCAAAACATCGCGCAACTACCGGTTGATCAACTTACCCCGCTATTGGGGTAAGTTGTTGCTGACAATGGGGTAAGTTGATAACATGCAATTTATATGAAATATTTTATATGGGTGGCATTAGAACACGCCATCTGAAAGGTCCATATCTTTGCTTGCAGTAATAATGCTGGTTTGAGTCCTGGCTAACCATAGCTCATGATTATGCCATTTATGGAATGCGCAAGCATTCATTCCGTAACTTCACCTTTTCCTTCGTTCAGTCTTTTCCGTCTGGTGTGAAATGACGGTAGAAATATGGAAAAGGCTAGCTTGAAACAGTTTGAACAAACACCTTAATAAAAGTAGGTTAGGTTAGTGCTAGTATAGAAGTATATGGTTATTCTTTTTTCATTACCAGTGTATAAAGTGTTGATACAGGTTGATTAAGTTAATGCAGGCTGTATCAATTTCCTCGCAGGTCTTGTGGTGCGGGCTGCAGCATGTTTGCAACATTGCGAGTACAGTGTAGCACAAATGACAACATCATTTCACCGTTGCAAAGCTTTAAGAACATGGCAATGATAACCAACACCTAAAAAGCTAGCACGTGGGCTACAAATTATATACTAAGGGCGAAGCACAGGCATTGCAATTTTACTTTTGCTCCAAAAATGTACTTTATCGTCACCATTCTGCACCCTCAAGTTGAAAGGACTTGCGCTTGTTTTTGCCGTGAAAAGAGGGTGCCAGAGGGTGCCAGTAGCGACATGTGCGATAGCCATGGCAGCCGGCTTCATACTTCTGGAGAAAATGCTATTGTATCAACCATCCAGTGTATCAACTAGTTCCGGTCTCCCCTATTAATAGTGGCAAACATGCCCAACCCGTCACGCGCAGACCACGGACATCGGCGATGCGTCGCATGGCAGAGCCTGGTTCCATGCGACTTAACTCTAAAAGAATGGAGTGATTTTCTCTTGTTCGTCAGAATGATCACATACTGGTTTGGACATTCTTGCCCAATGTGCCGTTGACCGAGGCGGGCGGCTTTCCACTCCGCCAAACCTACTGCACCACCACTGTAAGCTGCCAGGCGATTCACAGGCAGTAAAAGTTTTAATGAACTTAAGCAGCTACTGGTACTGGTATTGTGGCTAACTGCAGCTACTGGAACTGGTATTGTGGCCAACTGCAGCTACTGGAACTGGTATTGTGGCCAACTGCAGCTACTGGTACTGGTATTGTGGCCAACTGCAGCTACTGGTACTGGTATTGTGGCCAACTGCAGCTACTGGTACTTGTATAGTTTGCCAACTGCAGCTACTGGTACTGGTATTGTGGCCAACTGCAGCTACTGGTACTGGTATTGTGGCCAACTGCAGCTACTGGAACTGGTATTGTGGCCAACTGCAGCTACTGGAACTGGTATTGTGGCCAACTGCAGCTACTGGTACTGGTATTGTGGCCAACTGCAGCTACTGGTACTGGTATTGTGGCCAACTGCAGCTACTGGTACTTGTACTGACTGGTATTTTGCCAACTGCAGCTACTGGTACTGGTATTGTGGCCAACTGCAGCTACTGGTACTGGTATTGTGGCCAACTGCAGCTACTGGTACTGGTATTGTGGCCAACTGCAGCTACTGGAACTGGTATTTTGGGCTGTACCTCTGGAAATTACTGCACATAAGCGAAGATTCGTCGGGAACAGCCCACTGATTATCTGCCATTTTATATACAGGGCGCTGTACTCTCGATCGTAAGATCGTGCGTTGGAATCCCACAGCTGGCGGGATTACCGAGTCCACCCGCGACCAATCTGGGTGAGAGGTTGACGACGCTATGCGATCTAGCAGTCGAATGTGTCGTACAGAACTCATACTCTTCTTCAATGTCAGGTTCCGTAGAGTGGTGGCCATATAGCCGGCGGGCGAGGCAGACCTAGCCAGGAGACTGGCGCGACCTCATACACACAGAGGGTACTTGTTTATTGGTGCACGAGAACACTGACAGATAACCAGTGGGCTGTTCCCGACGAAGCCTTCAGGTACTTGGCGACCCGCAACTCCAGTACTCAGCAGACACGTATGAGAATCACGGACTGGACTCTGGTGATCATACTCTGGCGGACTCTGGTGATCATACTCATGCAGAAAGTTCACCCATCCTCTTTGTGAGAGGATATTTATTTTTGGATGTTTGTAAGTGTGGCTATGGTTTGCTTGAAGCGTCGTGGCTTATATGGCCGGCGGATCTGGTGGATACATGTGACCGGTACATATTTCTGGTACCTGTGGCGGGTAATTCTGGCGGGTATATATGACCGGTGTATCTGGCGGGTACATGTGACTGGTACATATCTCCGGTATCTGTGGCGGGTACATATGAACGGTGTATTCGGCTGGTACATACCTCCGGTATCTTCGGCGGGTACATGTGGCTCGGCTGACCATCGAGGGGCGGCGGCTGGCCAGCTGTCGGCTCCACGTCTGCACGCACAGATCGACGCTTTGTCGGCGGTCGTCGGTCGTCGGTCGTCAAGCCGAGGTCGACTGCGTACCGTTACCACGCGCCTGTCGTCCAGACCACACCGTTACCGGCCCACCGCCGACGGTTGCTACGCGGCCGGCGTGCGCCAGAAACGACTCCAAAGGCCGTCACGCATGGGCAGCAGAGGAAGAGGAGAGAGGGGGAGGGGAGAGGAAGCGGTGAACTTAACGTTCTGTTTTACAACCATGCCGAGCTTGTCAGAGGCGGGAGGGGGGCGTACCGTCACTAGCCGGTATATATATAGACCTTTATTATATTATTGGGCTATTATGCACAGGTAGAGGTGGCTGGTTATCTAGTGGTTTGGTGACGTATTGGGAGAATAGGCAAAACCGTGGGAAAGACGAATGCTATTGAGCCGATGAGCAGTGTCGGATGCTGACCAGCCGACGGCGTGTGGCGAACGGGAGCCGACAAATTACCGCCAGCTTTGTGAGTGGCCTGTAAACCCAACCTTTGTAAGTCGCCGATATATTCTGAGCGGTCCACTGCAACCAACCTCACCCTCAATCGAGTTCCTCATGATTTTCCCGAACACACCAGATGTGTAGACAGTGACAGTGAAACTGCACACGTGCGGCGGCTTGGTTAAATTGGCTCTCAATTCAAGCATCTTTTGTTGTCGGCGTGTGTATGTGGGCCGTCCTGCCGGTCCGCTGTTTTGCACACCATGTGCACCATACGCACCATGTGCACCATACGTACGGTTTGCGGTTCCATTTCGTGCAGAGCATGCACCGCGTGTCTGTGAGTTACGTAGAAGGCGCGCACTTGACTGGCGTGGCGCTGAGCTCCGTTCTCCGGCGATGATCCTGCCAGACGTCATGCACTGCTTCGATCCCGCCGAGTGCATTGCCCCCGGACTGGCGCGTGCTGTTGACCTCGTGCACGGGACAAGTGTCCGGCCCGTCAAATCGGCGCGCCACTGCAGCCGGCCGTCCAGCACGCTGTGCCGGCTGACGCTGCGCGCCCCAGACGAGGGCGAACGACCGCCGGCCGCCCCATGGCCTCCCGGTGAACGGACGCGGCGCCGGCCGACGCGGCGCACGTTGAACTCGGCCGGCTGCTGGCTGAGTGACCAACTCACCTGGCAGCCGCTCGGTGGCATAACGGCCCGCCGGCCGGCCACCCCTGCCGCTCGGTCAAACGCCCCCGTGCAGTCAACGGCCTGCAAGGTCGAGTGATCGCACCGCCGGTCTTTGTGACCAGACCGGAGGTGCCGGCCGCAGGCTCGGGCCGGAGCTGGGGTCGCGGCCAGGCAGGCGACTGGGCCACGCGGCACGACTCGTCACTGGCGTCCGAGCTTCGCCGGTCGCCACGTCTGGCAGTCAGCTGTTTGCTGAGCTGCTCGCGCTGTCAATTACATGGGCGTGGACGCTGCACAGGCGCCCCGTGGTGCTCGGTGGAGTTCGGTTCGCCAATGTGGATGGGTGTGGTGGCAAGGCGAGAATGGCCCGATATAAAGTAATGTTGGTGCTAACACATTCACCATGCCAGTGCATGCGCTTTAATGTAATGGAGTGGTTAATCGAAGCATTTTCTAAGCTTCTCGGCTAGATTGAGACGTGTCCCACTTCTTTTATCATCATTATGCATGCAGAGTACCCATAATGTATGTATGCAGTCTCCCATTCATGGTCTTTCAGAGGGGACGAGTGGTCTAGGGGTAAGATGCTCGTCTCACAATCGAAAGATCGTGGGTTCGAGTCTCACCTGTCGCTGCTCTTCGTCCGCGACCATTCGGCGTGAGAGATTGGCGACGCTATATGACTCAATGGTCGACGTGTCGTAAAACCAATCACCAACCAACCATGGTCTTTCAGACAATGTATCAACATCAGAAGCTTACAGATAAATATATATTCAATGAATTGAGTGATAAAATAAAAACACAAACATGGGTAACGCAGTCAATAAAAGCTCCTTGAAACGAGAAGTTGGCTTGGCCAGTGATGAGACCAGCCGATTTCAGTCCGATCAAGTTTGAAATGCTAATAAAACATGCGAAAAATATACATTGTACTTAAAGTTTGATTCGTGACATCTTACGTAAATATTTGCACGGCCTGGCCGACCGCACTCTAGAACTGTATCTGCTAATGCTGGCCGACCTTGCCGCTGCTGGCGACCAGTTCTATGTACGTACCCAGTGGCACACCCTGCAACGCTCACCCTCAGTTTTGTTCCACCGGCCTTGCGCTGTGTTTATCGCTGCTGTTGACATGGGGCGCGGCGGGTCTGACGACGACGTTTTGCTGTCGGCCGGCCGTGAAGAATGCTGCTCGGCGGCCGTCGGCGCTGTGTCTGCTCGTGTTTAACAGCGCGCTGTTGGTTGCAGAGCTGCGCTGCTCGAGGTCCACCCGGTCCGGCGAGTGCATCTCCCTGGACAGCTTCAAGTTCATCAAGAAGCTCGGATCTGGCGGTGAGTACCCGCCGGTGTGTTCGGCCCTGTCGGGCTTGCGTGGCGCACTCTGCCGTTCGTCGCACAATGTGTCAGGTGTGCTGACCTGACCTGACCTGACCTGACCTGACCTGCTGTACCTGCGCCAGTGCTGCCTCTGGGACATCGCTCCGGCACCTGTACACTGGTCCTGGCACTGACACCATGCCGTACTCCGCACAATGTGCCACGTGTGCTGACTGTACCTGCGCCAGTGCTGCCTCTGGGACATCGCTCCGGCACTGTAACTGGTCCTGGATGAACCATGCCGTACGCCGCACAATGTGCCACGTGTACTAATTTTACTTCCAGTGTGCCTCTGGGACATCGCTCCGGCACCTGTACACTGGTCCTGGCACTGACACCATGCCGTACGCCGCACAATGTGCCACGTGTACTGACTGTACCTGCGCCAGTGCTGCCTCTGGGACATCGCTCCGGCACCTGTACACTGGTCCTGGCACTGACACCATGCCGTACGCCGCACAATGTGCCACGTGTACTGACTGTACCTGCGCCAGTGCTGCCTCTGGGACATCGCTCCGGCACCTGTACGCTGGTCCTGTCACTGGTCCTGACACTGACACCTTGACGCTGCCGCTGCTGCCACTCCCGTGGAATGTCAGTTCACTCAGCCGCTGTCGGTCAGCGTCGTGCTCCGCTCTTGGAACCCTCCCATTGTTATCCTGCACCATCTTACGAGGTCACTGATTGGACGTCAATGGGTTTCCCAGTCGTGGTGGCCATTTGGTGGCCGTTTGGTGGTCACCAGATTGGCATACCCGGCCAGTCGTGGTCATTTGGGGGTCACCAGGTTTACACGCAATGTAAATACACCAACTTGGTGACTGATTCATTCTGCGTAGCTTCAGACGTGTGCTAGTTCACGAAACGAGCATTATCGGCAATATCAGTCGTGCAGAACCAAGCACGTGGACGTTGCCACAGCGATGGGCACCTCCGCGCGTTGCATGACCACAACCCACCTAAGACCACCTGTTAGCCCTCTTCCCTGTTGGCGCCAACGTTCTCGCCCTCCCACCCATGTACTAATCCCCCATACCATACATGCTCCAGCCTGTGTTCTATATCGACCGGCTCATAACTGCACCGTCCCATCATCTCACTGTTGCATGACCAGCGAAATGTCACCAATGTATCGGCCACATATCCTCGCTGGTGTTATGTGTACTATCCGAACGATCTCACCAATATACCCTTCCCGAAACCTCACCGCGATTGTCTACGTACTACAACAAGAGCCCATATATACAATCAATCCTGCAGTTCTGGGTATCAGCCGACAGTCGGACGCTGCAGTTGTCCACAATCAGAACAGTGCGTCGGCTGTGCCGTGTGGGCGGCCGCCGGCTGGCGATGCAGACCGGTGACCCTGGACCACGGCCGACTACGGAGCACCGCTGTCAGACCGCCAGTCGTTCATCCGGCCACTGGCAGCGGTGTCCAAGTTCAGGCACCCACCGGACCCCGCCTCGCCCCGCCAGCCGCCGGAACGGCCGCGGAAACTGGGAACTCTACCGGAAACAGCCGGAGGGTGCCCATCGAACGCGCCGGAGCCGATCTGACGCGCTGAAACACGCCCATATCTTCCGAAATCCGACAATTCGCATTTTCGACATCCGACAATTCGCCACGATCTTCTGACACCCACTATAATTCATCGAGATCGTCTGACACCCGTTGGAACCAGCCATGGTCTTCTGGATACTCACTGGAATCCCACGAGGTCTTCTGGCATCCACTGGAAACCAGCGAGGTCTTTCGACACCTACTGTAATCCGCCAAGGCCCTCCGACACCCACGGAAACCCATCGGAACTCTGGGTCTCACGATGTCTATGACCTCTTGCACGGGCATGCACCAAGGCACCAATCCACCAATCTTTGGGTCCACGATAATCCAACAAGACACATCACAGGAGCCTACGGGACCCATCAGAACCCACCGAGATACGTCGAATCCCACTGGAGCCCGACTTGACCCTGCTGTTGACGCTGTCGGAGGTTGTAAGGCATCGTGATACCAGCCACTGGTGCGCAGGTCATTGTTGACGGGTCTGGCGGCTGACGACGGTGCACGATTGATCCAGCCACGGTCGGTGGGCTCTGCCGTCTGAACGCCTGGTCGGCTGCCACCCAGTCGTCTGTCCAGTCCGTTGAGCTCATTGTCAGCTTTTTGAACACGGGATAGAAACTGGCGCAGCGTTAATGCTAACGTAGCTAAGTGAGGAGGGAACTCGCTGCCGTTTCTTGCTGTTGCGCCTTTTCTCGAAATTAGTATAACCTTTTCCGATCATCTTCATGGGAGTGTGAACTTTTCGAGTTCGATCGGAACCGTCCTTCAGCGGTGCCAATCGAAAGAAATGGCCCGTTGCATTTGCGTATGTGAGTGTGTGTGGTGAGGAGCACTACGTCTGAGGACTGAGGACACGACACGACCGGGACGTGTCAGACGCGATGAACGACCCCAGATCAGCTGACCCAACAGCGGCACCAACACCTGATGACGGCTGCCTGTCTGGTTCGAGGCGAAGCGCCGGTGCCGGTGTCGGCGGGCCTCCCACCCGGCCGGCCATTGACCCCGCACCAGCTGACGACATGTGCATCACACCGGGCACGGTTCGCGTCAGCTGTCTCGCTGTGGGCCTGGCTGCGCCTGGTGACGGACGACGTGCGTGCACGCGCCGCTCGCTCTATGACGAAGGAGACCCGCTTGGTTCAGAAGCCGTCGCGGCCGTTCGCCTGAGCTGCGTCCACGTCCTGGACACGGTGTCCGTGAGACGTCAGCGTTTTGGTCAGGCCGTCACGCACTGACGAGACTAACGTGGCAGCTGCCGGCGCGCAGACTACTGTGCCTTACTGGAGACGAGACTAACGTGGCAGCTGCCGGCGCGCAGACTACTGTGCCTTACTGGCACCGCATTACTGAGACTAACGTGGCAGCTGCCGGCGAGCAGATTATTGTGCCTTACTGGCGCCGCATTACTGTGCCTTATCTGGAGGCCGGGCAAACGCCGTTCGCGAAAGTGGCGGAGTCAGGCGTGGGAACTCAGCACGGGGCCTGCTTCCGAGCAGAGCCCGGTGAACAGGTTGTTGAACCTGTAGACGATCAGGTTCAGGTAACAACCGTCTCTGGTGATTTGATGTGGTATTTCATCCTGTGCATTCAGCCGGGAGGCAGCTTCGAGGGAGCATCAATATGGAAACCGGGACAGAAAGCGGAACTGTTATCAGTTTGTTTGGCGGAGTGCGGAAGGAGGAGAGGCAATTCTCCCTGATAATTATTTCCTGATTCCAGAATTGAAGCTCCCTAGGTCTAAATCATGCTCCTTCAACACTGGTCGCGGATACCGATCGCTCATATCCTGTGCAGACCGAGCTTCTTCAATTTTGATTTTGATTTTGATCGATTACAGTGGCGGATCTTACGAGTCGGATACGGATCTGCCACTACTCGTACCGATTTCGACAAGCGATGCTATGCAGACGACTGGCAGTGGGGACAGGGATTCAGTCGGAACTGGCAACTCCGTGTGATCAAATGCACACTGCAGGCTGAGTTTCTTCTGTCAGTGGTGAAGACACATGCTGCTTATTCACGCCTGTGACATGTGAGCGACAGGTTTGAGCATTTCCGGGAACGTTGATGACAGCTACGGCATCTCTGCCCGTGTCTCACATTCCACTCGTCACCATGCATCTGCCGCGCTGTGCTGACGCAGTTGGGCAGCTTACGAAGGCGTCCGGCCTGGTTGACAGCGTGGTGTGTCCACGGCCCTTCACCGTCCACCCTGACATTTTAAAGTCCTTCCCTGTGTGGATCTATGTGTTGGTCACACCAACCAGCAACAGATAGGGTACAAGTCTGGAAAACAGCGGTCACTGCTCACGGAAGGGTGCAATTTTAGTGCACTGGAGGCTGTTGCCGAAGGGGATGCACCGACAGCACCGTTTGGCAGTCGGCGCAGCCGCCCGTGTAGGTGGCCGCCTCCAGTGCACGGGACCGGTCTAAGTGCACTCCGGCTTGTCGGGCACGTGCAGTGCCGTCGTCACAAACACAGATGGTGGTGACGGCGGCCGGCAGGCGCGTGCGGGGCCGGTGAGGACACGCGACCTTCCCCCGCCGCCGCCGCCGCCGCCGCCGCCGCCGCCCGGCGCTAGTGTGAGTGGGCGGCCGGGCACCGGCCTGGTGACCCTGAGAGTTCAGCCAACCTCTGGCTGCTGCACGCACCCTCAGTCGGTCATCGCCGCCGCCGCCGCCGCCGCCACTCAAAGTTGGGTCGTGTGCAGCTGATCAATGGAGCCGCGCGCCAACAATGCACACCGGTGATCCGGACGGTGAACTGTTGTCAGCGGACAGTCTGGCTGGCAGTCCGACCGCAATCTGCCAGGCCGACTCAAGGCTGGCGAGACGCGTCATGGTGCCAGCACTGACCCAGGGCGACTTGTACCCCCTCCCCGGCCTATGTGGACCGAGATTCCGTGAAGCGCCGTTCGCGCTGGTTCTGACAGTCTCAGTCAGTGTGCCGGCTTTGCCGAACACCGGTTCATTGATCACATTATTAGCCGTCGTGTCTTGGCGAGGTTGGCTGTTTATGTAGTTTGCGAATTATCTTGCCACGACGGAGGCTGCAGTAGCTGAATGGGCGTGACGTCACCATTACGTCATAGTGAGACCAGGATGCGACCGGGAAGTGGCCCGCCCTGTGCGCCGTGCCAGGCAACGGCGGCGGCGCCGTTCGAGCTGTTAATCCGACCCGGCTCCACTTTATCTGGCGCATGCTGGCGTGCGTGGCCCTTGTCGGAGCGCCGGAGCGAGGCAGCTGTGGCGGGTCGCGACGATCCCACCGCAGGCGAACATTTCGTCACCCGAACGGACGTGCGTGCAGCGGGGCGGCGACGTCCGACAGGCGGCCGCCAGACGAGCTCGTTCGTGATGTTTGTAGCCACACACCGGTGCGCCAGCGCCTCTCATAGGTGAATTGTCTTTGTCACAGCAGAGAAAATGTCACCACGCGGCGTTTCCCACCCTTCAGCGGTGACGGTGCCATCATTGGCTGTCAGCCTGCTCCTGCCTGTCGACCTGGCCTCGCCTGACACCCTGCCCTCGCCTGTCGGCGTTTACCGGACAGAGCGTGGGCTTCAGGCTGTGACTGTGACGTGTGAGGACGTGTGGCCGCCAGACCGCGGTGTTCGGCATGGCGAGCAGCAGCATGACAGCGTCGTGTCTCCGCTCTGATCTGACCCGCAACCCCTCCCCTCTCTCCTCACCTTCAGCTGCGTTCAGGCGGGCGGCGGCAGTATTATGTACACTGACGCTGCTGCCGCTGGAACGTCGCTGGTTCAGGCGCGCGGCGGCAGTATGTACACTGACGCTGCTGCCGCTGGAACGTCGCTGGTTCAGGCGGGCGGCGGCAGTATGTACACTGACGCTGCTGCCGCTGGAACGTCGCTGGTTCAGGCGGGTGGCGGCAGTATTATGTACACTGACGCTGCTGCCGCTGGAACGTCGCTGGTTCAGGCGCGCGGCGGCAGTATGTACACTGACGCTGCTGCCGCTGGAACGTCGCTGGTTCAGGCGGGCGGCGGCAGTATTATGTACACTGACGCTGCTGCCGCTGGAACGTCGCTGGTTCAGGCGGGCGGCGGCAGTATGTACACTGACGCTGCTGCCGCTGGAACGTCGCTGGTTCAGGCGGGCGGCGGCAGTATGTACACTGACGCTGCTGCCGCTGGAACGTCGCTGGTTCAGGCGGGCGGCGGCAGTATGTACACTGACGCTGCTGCCGCTGGAACGTCGCTGGTTCAGGCGGGTGGCGAGTATGTACACTGACGCTGCTGCCGCTGGAACGTTGTGGGGGGGCTGTATGTACACTGACGCTGCTGCCGCTGGAACGTCGCTGGTTCAGGCGGGTGGCGGCAGTATGTACACTGACGCTGCTGCCGCTGGAACGTCGCTGGTTCAGGCGGGTGGCGGCAGTATGTACACTGACGCTGCTGCCGCTGGAACGTCGCTGGTTCAGGCGGGTGGCGGCAGTATGTGCACTGACGCTGCTGCCGCTGGAACGTCGCTGGTTCAGGCGGGTGGCGGCAGTATGTACACTGACGCTGCTGCCGCTGGAACGTCGCTGGTTCAGGCGGGCGGCGGCAGTATGTACACTGACGCTGCTGCCGCTGGAACGTCGCTGGTTCAGGCGGGCGGCGGCAGTAAGTGTACACTGACGCTGCTGCCGCTGGAACGTCGCTGGTTCAGGCGGGTGGCGGCAGTATGTACACACTGACGCTGCTCTGCCGCTGGAACGTCGCTGGTTAGGCGGGTGGCGGCAGTATGTACACTGACGCTGCTGCCGCTGGAACGTCGCTGGTTCAGGCGGGCGGCGGCAGTATGTACACTGACCGTCCTGTCGCTGCCGCACTGCTCATGTCGCTGACATGATAGCATTTGGGCCCGGATTGATTAGTTTGTGCTCGAGCGGAATCAGAAGACACGATTGAAAGACAATGGCAAAATTAAATGGACCGACGAACGCATGGCGTGCGGTGCGTCGCGGTACATTAAGGATAGTCAGGATTCGACCCAAATAAACAGTGACTCCCCCAGCTGAGGCCAAGGAGGAGCACAGCTGGAGCTTTCACTCGACTTCGATGCGCGAGGCTAGGCAGAGCTACATGTCAGCGGACGCTGCTCGGCCGGAGACCAGCAGCCCACCAAACAGGCACGCCGGTAGCCACAAGGCTACTGGTACTCGGCAGTCGGCTATGAACCACCAGGCGCCTTTCTTTTCTCCCCGGTGATTGGACGGATATAAACGCACGGTAACGGAAGATCCATCTGAGCGGTGATAATTGCTGATAGGGGCTGCACCTGACGCACCGGCGGAGCTTTAAAGAAGCACTGGGGAACCGAGCAATGCCAAACCAGGTCACCTCACGAAGCATTGGGGACGATAGCCAATGGGGTATGCCAAACCAAAATCTAAGTTTATTAGGATGGGTGATTGTTGGAGATGAGGGTCGCTCCAAAGGAATATGATAGCTCCACATGCAGTCAGTCGCATTGATTTGTGTCTAGCCTAGAGCAACGATCGGTGCATGAAATGATGACCTAGTTCAGTCACCAATCGATGTTGCGCAAGCGATGGAAGCAGGCGCATGCCACCTGACCCAGTTGTTCACGGCTCCCTGACACAACAGAGAATAGCCACAACCACACACTATCGCCACATTCATTTCGACAGCAGGATAACGCCCGTGGTTTGACGTATTGGCCAAGCTGGCTTGCTGTTCACTGTTTCCGGAATCGGAGGAGGCCCGGTGCCCGTCTGGTCCGTTTCACGTGCCTGTGCAGGATTAGATCAGTCCGGTCGGCGTAACAACTCCACTGCTGAACTTTCACATCATACGTCGCAGACAGTTATGGAGAGGAACTGAAAATGGCGCCGGCGACTGAAAGTGAACTAAATACGAGGCCGGCCGCAGCTGAGAGGTGAACTGACCGCCAGCTAGCTGTACTAAAGCTGCTCTGACGAGACGAGCAGGAGTGGCGGCTCGCCTCGCTCGCGGCTCGGTGGTGCGGCGTAGTGCGCCGGCCGGTCAGATACGTGCACGTCTGCGCTATCGCCGCCATCGCACCACAACGGCCGCACCCAGCAGAGCTCAAACGCCGCGCCCCGCCTCTGAAGCCGTCCGCCAACACCGGCACAGCCCACTGCACGTCCGGCTGTGCAGCCTCACCGTGGTCTGACATCGACCCAGTCTGGGTCGATCTGACCTGACCTTGGTCTGACATCGATCCAGTCTGGGTCGATCTGACCTGACCTTGGTCTGACATCGATCCAGTCTGGGTCGATCTGACCTGACCTTGGTCTGACATCGATCCAGTCTGGGTCCGATCTGACCTGACCTTGGTCTGACATCGGCTCGGTCTTTGTACAATATGACCTGACCTTGGTCCTTGCCTTGTCTGACCTTACCACAAGGGCTTTTTGGCGTGTCATCTTTGCCAAAATATGCTGCTTTTATGTTCACAATTTGCCAGATGTATATTTTTTTTAATGGCGACGTGTTCTTGTGAACTTAATAGTGATCTGAATATAAACGTTACAATTTCAGGTATCCTGATTTTCTCGCTACCATATATTCCCTTTGCATATATATATTTGAACACAGATGCTTTTAAAGACATTTAATAGTATGTGTTTACAGATCACGCTTCTATGAATATCCCGCCATTGCGGGTGATATTGGTCGTTGTATTGAATCGTTGGAACCAAGTGCATTGACGCTGCATGAGAATAATAAACAGAAAGAGTGTTGTTTCTTCCGAGCATTCCCATTAATCTTACGTCGATTGTGCCTTGTGTAGTATGCAGGCGCGGGCTGTTATTCCCCAATTATCTTGGCCAGTGACGCTGACCAGATGTTCTGACGTGACATGACCCGTTCCACCGGCCTGGTGATCTCGCCTGCATTACCGACCTGATGGCCTAGCTCACAACATCGACCTAATGCTAAGACCTAACACGTGTCCCTGACCTGATGACCTGACTTTGCGCATGTCACCGACCTGATGACTGACCTACGTCTTCTCTGCTCACAGGGTATGGCATCGTGGTGCTGGTGGAGAAGAAGCGTGGCAGAGACCGCGGCGCACTCTACGCGCTCAAGATCACCAACCTGAGCCGGGCCGCCCTGGTGGAGAGGGAGATCCTGCCGCGGCTGCACAATGTGCCCTACACCACCGACCTGGCGTACGCCTTCTTCGACCCCAGCCTGCCCAAGGCCTTCCTCGCGCTGCGTGAGTACCTGCACACGCTGAAGGCTGGCTGGCTGGGGTTTGCCCTATGCTTTTGGCACATGCATTAGTGAATAGTTCTGAAATGAATTGTGCAATTGCGAGTGGTTTTGCATGTCATAATTGGAACCGTTTAAGATAATTCTAACTGCCCGCTCATGGTTTCCATGCATTCAGGGATGCCTTGCATTATATCAAGGCAGCATAAGTACCCATACCTCTTCTGAGGTATGCACCATTATTCGTCCATGACCAGGCACATGTACTGGCATAGGTCATGTGTTCGGAAAAGCCTGTTTCATTTTGATGGCTACTGAGCTGCTAATGATTGACATTGCCATGAGACCAATATTGTGTTGTGTTCTGATCAAAGTAATGCTCATAGGCGTTGGACGAACGACCACGGTGAGGGCATTCCGGTTTGCATATAATATCAGACACACACGAAGGGCTAAGCCACGAATTGGGCCAATGCAGAGCGGCTCGTACGAAAAGTCACAATCAAATTGCAGAAATGCACGGAATTTCTCCACTGAATTGTCAAAAGGCAAGTTCTTTTTAAATACACAATACTATTATTTATCTATAAAACTTCCCTTAATTTTCCTTATTTCGTCCAGCTTCAAGGGCCTCAAGCTGCAAGGGCGTCAAAATTGTCCGAGCTCGCGCGTGTCACTGGTGTTTGCAGCCAACCTCCAAACTGCCGGAACTCGCCTAGCTCTCAGGGCCCCTAACATTCTTTTAAGCACCAAGAGAGTCTCCGGCATCCAGGCATCACTGAAATCCTAGGGGCACTCACTCAGGGGCCATGCAGCTTTAAGGGGCCTACCAGGGGCTCTCCGGCTTCCAGAGAAGCACCTCCAGCTTTAATGGGCACCCCATCTCCAATGTGATCCTCCAGTTTTCTCAAGGGCCCCTTCAGTCTCAAGTACCACTCCTGTTCCCAGCCGGTTCTCAACCCGGTGCTCCAGCTCTCAGGAATACTATAATTCCTAGATGTCCATTAATTTGAACAAATTGTCAAGGGCTCTCCAAC
Organism: Ashinkailepas kermadecensis; assembly: GCA_034440615.1. Classification (NCBI taxonomy): domain Eukaryota; kingdom Metazoa; phylum Arthropoda; class Thecostraca; family Neolepadidae; genus Ashinkailepas; species Ashinkailepas kermadecensis. The sequence goes on from JAOTOM010004712.1 coordinate 191,350, forward strand.
TCCCAGGGGCCCGTGAACTCTAGGAGCCCTACTTCTTCCAGTGATCATCCAACTCCCTGAAAAGCGATCGAGGTCCAAGTGGCCCATTCACACTTTACCGCCGCCATGGGTAGCAAGTCGTCTTGGGAAGTTAACTACCTCCCCACGCACTAGCTTTATTATGTATATTATCGGCTTTTCTTTGTTTGCGCTTTAAGGCCAGGTACATATCAGTGTCATTTAGTGTGTAAATCGCTCAGTGTGTGGATCGATCTACTGTGATTGATTATCATGCTGTCAACATGCCATGACCGCAATTTGTTTGGAGGTGATTTTTTAAGTCAACCGATTTTTGAAGTCAAGTCTTTTATGAAGTCAACTTATGACGCATGCGCGTATGACAACTTATGACGCATGCGCGTATGACAACTTATGACGCATGCGCGTATGAAATGCATGAATGTGTGGGTGTCTATATTATGCCCGTATGTTAATGATTGAGTCGTAAATGAAAGAATGCCGAAATATCGACATTCGACTTAGGTTACGTCATGGGGCACTGTATGACCGAAGCAATCGATGCGCCCCTAAGCCCAAATAACGTCATGGGGCAATGTCAGTAAGGCGCAAAACCCGACAAGTCACTGATGGTACCTTGAAGGTTCTGAGCCTGACTTTAGACGGAACAGTGGCGTCATGTGCGCCGACCATGTGTCGAAGACCACAGAGCGCATGACATGTCGACATCTGTCTGGGGCCGGACCCCGCCGCACCGGCCGCCGGAGCTGGCCGGCACGCTCGGGACGCGCGGCGACAGCGGTCCACCGGCACAGTGGCGTGATTAGCGTGCCGTGGCGGCGTGATTAGCATGACTGGCCAGTATATGGGTGTCGGGGTAGACCGGTGCGGGTGTCGCCGGGCAGCTCCGACACGACCGGCCGGCCAGTATATGGGTGTCGGGGTAGACCGGTGCGGGTGTCGCCGGGCAGCTCCGACACGACCGGCCGGCCAGTATATGGGTGTCGGGGTAGACCGGTGCGGGTGTCGCCGGGCAGCTCCGACACGACCGGCCGGCCAGTATATGGGTGTCGGGGTAGACCGGTGCGGGTGTCGCCGGGCAGCTCCGACACGACCGGCCGGCCAGTATATGGGTGTCGGGGTAGACCGGTGCGGGTGTCGCCGGGCAGCTCCGACACGACCGGCCGGGCAGGCGGCGACCAGCTGTACAGTCGGAGCCGCCACCGAGCCCAGATTAACCTCTTTGTGCCGAGAGCAGTCGGCAGAGACAAAGAGGCCGGTCGTGCTTTCCACTTTGACGGAGGCCGCGGCGCCTGAAAAAGTCGCGCCCGGAACGCGGCGGCGCACAAACAGGCCGCTGGCCCTGGCGCCGGCTGAAAACACCCGGCAAATCGCGGCCCGCCCACCGCTGTCCGTGACGTCACCGGTGTCGGCGCGTGTCGGTGACGTCACGGTGCGTCGGATCACCTGCGATGGGTGATCGCGGATAGACCCAGAGTCCGGCTGCGATCCCTCGAACTTGACCTGCAACTCGCGCGCAGTTGCGAGGTCATCAATGATGTCACATGCACCGTGCGCATGCATAGATGGTCCCTGAGAGAAAGAGGGTTGAAATTGTCGATCGGCGTCGGCCAGGGCACCATGGGCGCCGCCCCGGGAATCATGTGTGCTCTGGTACTGAGAGCGACTTTGGCGGGCCGGGCGGCAGCTCTGGCGGAACAAACACCAGCCCGCTGGCGTCTGACCTTGATCAGACGAGTTGCCAACGGCCGAGCCAACGCCACGGCGCGTCACTGTGGTGCACCGCGTGCACTCAAGCCGTACAGACAGTGCACGTGGTGAGGTGCACGCACGCGTCCCTGTGTCGGCGGCCGCAGCCGGCGGTCGTAGCCGGCGGGGTAGCGGGCGGTCCTAACGAACGGGCGGGCAGCTGCCCGACGGTGTGCGGCCCATGCCGGCCCGCGGTAGCCGCCGCTCGGGGCAGCGGGCGGGCAGCTGCCCGACGGTGTGCGGCCCATGCCGGCCCGCGGTAGCCGCCGCTCGGGGCAGCGGGCGGGCAGCTGCCCGACGGTGTGCGGCCCATGCCGGCCCGCGGTAGCCGCCGCTCGGGGCAGCGGGCGGGCAGCTGCCCGACGGTGTGCGGCCCATGCCGGCCCGCGGTAGCCGCCGCTCGGGGCAGCGGGCGGACAGCTGCCCGACGGTGTGCGGCCCATGCCGGCCCGCGGTAGCCGCCGCTCGGGGCAGCGGGCGGGCAGCTGCCCGACGGTGTGCGGCCCATGCCGGCCCGCGGTAGCCGCCGCTCGGGGCAGCGGGCGGACAGCTGCCCGACGGTGTGCGGCCCATGCCGGCCCGCGGTAGCCGCCGCTCGGGGCAGCGGGCGGACAGCTGCCCGACGGTGTGCGGCCCATGCCGGCCCGCGGTAGCCGCCGCTCGGGGCAGCGGGCGGGCAGCTGCCCGACGGTGTGCGGCCCATGCCGGCCCGCGGTAGCCGCCGCTCGGGGCAGCGGGCGGGCAGCTGCCCGACGGTGTGCGGCCCATGCCGGCCCGCGGTAGCCGCCGCTCGGGGCAGCGGGCGGGCAGCTGCCCGACGGTGTGCGGCCCATGCCGGCCCGCGGTAGCCGCCGCTCGGGGCAGCGGGCGGGCAGCTGCCCGACGGTGTGCGGCTCATGCCGGCCCGCGGTAGCCGCCGCTCGGGCTGTGCACTTCTCAGCCGATGGCAGACCATCCTGCCGGCCTTTTCGGGCTACCCTTCACCGTGTACCGGTCCATCAGCTGATGGTCCGCGCCTGTTCATCATTGACGTGTCTGACTGAGCCCGCTCCTCCACGTCGATCCTGGATCGCAGCCGACAGGCTGCGAATCCCTGCAAATATATCCGAGATTGACGACCAACTACATCAGCCCTCGCCACGGACTGATAGCTGGCAAAATCAGCACCTGTTCCGGATAGACACCTGACAGTACTCCTCTCTAGGGAAGGGGGGGGGGGGGCGCCACGTACAGCTCGTGGCGCACAGGTGGAATCCCTGTCTAGCTAATCCTAAGGTCCTGGCGATGTATTCGCCTGGTGTTCATCAGGTCCGCGCAATGTAGCCGGTCGTCCTAGCAACCTTAAGTATCGAACCGGACGGGAGATCCCACGAACTGGCGCCACGGTCCACAGAAGTCCCTCGGCTGATTCTCAGTCGGCTTCGCAAGTCGTACAGCCACAGCCCGTGCAGTTTCGTCGAGTTGGCCGCTTCTGGTCTGGCGGCGTGTGACAGGCCCAGCGTGCGGTGGACTTGTGTTTCGACACAGCGATGCGATAAGACCTCGCTTACTTTCTACTGAGCGCCGGCACCGTGGCAACGAGTCCCAGCCGGCGCCGCTCGGATAAACGGGGGCCGCAGCACCCCGCCAACCCCAGCCGGGCCACCGCCGCTCGGATACACGGGGGCCGCAGCACCCCGCCAACCCCAGCCGGGCCACCGCCGCTCGGATACACGGGGGCCGCAGCACCCCGCCAACCCCAGCCGGGCCACCGCCGCTCGGATACACGGGGGCCGCAGCACCCCGCCAACCCCAGCCGGGCCACCGCCGCTCGGATACATGGGGGCCGCAGCACTCCGCCAACCCCAGCCGGGCCACCGCCGCTCGGATACATGGGGGCCGCAGCACTCCGCCAACCCCAGCTGGACCACCGCCGCTCGGATACACGGGGGCCGCAGCACTCCGCCAACCCCAGCCGGGCCACCGCCGCTCGGATACACGGGGGCCGCAGCACTCCGCCAACCCCAGCCGGGCCACCGCCGCTCGGATACACGGGGGCCGCAGCACCCCGCCAACCCCAGCCGGGCCACCGCCGCTCGGATACATGGGGGCCGCAGCACTCCGCCAACCCCAGCCGGGCCACCGCCGCTCGGATACACGGGGGCCGCAGCACCCCGCCAACCCCAGCCGGGCCACCGCCGCTCGGATACACGGGGGCCGCAGCACCCCGCCAACCCCAGCCGGGCCACCGCCGCTCGGATACATGGGGGCCGCAGCACTCCGCCAACCCCAGCTGTACCACCGCCCGTGTTTATCCGGCCTGACGTCCTCTCGCGCGCTGCCCACCGCCCAAGCGCCGCCTCCCTCGGCCCTGCGCTATAGCACCGATCGTGTATTCCGCTTGTGTATTCCGGTGGCCATTTCGTGACCTGACGGGTCACTGTGCTGGTCGCCGTGCTGAGGCTGAAGCTGCGCTCTTGACCTATTTCTGTGCCGATTCCTGCTGCCATCACCTGTGGTGGTGTTCTGGGTGATGTCTCTTGTACCGGCACACCACAGTCGTGATGGAGCCCCGGGCGTCAGTTGTCTGATTTGGCTTGCTGACGGGCGCGCGTGCCGGCACCGCGGCCACCCCTGCGCAGACCGCGCTGCCGCTCGAGTGCCGCGCGGTTTGTGTGATCGGGTACTGAGGTGCTGCGGCGCCATGGCACTGGCAGATGGCGCACACCGGGGCGGCCCGGCAAAAACTGCCGGCTGCGCGCCGCTCGTGCACCAGCCGCAGTCAGCTGTCGTAGGGAAACGGTCCCAACTGGCGGCCATTGAAACGGTGCGGCCATCGGCGCAGCCACGAACTTTGGCGAGCAGGGAAGGGACATGATCGGTTTGTGGTGAATCCCCCCCGCTAGGGGGGGGGGGACACGCCCCCCCCTAGCGACGTCCATGTGCGCGGCTGCATGCTGGAGCGGCAGCCGGCTGATGAGTGATGCCGTCATTACCGAGCACATAATTACCGGGATTGAAGCGGGCCCCGACACCCATCTCGCGCGTCGCGTTGATGAAGTGGTCGTCGTTTGCGACTACCACGCGGGCGTAGGTGGTCGGCTGGCCGGCTGGCCTGCTGTTTCGCCCCTGTTCTCCACGAACGGCTGCGTGGCTGTGAAATCGAACCGACTGTTGACACCCACAGGCGGTCAGCTGGTCTGACCGGCAAACTCGTCGGTCGCGACCGAAACCACCAGTAACCAAGCCATCGGATAGTCAGGAAGCCATCCACACCTTATCACAGTCTGGTCTGAGCATCGGTCAATTCTGCGGAGGAAGCAAATATATATACCATACTTTGCGGTTGCAGCTCTATCTATCCGGTAGCCACTTGTCAGGTAATCAAGCAGCCATCCGCAAAATCATGTTAGCTTGGTTTGCGACCGAACACAACCCGACCTGGCGCACAACCTGACCTCGGCTGCCCTCTGTTATTGCAGCGTACGCCATCGGCAAGGACCTGTTCTCTCTGGTGGGGCCGGGCCGCAGCCCCGGCTATCTGCGCCGCATGTTCGTGCACGCCTACCCGTGCTACCTGTACCGCATACGCATCGTACTGGCCGAACTCAGCGTGGCCATCCGCTTCCTGCACGAGGTGAGTGTTGGCAGCCATAGGCTGTCCCCTGGTCAGGCACAGCACCCGGAACCCCTGTCCAGGTCCCCCGGTCAGGTACAGCACCCGGGACCCCTGTCCAGGTCCCCCGGTCAGGGCCCCCGGAACCCTGTCCAGGTCCATCGGTCAGGCACAGCACTCGGTACTTCTGTCCAGGTCCCCTGATCAGGCACAGCACTCGGGACCCCTGTCCAGGTCCCCTGATCAGGCACAGCCTCCGGGACCCCTGTCCAGGTCCCCTGATCAGGCACAGCCTCCGGGACCCCTGTCCAGGTCCCCGGGACGCTAGCGAGGCCAGACGGGGACAGAGGGTGGTGGTGCTCCGACCACTTGTGTGATCTCTTGGCTTTTCCACTTCAGGTTTGTTGGAATCTTACGTTTTGTTTTTGAGGAAAAAGCATAGCGAAGTGCTCTTAATTCACTAATCCAGTTCACTAGTCTTTGTTCACTAGTCTAGGCACTCTTGTTACTAAATTGCCAGTCACACACTACAGTGTTTGTCATGAGCATTGTGCTTCACAAACGTACACTATGAAAGAACATGCATAATTGCGATGCTGTCAGAAGTCATACCAAAATTGTCTGGAACACAGTATAGATGGGCACTGTATGACCAACGCAAATTCGATGCGCCCGTAAGCCCAAATAACCAGCCAATCTGGAACACAGTATCTGCGTTGCATATCATAGTGCTACATATCACGCAGATAATATCATTTTTCAATGTTAAGCGTCATCATGTTCCCGCATGCTGTGTCGCTGACTGTGCCAGTTGTTCAGATTCACTCGGCGTCAGATGTTCAGATTCACTCAGCTATGGACGCCTCGGTATCAGTTTCGTATAGTTAAGGAAATCACAGACGGCTTAACGGATGGCAATCTGGAGCATGAAGCTATGCTACCACCGATGAGCCGAGGAGGCGTAGGGTCACGCGCCCCCTACTAGTGCTCTCAAAACATGCGACACTTCGGAAGAAGCACCAAATTTCAACTAAGTTGTGTCGATTTGGTTGCTTTCAGGGGTGGGAGTGGGCGCAAAATGCCGATGTACTCGGTGCGCCCCCATATAATCAACGTCCCCCCACCCATTCGTCGGCACATATCAGGGGCCAGATATGCTAATGTACGCGGTCACGATGCCGTGATCCGCCCGTTTCCGGCGAGGCAGTGAATGTCTGCAATGTGGCTCACGTGACCACCTGTCTGACGCTGCCGTCACCTTTCAGAACAACATCCTCTACCGCGATCTGAAGCTGGAGAACATCCTGGTGTTCGGCGACGGCCACGTGCGACTGGCCGACTTCGGACTGTCGCGCCACTTCGAGCCGGGAGAGTCGGTTAGTCGCGCCACTTCCAGCCGGGAAACAAATCGTAGCCCTCGCGGCAGCGGAGCTGGATGGCAAGCCGCCGTACTCGGAGCTTCGACTCGTCACATCAGTCCCCAGAGTCAATCCACGCCACATCGTCACCAGAGTCGGTCGGCGCCACATCAGTCCCCTGAGTCAATCCACGCCACATCGTCACCAGAGTCGGCCGGCGCCACAGCAGTCCCCAGAGTCAATTTGCGCGACAATCGTCACCGACGCGCGTGCCCGCTCACCACGCCGAATTCCTGAGTTCCGCCGGCGCGTCTGCCTCACTGGCTCTTGGCTGGCGGCCGATATTGGCCGCCGCCGGAGCTGAACGCGTTCTGCAGCGCGGCGATTTAATTAGGCGGCCGTCGAGATCGTTGATGGGCAAATCTCCGCGCAGCCGGTACACACACCGCTTCGTATTCCAAGACCGTCTAAAAAAATGTTGTGGGCGTTATCACGCGCCGTGAGGTACATTAACAAAATTATTTTTCGTACATAATTACGTGCCACACGCTGAGGACATTTCGTGCGGCCGTTCTGTTCGTTCCTACTGCGGCCGTTCTGTTCGTTCCTACTGCGGCCGTTCTGTTCGTTCCTACTGCGGCCGTTCTGTTCGTTCCTACTGCGGCCGTTCTGTTCGTTCCTACTGCGGCCGTTCTGTTCGTTCCTACTGCGGCCGTTCTGTTCGTTCCTACTGCGGCCGTTCTGTTCGTTCCTACTGCGGCCGTTCTGTTCGTTCCCACTGCGGCCGTTCTGTTCGTTCCTACTGCGGCCGTTCTGTTCGTTCCTACTGCGGCCGTTCTGTTCGTTCCTACTGCGGCCGTTCTGTTCTCAGTTCGTGCGGCCGTTATCTGTACGATATGGCACTTTCCTTCCACCGTGTTGGTGAAACTCCGATGTCGCTTTGCTGCGGTTGATGTCGATTTCCTCTCACTTGTTGGCACTGATACAGGGAGCTCCAGTGGTAGGCAAACCGCCAATGATATATCGCTGATTCGGTTGGGGGGCCTTGAATAAATGATTGGGGGTGGGGGCACGGCAACGCCGGAGCTGGTGAAGTCGAGACGTATTGCAGAGGGCGGCTTATATGTCACTTGTATTGGATTTCTGGATTGAACACTGAAGGGACTTGAACCCCCTGATATATTCCCTGCAGCAGATCGAATGGTCCAAGGTTTTCGGCGTGTTCTTCAATCCTAATGAGTGCAACATTTAAACCCATCACCGTAATTAGCCCCAAATATACAACTATATGAACAACTCATTGTTAATGTTGTTATTGTTATTGTTGTTACATAGCAAGTCATTGTTGCACCACATAGCTATCACTTCGTGACATACTTAAACATTCAGTGTCGTTTTGACGTTGTAGATAGCTTATTTTAGCAGCTAGAAGCTTGATTTACAACTCGCTCTCCTTCACCTTCGCAATCACAAACGTTTCCTTCTTTCCCAACGAGCTCCTTAAAACGAATTGTATTTGTTTTCCCCACAAACACTGGCGTGATATCGGTGTCACGTTCTGTTCAATGCATTGTTAATCATACACCAAGTTCATTGAACATATATGCAAATAACAGGAAAAGTCCTGCAATCTCCATTCGTTCCCGTGGTAAAGCTCTTATTCCCAAGGTGCGTGCGACATATGTCCTTATCTTCTCGCCGTTGTTGTTTTGCTACTTTTCTCGACCGGTGTCGCGTCCTCTCGCGCCACCGTCTGGCTGTCTGACCGTCTGACGTTGTCGACTTGTTGGCAGAGGCATATTAGCGGCAAGACCGGCACCCCCGACTACATGGCGCCAGAGGTGCTGCGGTCGGGCGGCGCTCACGGACCGCCCACCAACTACAGCTTCGTGAGTACCGCTGCAGGCTCCGCCCATGTCTCACGTCTGCCGATCACGGCCGTCCTCACACTCACCTCACCCTTTCTCTCTCTCTCTCCTTCTTCCCCTATCTATCCTTCTTCCCTTTCCTCTCCTTCCATTCTTTCTCCTTCTTCCCTTCCCTCTCCTTCTTCCCTTCTCTCTCCTTCCCTTCCCTCTCGCGCTTTCTTTTTCTCTCTCTTTACATCTCGCTCCTTTTTCTCGATCCACCTCTTTATCTATTTTTCTTCTTCTCCCTCCCCACAATGTAAGAAGCATTCGTGGCATTTGCCACATTACCCTCGTTTCGCCTTCCACATGTTGAACATCTACCTTCAGCAGCAACCCTGGTCCTTCCCAGGGAAAACCTAAAGTCGCCATCTGTGGTCGCCAATTGGGTTCTTGCATGGCGAGGTGTCTGACGTAGAAAAACGTGGCGTGGCATGTAGTTTGTACATACAATCCATGCACGAGGATGCATGGATGGTATGTACCTGCGTGTACATGCATGTAAGCTGTCCGCTGCTGCTCAGCTTATTGCCGGTACAGCCTGCTACACGACCGTCCTGGAACGGCGTTCTGTTCCCGGGATGATCTGCAGCCTCACGTCTCTGAGGGGAGCAAGGGTGCCTACTGTGCTCTGGTGGCGGCTTTCTGACGTGCGGCTGCCAGCTGTTCTTGCACGTCGTGAGGGCGGTCTGGTATTGTGGTCTGGCATTGTGGTCTGGTATTGTGGTCTGGTATTGCGGTCTGGTATTGGGGTCTGGTATTGTGGTCCGGTATTGTGGTCTGGTATTGCGGTCTGGTATTGCGGTCTGGCACTGGGGTCCGGTATTGTGGTCTGGTATTGCGGTCCGGTATTGGGGTCTGGTATTGCGGTCTGGCACTGGGGTCCGGTATTGTGGTCTGGTATTGCGGTCTGGTATTGTGGTCCGTTATTGCGGTCTGGTATTGTGGTCTGGTACTGTGGTCTGGTATTGTGGTCTTGTATTGCGGTCTGGTATTGTGGTCCGGTATTGTGGTCCGGTATTGCGGTCTGGTATTGTGGTCTGGTACTGGGGTCCGGTATTGTGGTCCGGTATTGTGGTCTGGTATTGCGGTCTGGTATTGTGGTCCGGTATTGCGGTCTGGTATTGTGGTCTGGTACTGGGGTCTGGTATTGCGGTCTGGTACTGGGGTCCGGTATTGTGGTCCGGTATTGTGGTCTGGTATTGTGGTCTGGTACTGTGGTCTGGTATTGTGGTCTGGTGGCGGCTGCCAGCTGTCTCTTCAAGTGGTGAGGGCTGTTCGTTATCGTGGCTTGGTGGCGACTGTCTGGCGTCTGCTGTCTGATGGTGTCAGTGCACTAGTGTCCTCCACCACGTGAGTCGGAGGTTGTCTGATGACGCTAGCGTGTTGCAGGTTGTCTGATGACGCTAGTGTGTCGGAGGTTGTCTGGTGTTGGTCGGCTACCGGTGGTTGTCCGGTGGCGGTTGGCCCGATGGTGATCCCCCAAATCTGAGTGGTACCGACGGCGACCACGGTCATGCAGTCATCGGCCACCGCAGTCAGCGTGGGATGGATTGTCCCAGCCGACTGGCGGACCACCGACTGGGTCACTGGGTCACAGCCAGGGCCGGCCCGCTGTTGCACCGTCGTGACACAACCGGGCGGGGGCGGGGGCGGGAGTCCGCCGCCGACCGATCGACAGTCGGCCCGGCGTCGGCTTCGTGACGCCCCGAGGTCGCGCCCTGCCTGCGGCTACGGTCGTGACCCGCTGGCTGGCCCACCACCGCGACGAGAAAGTGAAAGCCTGCCCCACTGGCCGGCGTCGACGGTCGCGTCAACCCTGGCGCACCACCTCCCAGCCGCGTCAACCCTGGAGCACCACCTCCCAGCCGCGTCAACCTTGGCGCACCACCTCCCAGCCGCGTCAACTCTGGCGCACCACCTCCCAGCCGCGCGCGCGCGCGCGTGTGTGTGTGTGTGTGTGTGTGTGTGTGTGTGTGTGTGTGTACCTGGAGATTCGCGGGCTGCATCGCGGCTCGGGTATCGCCGTCGTCCAAGGCGGGTCATGTCGTGTGGCCACTCGGCCAAACACACAAGCCACACCCACTTTGGTGAGAATACCAAATTGGAAGGGCATGCCAAAAGTCATAGCGGGGGAATACAAATGAACACGTCTCACGGCCTTTCATCAGCACAGTCGTGAACACTCAGTAAGCACTTGTCTCTGGGTGTGCAGCTGGCTTCCAGGAAGGTCCAGAAGTCGTGTCGGCTGAATTTGACCCATTTGTCTCTGGCGTTACAGGAGGCGGACCTGTGGAGCCTGGGCGTGATCGCCTACGAGCTGATCGTCGGCCAGCTGCCCTTCAAAGGTCGCGAAGTGACCGACCTTGAATTGTGAGTACGACACCGGCACCATGACCGTCCGCTGTCCACGAATACCTTTCACCTGGTAACGCAGCTGGCGCATGTTGCCGTGTCGGTCCCTGTCTGTCCCTGTCGGTCCCTGTCGGTCCCTGTCGGTCCCTGTCTGTCCCTGTCTGTCCCTGTCTGTCCCTGTCGGCCCCTGTCTGTCCCTGTCTGTCCCTGTCTGTCCCTGTCGGTCCCTGTGGGTCCCTGTCTGTCCCTGTGGGTCCCTGTCTGTCCCTGTGGGTCCCTGTGGGTCCCTGTCTGTCCCTGTCTGTCCCTGTCTGTCCCTGTCGGCCCCTGTCTGTCCCTGTCGGCCCCTGTCTGTCCCTGTCGGTCCCTGTGGGTCCCTGTCTGTCCCTGTCGGTCCCTGTCGGCCCCTGTCTGTCCCTGTCGGTCCCTGTCGGTCCCTGTCTGTCCCTGTCTGTCCCTGTCTGTCCCTGTCTGTCCCTGTCGGCCCCTGTCTGTCCCTGTCGGCCCCTGTCTGTCCCTGTCGGCCCCTGTCTGTCCCTGTCGGCCCCTGTCTGTCCCTGTGGGTCCCTGTGGGTCCCTGTCTGTCCCTGTCGGCCCCTGTCTGTCCCTGTCGGTCCCTGTCGCCGGCCACACGACATCGCGGCGGCGTGTTCCGGGTGAAGGGAGCTGTACCGACCGCATATCCGCTCAGCACTGTGGACAACCGGCGAATGTACTGAAATTCCGTAATTTGCGCGGATGATGACACCTACCAATTGTGCTTTGAATTCACGAATTGATTACCAAGAAACTTCACAACAAACAACTTTAGTAGCTGCACAGCTGAGCTAGTTAGTAGCTGCTGTAGCTGTGCTAGTCACCGTAGTGCATTAGTACGATTTCAATCTTGGTAGGAGATACGATGCTGTTGGCAATATGAACTTTTGCCCGCACATTTTTATATCATATTGCTAAATTATTTCGACCTCATCAGCGGTTTTGGCGTCCTCGCCTGCAACCATCCACTCTACGAAAAATGAATTGCCCAGCCAGCGGACCCGACCGCTGCTCTGGCAGCTCGCCTGCGTGCCGCCTGGCGGCCGAGTGCGGCCGTGTTTCTCCCCGGGTCGGTTGGTCCCTCCCCGCACATGTGGGTCATGCTGTGTTGGCCAGCCAGCCCGTCGGTGGCCCGCGGGCGGCGGGGGCAGCCGGCGGCGTAAATAGCCGCCCCCACCGTCGCCGGCGCGCGTGCCTTTAAAGGCCGACGAGGGCCAGGCGATCTTGAAATGGAAAATGGTGCGCCGCGTGTCAGGCGCTTGGTCTGGCCGACTGACCCAGTTAGACACGCTCTCCCAACACCGACAGCCGGCCAGAAAGTGAAAGGCTTGGTGGCTGCGGTAGGCGGCATCCACAATTGCAGCAGCGCGGCCGCGCCGTGACACGATGCAGGCAGCTGCTACACAGCAGTCGGCGGCCACTGCCGGCTGTAGGGGCACACGGCCGCGCCGTGACACGATGCAGGCAGCTGCTACACAGCAGTCGGCGGCCACTGCCGGCTGTAGGGGCACACGGCCGCGCGCGTCCCGCTCCCCGTCCGCCACCGACCGCCACGTAAAAATAGCCCACAGTCGATGCGTGCCATCACCCGGACCGGCCGACTGGGCTTACTTTCGCTGCCGGCTCATGTCCGACGGCCGGGGTGTGTGGCGGGCTGGTGTGTGACGGGCCGGTATGTGACGGGCTGGTGTGTGACGGCCGGGGTGTGTGACGGGCCGGTACGTGACGGGCTGGTGTGTGACGGGCTGGTGTGTGACGGGCTGGTGTGTGACGGGCTGGTGTGTGACGGCCGGGGTGTGTGGCGGGCTGGTGTGTGACGGGCCGGTATGTGACGGGCTGGTGTGTGACGGCCGGGGTGTGTGGCGGGCTGGTGTGTGACGGGCCGGTATGTGACGGGCTGGTGTGTGACGGGCCGGTATGTGACGGGCTGGTGTGTGACGGGCTGGTGTGTGACGGCCGGGGTGTGTGGCGGGCTGGTGTGTGACGGGCCGGTATGTGACGGGCTGGTGTGTGACGGCCGGGGTGTGTGACGGACTGGTGTGTGACGGCCGGGGTGTGTGACGGGCTGGTGTGTGAGGGCCGGGGTGTGTGGCGGGCTGGTGTGTGACGGGCCGGTATGTGACGGCCAGGGTGTGTGACGGGCTGGTGTGCTACACTGTCTCCGGGTGGCTCTTGTGACGGCCGGGGTGTGTGACGGACTGGTGTGTGACGGTCGGGGTGTGTGACGGGCTGGTGTGCTACACTGTCTCCGGGTGGCTCTTGTGACGGCCGGGGTGTATGACGGGTTGGTGTGTGACGATCAGGGTGCATGACGGCCGGGGTGTGTGACGATCAGGGTGTATGACGGCCTGGGTGTGTGACGGGCTGGTGTGCTACACTGTCTCCGGGTGGGTCTTGTGACGGCCAGGGTGTGTGACGGGCTGGTGTGCTACACTGTCTCCGGGTGGCTCTTGTGACGGCCGGGGTGTATGACGGGTTGGTGTGTGACGATCAGGGTGCATGACGGCCGGGGTGTGTGACGATCAGGGTGTATGACGGCCTGGGTGTGTGACGGGCTGGTGTGCTACACTGTCTCCGGGTGGCTCTTGTGACGGCCGAGGTGTGTGACGGGTTGGTGTGTGACGATCAGGGTGTGTGACGGGCTGGTGTGTGACGGTCGGGGTGTGTGACGAGCTGGTGTGCTACACTGTCTCCGGGTGGCTCTTGTGACGGCCGGGGTGTATGACGGTTTGGTGTGTGACGATCAGGGTGTATGACGGCCGGGGTGTGTGACGGACTGGTGTGCTACACTGTCTCCGGGTGGCTCTTGTGACGGCCGGGGTGTGTGACGGGCTGGTGTGCTACACTGTCTCCGGGTGGGTCTTGTGACGGCCGAGGTGTGTGACGGACTGGTGTGCTACACTGTCTCCGGGTGGCTCTTGTGACGGCCGGGGTGTGTGACGGGTTGGTGTGTGACGATCAGGGTGTATGACGGCCGGGGTGTGTGACGGACTGGTGTGTTACACTGTCTCCGAGTGGCTCTTGTGACGGCCGGGGTGTGTGACGGCTGACCGAGACGTAGACAGCCGTATCTGCTGGCAACGGATGGGTGCTGGTGTCGATACTGAACCACTCTCAGTGTGAGCAATTGAGCATGCACGCTCACTAGTGACATGGTCCACTCTCACTCCCCAGGTCAATCCTGCACGACCCGATTGAGATTCCGCAGTCGTACATGGAGGAGACGTTCAACGTGCTGCTGTCCTCCGAGAAGCCGATGGTGCTGGCAGCGCTCAGCTTCGTGCGCAGCCTGGTGCGACGGCAGCCGGGGGACCGGCTCACCAACGAGGAGATCCCCAGCCACGTCCTGTTCCAGGTGAGGGCACGCAGCGACCAGGTGGCACCACCCGACCTCGTCCAGATATGGCGTCGGACGTCACGCTGTGTTATCTGAACGGGGCGACGATGCAAGCCAGCAAAAGACCGATAGCGGTGGCCGAGAGTTGACTAACATGGAGCCTGTCTCACGGTTGAGTGACGGTGACCTTATCTTTATTGTTTATGGAGAATCGGTCCGGTGTCGGAGATACTTTCCCGCTGGTGCTTCGTGCCTCTGCACTCACCTTACTGCATGTGGCTGGTTGGGCCGCGCCAATGTAGCTGGTGCGGCCGAGCCAATGCTCCAGCTGCTGCACGTTGTGAGGGGTGCAATCCTCGAATGGCTGTGTTCTGAATAGCGTACTACATGTGTAGGTTTTAACGGATTAGTCGTATTGTCAATCGCAAGCTGTACATTCTTCCCATTAGGTGCCACTGACTTAATGTTGCATTTTGTGTCATCTCCGATGGAAGTGTAGCACCACAAGACCAGGAGGGGCCATCAATGATTGGTGATTTTACTGGTGACTCGGGGTGGCAGTATCATCAGCTCCAGTGAGGGGTTTGACTGATAATGTACTTGTCAGGATCTGGACTGGAGCGCCATCAGCTCCGGCACCCACGACGACCCTCCGTTCGACATCAGGCGGATTCTGCGGGAGGCGCCGCCTGATGAAGAGATCCAGCACATCCCGTCGGTCTTCACCGGCGTGCGGTCCACGAAGCGCAACAGACGGGAGAAGAAGGTGTCGCCCAGTGGATATGACCATCCAGTCAAGTACAGGGTGAGTGCTGCTTCGTCAGTAGCTGGTACTGCTGTCCCCTAGCGTTCATCCAGCACACGTAGGTTGCACTTATTACGTGCCGTGCAGTGTTCAGTGAGTTGAATTACTCCTCTGAGTCTCTTCCGCTCCACCAGTTCTGACCAGTACTTCTAAACGTGTGGGTGAATACTAGTGCTTTGCTAAGCGTCGCAAATGGAACAGCATTCAGCATAGCATTATATAGAACACCTTAGTGAATAAAAAAAACGTGAAAAAGCAACGTAAAAGCAACGCCCTTCGTTTCCAACATGGACTTTATTTTACGGTATCGATATCTGGCTTCTAGCGATATCATCCTCAATTTCTGGCCAATATCTATCTTGTATTACCCAGATAGCATGCAGAATGCAAAAATAAGGTAGTCTGCAAACTGGGACTTTGGTATAGTGGGTCGAAAGTGCACGAGTACCTGCGTTGTGGCTGTTTGTAGCTTTTGAATTATTAATATTGTCATTTATTTTGGCATCCAAATAGTGCATGTTCACATAAGTTATTATTAAATGCAACAACGTCCATATTTACACTTCACCAACACGGAAGCAAATGTCATACGACATAGTCCAGATGAATGAAAATATGTATCGCAAGTCATTCATTTAATTGTGCATGCGCAAGCTTTTGCCTGATGGGTGCTACAAATGTGCTTGCCCTGCCGAGTGGTTGCCATTTGTCAGTTGTTCGACATGACATGGATCATTGCGGCAGCTGACAGACGCTCCGTTCGTCCGGCAGAACTACCACTACTCGAGCAGCCAGTTCGGCTGGTACACCTCCAGTTTGGAGGGTCTCCGCTGCGACGACAGCTCAGATGCGCTGCCACACTTGACCGCCGCCGCCGACGACGACGACCTGGACACGTCCGCCGACTTCTACGGCGGCACCCCGCTGGACGAAGTGCCCGGTCTGCTGGCGTTCGAGCGCGCCGTCAATGACGACTCGTTCACCTCGACGTCATCGTCGGCGACGACGGTCCGCGCGCGGTCGTTCAGGTCGGCCGCGTCGCCGCCGGCGGGTCTTGACGTGTCGCGAGTCGACCCGGACCTGTCGGCGGGGTCGGCGCAGCTCAGCGGCGGCGGCGACGAGTCATTTGAGACGACGTCCACAGCGCGGCGGGAGGCGGTGATCCGAATGTCGGCGCCGCGCAGTCCCGACAGCTCGTACGGCGAAGGGGAGCGGCGGCCGGACAGCGCCGACGAAGGTGCGCCCGCGCCCGCCGCGCCAGTACGGCACATAGAGCTGTTCCCGCGCGTGCGTGTGTTCGAGGTGGACAGCGTGCCGCAGCGCAGCGCGGACTTGGATCGCCAGCCGGCCACGTCAGCGCGGCCGACGACGCGGCGGCCGCGGGACAACGTGCGCGCCTCGACGCCGTTCTCGCCGCGCGCGCCGCCCGACACGCCGCTGTCGCCCATCGTCAGCGGAGGGTGGCCGGCACGCTCGCTGCGCCCGCGGCCGGCCGCCGACAGGCCGACGTCCGAGCTGCCGCCGCGCAAGCGCCGCCGCTTCCTGCAGCCGGCGCCATCGTCCGAGGCGCCGGCCCAGGCTGAGCCGGCCGACCAGCCGCTTCCTCCGTTCAGCTCGCTCCGCCTGCGGGCGCGCGCCAGGCCGGCTGGCCCGCGGTGACTGTGGCGCCTCTAGTGGTGCTAACGTTAACTACTACCCACCAGTACAAACGTGGCCGGCAGCAGCTCGCACCATAGCGAACGGCTGTCCCGCATGTGCCCGGTTGTGCTCAGTGAATATCGCTTACGCCTACAGTGCCGCGTGTACCATCGATTTTTACATGTGATGTCCACCGTCCGCGACCGGCGTGTCGCATGTTCGTCGCTGCAATGTACACTCGCCAAGTGCAATGTCTCTCCAATGCGCCCGCAGTGCGTACGTCGGCCAATGTCCGGAATGCCGGCTAGTTAGTGTTGTGATCCTCAATATGATTCACTGTGGTCTTTCATGCGTGATCACGTTGCCTCGAGCTTTCCTTCGACGTGTTTTGTGATAGTGCAAGTGCGAATAGTGGATTTTGATTAGTGAGCGGATATCGCGCACCCGAGGTCATGTAGTCAGTATCCCGCGAATGACAGTGGCGATGTATATATCCATCTGCATGCCAGAATATTTCCCATTGCAACCAAAGTCAACGCTCAACTCCAACCATACGCTCACAAACGTGTTGCAGGCCTGTGCCGTGGCTGGTGGCCTGCAGGTATTCGGCCTGCACGGTAGTCTGTGGCTGTATTCGGCCTACACATCAGCCAGCGGCCTGCGCTCGGCCTCTATTGATGTGTCTATTGCCGGCCGCCGCCAGTGCCAGGTTTTTGTCGTCGGTGTCGCCCCAGCGCGGACCGATAGTCTTATTATACCGGGTTTTTGCGGGTGCACGGATGGGCGAGGCGCGCACCTGGCGTGCAGGGTTTTCAACGTGGAACACGGGTCAGAGTGTCGGTCGCTGTGATTTGTGTGTGCGGTGTGAATGCACACGGGCGGTTGTCTGCATGTGCAATACGGTGCACTACTATGGCGACGCGTCCATCCAGTGCACGAGCTTGGCCGTAGCGTAGTGTCGTGAACGGCGCGTCCGTGTGGTTACCAACAGTTGGATACAATATTTGTTGTACATATTTTTGATGAATACATCCACCACAGTTGTCAGTCTGTCGGCGTGCAATGACGCAGAGATCCTCGGCTCCCGTCGACGAACGGAGAAAGATTGGGATGTGGTCTGCCGGACCGGACTAAGCGCCTTGGGCACACCAGATGACAGTGTCTGCAGAATTTTGTTGCGGGTCTGTTTGGGACTAATGTCTAGTCACCAAGTACACATTAGTAAAAGAGGGCGAAGGAAGACCTGAACGGTGTCCACGTAATTTTACAAACTCCAAATAACTTACTGACTAATGATACTTCCGTAGTGGATATATTAAAAGCTAACTTGATCTTCAAGATCCAGGAACGACTCAATGTTAGAAAAAAGTAAATATATATTGTGACGTTTCGGCCGTAGGCCATTGTCAAACAATGCACTCGTTGCGATCGGCGAACAGGTCGAAAATTCAAATTGCTGCAGGCACAAAAACTCGACAAAATTCATTCACCACCTCCACTGCGAGAAAAAAAGCGAAAAAAAAGAAGAACACACGCACTTACAAACGCCAAAAAGGAAAAAACCTAACGTACACATGCATATACATGGACGGCAGGTGAAAGCCGTCGCGACACGAACGCGTCTACCTGGCGGTAGAGTGTACACAGGTGTGACATCAAGGTTATACCGTTTACACACATCAATATGCAATTCATTGGCCTTTCTCTAAGACCCTGCGTACGCGATAATTTTTCAGCCACACACAAAACATCGGAAACTGGTAACCTACGATACATGCTATGACGATTCGTGGGAATTCATACGTGGTTTCAGCTCACGAATAAACAGGGATTCTAAGATTTTTTAAGTCCGCGCCGTCTTTCGCTTTAAGTCCGTGCAGTCGCGATTTTTCTGCCTCACCTTACTTCGGTGCCCCGGACCGCCCCTGCATTGGGTTGCTTCAGCGATTATTTGTCGGATGATGAATGTTTTGCATGACGAGTGAACGGACGGTGAGGTTCTTATAAAAACGGTTAGTTTCAGTGATCGCCAGGAACACTAGGGCTACAGTGACTCTTGGCCATGCTGCGGAACACCTTTTCGTCTGTCTGGTAGGCAGGGGACATGCTGTTTTGTTTATAGAACATCTTGTGTGTGGTGCCCTGTGCTGGGAGACGGGCTGGGTGCTGACGTGTCCGGTGATGGCGTCCTTAATGTGCTTGTCGATAGTATGTACTGGATAGTTGTCGTTGACGATCATCTGCTTTACTCTGCGAAGTTCTATGTGCTCATGTTTCCAGGTACTGCAGTGTCTAATTGTCCTGTTCACATATGCGCTCATTACACTGTCCTGATGCCTATCGGGACAGTGGCTTTTCCCGGTAAGGCACCGCCCTACATCAGAGGGCTTACGATGAATGGCTTACGATCCTCTATTTCCGTCGTTGGACATATCTAAAAAGCTTATCTTAACTTGAATTCCAAGCTCTATGATGAAGTCTATATGCAAAGCTTCTAACCTTGCCCTGCGCTCTGACAAGAGCTATGTGTCCCGCACATCTAGTAGAATATCATCGACATATCGCATTAGAGTGCGAGTTCGATGGCATTGCTATCGATTTTAAGTAGTGTTGTGGGTGTGGGGCGGAGACTACTATATGTAGCTGTAACCAATTTTTCAACGGACAGGGTGTGTTGCCCATGTTTTGCCCATGTTTTGCACTACTTTACGATGTGGTCTATAGCTGTTTGAATGGTTTTCTCAACTTTTAGGAAGCATTTTGCTGTTGTCCAAATGGACGTAGAGTGCTAGGCCTTCTGCGTTTGGTGTCTGTAACACTGTTCAACATGGACCACGACGGTCTGCGCAAAGAGCACGCCTAACGTTAACCCCATAGCAACTCCGTCTATCTGATAGCGATAGTAAAGTACACTATTCAAGGGGATTTGGTAGTGTAGAGGCGTAGCATGCCGCACATAATGGACTCCGGTAGGGCAAGTGGTGCCAGTACTGCGTTTTGATATGCAAATTATGTCATTATCTTGATTATTCGCTCTACTGGTACGTCAGTAAAAAGACTTCAAGAGTCCAGTGGAGCTGGTTGTACGCGTTTCTCCTTACTTTTTTCAATCAACGAATTTGGCGGGAGATCGCAACGAGAACGTTTTGGGCGCAAACGGTGTGAGTACCTCGTTTGAGTACTTTGCTAAGTGGTAGATGGGGACTGGGATCTGCGAGATTATCGACCGCAGGTGATATCCAGTTTGGTGGGTCTTCGGTTTCAGTTATAAGTACCCAGGGGAGTAGTATCCATTACGTTATGCAGCTTGTCACCTTTAGTATACTTCTTAGCCATAGTGATTAGGTCGCTAGCTTTTTCTTCAGTTCATCCATAGGATTATGTGTTATCCTTTTGAACTTGGCATCGTCGCTAAAAATACACGGATTTTTTTCATCTTAATCCTTTTATCCATGGTGACACAAATGTCCGTTTCATCGGCTTTGCGGATAACGATTACCTTGTTCTGCTGTAATTCGTTTGCCATGCATCGCATGTGGGACCGTTAGGCGTCATGGCGGACATAATACTGGTGGCGCTGATCTGGTGGTAGGTTTTTGAAGGAACACCACCAGAGGGAGCTTGCTATGGTTGCTATCATATTCTAGTTTCTACAGGAGGTGCAAGCAATTTCCAATGGTCAAATTTAAGCAAGATTTAAACAAGCTCTTCCATGATGCGTGATTCGTTTCAAAATCTAATCATTTGACATAATCACTTTTTCTAGAAAGGGAAATAACGAGCAATTTGGCTTTCAACTTTCTGTATATAAAATGCGTCATATAGCTTCCGCATAACATGCTTACAATTTCCAATGTTCTTCAAGGAGAATCGAATGTGCTATATTTACATATTATATTGAATTGCTTCGATGGAGTTTTAACCATGCCATCTTGCACTCAATTATATTATTTGTTTCGTCACAACATCGCTTTATATTCCTTTTAAATAAATCTGAAATTTTCTACACTAGCGAATTAATTTCCAATGGTTTGAAATAAACGTGGATAAAATCAGCTTCCTTCTGATGCCAGGTAGTGTGTGTGTGTGTATGGGGGGGGGGGGGCCCATACACAGGAATCACCCCCCTCCCCGGGAGGGGGGGGGGGGTGATTCTTCGAGGAGTGCCGGATCATAAAGGTCATTTGCGCCGCCTTTAAAGCGAGTGTATTTTGCAAGCAAGGCTAGGGTAATTTTACATCTACGTTAAGGGAGTTTTACGATATATTGTGTATGACGTTTTGGGTGCTGAAGGCACTTAAAAACTTGGTGGAGGAAATCTCCAGGATGTTTAAATGGTTTTGGTTTTACTTTAATCCTCCGCAAAATAATCTGCACCTGGGATGGGGAGGGTGATTTTGAGAGTGACGAGAAAGTTGATTTCGCCAGGGTGCTGGCACTAGCCTACTCTTGTCGAAGAGCACCGAGGGTTCTTTGCCGTGCGGACAAGGAGGTAATTGTCCACACCGTCTATCACGCCGGCCGCCGAGTGTTGGTTGTTAGTAGAGGGTTAGTCTAAGCATGTCATTACATAGTTGTCAGTGGGGTTAGTACGGTGTTTGGCAATTCGGCTCACATACGTCCGCTGTACCTCTGGGTAGCCGTTTTGCGTTATGAGTTGCAAGGTAATTCGGCTCATCAACGTTCGAATTCTACTCTGGGTACTCGTTTTACGCTATGTTATTTTTTTTATAAAGCAAGTCGGCTCATCTACGTCCGACGACACCGCTACGTAACCATTTATTTCTAATGGAAATGCAAATCGGCTCATGTAAGTCCGCTCCATTCTGGGATGGCCATGCACGTGTTTCCTCCTGGTGTATACCGGGCATGTATTGCGTGTTGAAGTGAGTGTTGGTGGTGTGGTGCCTACAGTGCCCCTGCTAGTTTTGTGGCGCATAGGTATTCAAACAGCAATTGAAAGAGTTCTGGGTGCTTGTCACTCAGAAGCGATGGAAGCGACAGGTGATGCCTTCTTTTTGGAAAAGGCCTTAAGTGATTGTCTTTGAGCGTTAAAGCTACTACAGTCTTGCAGGACGTGGGCTAAGATTAATGTGGTGCTGCAGGTGCCGCAGTGCGGTGTTGTATATTGGTCATCCTCTAATTGAGGCTGTGTTAGTTTAGTGCAACAAATCCTAAGTCTAGTAAGGATGACATCATTTTGTCGGCTGCTGTCACTTCATGAAGTCGGTCGGACGGACCAAATTACCTTTTTCATGGCCAAAGCTGATCCGAAAACCATTTAAGTCCAATATACTCACGTAAGCCCAATGGTGAAGCCGCAGCCTGACTGTGGGACCAAATCAATGATGGGGAAGGGGTCAAATCAATGATTGAGGGGCCCAGTGGCTCCTTAGCATAATGTGGCACTCCTGTTGGAACTTCTATGTGTGAGTTTGGAAGTGGACAGGGGATTACTGGATTACTAAAAAGTGACAAACAGACGGACAGTGACAAACGGACAAACGGAAAAAGTGATAAACGGACGGACGGTGACAAACGGACAAACGGACAAAGTGACAAACGGACGGACGGTGACAAACGGACAAACGGACAAAGTGACAAACGGACGGACGGTGACAAACGGACAAACGGACAAAGTGACAAACGGACGGACGGTGACAAACGGACAAAGGGAAAAAGTGACAAACGGACGGACGGTGACCAACGAACAAACGGACAAAATGACAAACGGACGGGGCGGATAGCCAGGATTGAACGCAAGCGGCCTGATCAAATCTGGAGAGCGCTCTGAAAATTAGCCAATAGCACCGGACGAAGCGGGCAAATCCGCGCGGTCACGGGTATGGATTATCGATTGTCAGATACAGCGCATGTGGCAGTGGACACTCATGTTGCCGCGCTCCCACCAGTTGAGGATGGATGGCGGGCAGGCAGAAGCAGAGGCTGAGTTGGTGGAGATCAAGTGTCAGGAGGCCAAGGACAAGGTCTAAGGCCAAGAGCAATGCGTTTGTCATCCATTCGGGACTTGGTTCGTCCCAGGTCGACCATGTGCTCGTTTGTCATCCATTCGGGACTCGGTTCGTCCCAGGTCGACCATGTGCTCGTTTGCCATCCATTCGGGACTCGGTTCGTCCCAGGTAAACCATGTGCTCGTTTGTCATCCATTCCGGACTCGGTTCGGCCCAGGTCGACCATGTGCTCGTCTTTCATCATCGTGCTCGGCAGTGATCGCTCGTCATCTATTATCATCGTCCATCTGTCAATTGTACAATTTGTCACTCGGCCAGCCTCTGTCTGTTACATTCGCTTGTGTGACGGTGGCACTCACCCAATATTGGTGGGTGGATACCCCCAGGCATGCGGACGACCGCGTTTGCAGGCCCCATCCGAGGTACCAATGCTGCCACCTATGGAGTAAACCGGGAACTGGGAATAAGGGTGCGTTCTTTGTCTCATTCATTCAGCGGATTTCGTGGAATGTGACGTTGCATATTTCGTGGCTGCAGCCACGGAACGTGCTATGAAATTTCGCGCCGGGTTACTTATGTGAGCCATTTGTGTCGCCGTTCGCAAGCCTTCCTACTAATTTGTATGATTGGCATTCATTGCATGCTGTTACATTAAAGCAATGTGGTTGGCACTTGTTGGAAACACCAGTAATTGTACAAAGCTCCCACCTATGATCTTATTGTTATTGGCCACTGTTGCCTAATTTAATGCTCATGGTGTCAACAATAAAAAGGATACAAATGCGAAATCATTCTAAGATGGCTCTTGTTCTAAGTAGATGAATGTCAGACATGTCCAGGGCAGGCTACGACAGACATGTCAAGGGCAGGGAGGAAATTCACATTGGTCGTTGCCCAGTGAACATGCCGACAGCGGACCGACGTCGTTCCGCTATCTGGACGCTAGTGGCCCGCTGTCAGCTGATGAGTGGAATGTCCGCCAAGCCGGCATGCAGCTGACACCCAGCCAACGTGGGACGCTGTCAGGCTGCTGTCGGGACCATGGGTGGAGAATTCTGAAAATGGCAACCCCCGCCACCAACCTAGGGGCCCCCCGCAGCAAGGGTCCCCCAGTTGCAGGGGTTCCGCTACCGGGGGGGGGATGTGAAGAATGTTTTCGCGAGGGGCGCAAGTGGAACTCAGTCGCGAACCGTGCGGGATTGCGCTGTATGTACCCGACCCCTAGCCCCCCCCCCTCCACCAGGGTATTCCCTCGCCTTTGTATAACTTCTTCTAGACATTTTGTAATGCTCACCTTGGCTGGGCAGCTATTTCCGTAATTTTTCACAATGTAATATAGTAACTAAAGATGGAAAAGCTGGACCCAAAGCAATAAATAGGTATTGACAGTTCCTAAATTGAGGACTATGTGAGGGCACCATGCAAATAACATTTTAGGAAGCAAAAATGTACTATTCAAATTAGAGATGCCGATTGGATTCCAAATCATTGGACTTCCAAAAATGTCCTAACCTAGTGGGCCTAACCTCTCCAGGGGCCCACTCTCTCCAGGGTCCACTCTATCCAGGCCCCATCGTCTTTAAGGGGCGCACCCTCTCCAGGGCCCATTTTTTAATGGGCCCACCCTCTCCAGGGGGCCCACTCTCTCAAGGGGGCCCACTCTCTCAAGGGCTCACCCTTTCAAAGGGCCCACTCTCCAGTGTCCAGTCTACCCAGGCCTACCCTCTCCGGGGGCCCACCTTCTCCAGGGGGCCCACCCTCTCCAGGGGGCCCACCCTTACCAGGGGGCCCACCATTACCAGGGGGCCCACCCTTACCAGGGGGCTCACTCTCAACAGGGCCCACCCTCTCCACGGCCACCCTCTCCAGGGGGCCCACCCTATCCAGTGGGCCCACCCTCAACAGGGCCCACCCTCTCCAGGGGTCCACCTTCTCCAGGGTCCACCCTATCCAGGGCCCAACCTATCCAGGGGCCCCTATCCAGGAGGCCCACCCTCTCAAAAGGGCCCACTCTCTCCAGGGCCAATTTTCTCCAGGGGGCCCACCCTCTCCAGGGCCCACCCTATCCAGGAGGACTACCCTCTCAAAGGCCCCACTCTCTCCAGGGTCCACTATATCCAGGCCTCACCCTCTTTAGGGGGCGCACCCTCTCCAGGGCCCATTTTTTCAGGGGGCCCACCCTCTCCAGGGGCCCCGCCCTCTACAGGGCCCACCCTCTCCAGGGTCCCACAATATCCAGGGGCCCACCCTTTCAAAGGGCCCACTCTCCGGTGTCCAGTCTACCCAGGCCTACCCTCTCCAGGGGGCCCACCCTCTCCAGGGGGCCCACCCTATCCAGGAGGCCCACCCTCTCCAGGGGGCCCACCCTTACCAGGCGGTCCACCCTTACCAGGGGGCCCACCCTCACCAGGGGGCTCACCCTCAACAGGGCCCACCCTATCCAGGGCCCAACCTCTCCAGGGGCCCCCTATCCAGGGGGCCCACCCTCTCAAAGGGCCCACTCTCTCCAGGGCCAATTCTCTCCAGGGGGCCCACCCTCTCCAGGGCCCACCCTCTCCAGGGCCCACCCTCTCCAGGGCCTACCCTCTCCAGGGGGCCCACCCTCTCCAGGGCCCACCCTCTCCAGGGGGCCCACTCTCTCCAGGGGCCCCACCCTATCCAGGAGGCCCATCCTTTCAAAGGGCCCACTCTTTCCAGGGTTCACTCTAACCAGGCCCCCACCCTCTCCAGGTGGCCCAGCCTCTCCAGGGCCCACCATGTCCAGGGGGGCCCACCCTCTCCAGGGAGCCCACTCTCTCCAGGGGGCCCACCCTCTCCAGGGCCCACCCTCTCTAGGGGGCCACTCTCTCCAGGGGGCCCACCCTATCCAGGAGGCCTACCCTCTCAAAGGGCCCACTCTCTCCAGGGTCCACTCTATCCAGGCCTCACCCTCTTTAGGGGGCGCATCCTCTCCAGGGCCCATTTTTTCAGGGGGCCCACCCTCTCCAGGCCCCACCCTCTCCAGGGGGCCCCACCCTCTACAGGGCCCACCCTCTCCAGGGATCCACACTATCCAGGGGCCCACCCTTTCAAAGGGCCCACTCTCCGGTGTCCAGTCTACCCAGGCCTACCCTCTCAAGGGGGCCCACCCTCTCCAGGGGGCCCACCCTCTCCAGGGGGCCCACCCTATCCAGGACGCCCGCCCTCTCAAAGGGCCCAATCTCTCCAGGGTCCACTCTATCCAGACCCTACCCTCTCCAGGAGGCCCACCCTCTCCAGGGGGCCCACCCACTCCAGGGGGCCCACCCTTTCCAGGGTGCCCATCTGCACAAGGGGCCACCCTCTCTAGCGGGCCGACCCGCACAGGACCACAGAGGTGCCTGGTGCACCGCTCGGCGCGGCGGGCCCCCTTCGGGGGCCCCCCGCCGGGCCAACCCCCGCAATGCGGGGGTTGCCCGAGCGGAGCCCCCGCCATGGCGGGGGTGGCGGGGGTCGATTCTCCACCCATGGGACTCGGGACGCTGGGGGGCCGCTGTCGGCTCGGAAGTGGGATGTCTGACAACGGCCCGACGTCAGCTGGCCACTATTGATATGCCGAATTCAACCCGACATATGTGCATATTCCAGATCAGTATGCCGATGTCGGGCCGAGAGCGGCCCGAGTCGGCATGCCGTTTACGAGATGTGAGCTCGCCCCGACACATGCGGACAGCGGGCCGACATCGGCATGTTTACTGGGTGGAGATACAAATAATCAGAAAAAGAAGTTTCTGAAGGTAGTGTCTAGCTTACTGCTGTTTCACCTCAACAGATGATAATTTGACAACGCTGGAACGGAAAATCCTCGCCGGTGGGAACATGACATTCATTAATGACATCTTCGCACAATCTAGCCCAATCGTATCCACTCCACAACATTACTTGCGAATTTGCAATGTCTTCCTTGACCCGCACAGCACTTCCAATATGCGTCGCCACCTTGGAAGAAACCGAACAGGACGGGGCTGGACAGCTTTTTTCAGTCCGCGCTTTCCCCGCAGAATCCACGAAATCTGGCCGCGGAATTCGTGAGGAATAGACAAAGAACGACACATGACGTCAGAGTCCACGAATTTCGTGGACGGAACGTGACAAAAAACGCAGCCTAAGAATCGACGAATGTTAGGTCTCCTCGTTCAGCTAAACCACAGCAGCAAACAATTGCAAAGCTGGCGAATACAACAAATACAAAGCTGGTGCAAACATGAATGTATAAACCGAGAGGGGGGGTAGAGCGGTAAAGTCATTGCTGAGTAAAATGCATAGGCGTAGGAACATTTGAAAAAGTGTGTGGGGGGGGGGGCAGGGTCAACAGCAGGGGTGCACCCAGGGATTTCGTAAAGTACCATAGCTGAGCACTTTTGGATAGAGAACCAGATAATTTTAATAGTGAACACAACATTCACCGCCAAGGGGGATGGGGGCCCTGGACGCGCCTATGGCTAACAGCAACATGTGGTACTGAAAAAGAACTATCATGCAGTATAAGTACTTTCAAATTCACACTTCACTCTGGACTTCGAAGTCTATTCACGACTGATGGATTCTTTTGTAATAATAGGTTTATCAACCTGGTGCAAGTGAAACCATTAGTACCTATTGCTGTTCAAACAAAATTTCTTCAACTCCCGCTAGGTGTGTAGGAGGGGGGGGGGGGGTGCAAGCTTATTACAGCCTCAATAATGAGTATGTGGTGTGCTCTAGTTTCCATGATATAGTACTACACGTTTCTAAGATGTCCCGCGTTGTAAATGTCACCGATGTTGGTGAG
Source organism: Ashinkailepas kermadecensis (assembly GCA_034440615.1). Classification (NCBI taxonomy): domain Eukaryota; kingdom Metazoa; phylum Arthropoda; class Thecostraca; family Neolepadidae; genus Ashinkailepas; species Ashinkailepas kermadecensis. Next base: position 218,909 of record JAOTOM010004712.1, read on the forward strand.
GAGAAAGAATAAGCAAGACCGTAGCTTACTGCTGGCCCATGGCAAAAGAAGTCTCATGATTGATGTTGTAAAGGATGAGAAACAGAAAAGACGTGTGATCGCTGGTGGAAAATTCTTTGATCCGGTGTGTGGCAGACCAAGATTGGCAGGCTAACATAATTGTATGGTGTTCGTGTGTTTCTTTTAAACAAATATGTATGGTTTTTAAGGCCCTGCCGCTTTTTGCCAGAGTCGGTACGCTTTGGAGGGCCCGGTGCATTTTCGTCCTCCAGTTGTGCTCTTAGGATCCCCCTGTGTTTATTTGGGGTTCCTCGCTAACACTTGAGGGACCCCAGCACGATATTGGGGGCTCCGGTATAATTTCTCGGGTTCCAGTCGCGACTTTTTGGGCCCAGGCGCGTGGTTCCGGGGTGATCCGACGCCAGTTTTCTGGGCTCGACGCAATTTTTGTTGACTTCTGAATTATGTAAAATCCGAGCCATGGCCTGATTTTTCTGGCCCCCGGCGACATTTCTTTTTGTGTCCCGCGGCGATTTTTGGAGCTCCGGTACGTTTTTCGGTGCCGTATGCGATTTGTTTAGGTATCTGGTGGTATGTTTGAGCTAAGGAGCGATTTTCCTGGCTCGGACATTTATTTTTCGGAATATCTATTTTGAAGGGCTCCGGCTTGATCCTTGTCGGGTTTCGATGTGATTTTGGGGCCATGCTGTGCTTAGCTGGGACCACCGACGCCAATTTTTGGGAGACCCGAGGGAAATTTTTGATGACCCGACCAGGATTTATGGGACTACTGACATAAATTTTGGGACCAAAGCGCGATATTTCGGGGGCTTGGCGCTAGTTCAAGTAGCGTGTTGTACATATCTGGGCCCTAGTGCGAATTTGGCGTTCCTCGGGGCAAATTTTCTGGTACGGTGCAAGTGTTTTGGTGCTCGTTGCGTATATATATAACCCCTTATTCTGGGGGCCCCGACGCAAATTTATGGGGCCCAAGAACCATTTTTGGTGACCCCGACGCGATTCTTGGGTTCTTGGAAGTCCACCTCTTCAGGATGTGTGTGTGTGTGGGGGGGGGGGGGGGATTTGCCATTGGTATGCCACTGCGACTGCTCAACGAGTTTTTTTTTCAGCCGATGGCACCCTTAAGAGTAGAAAGGCCTTTTGAAGAACTTTCTTTCGGGGCCTGTTCTGAATTTTCCGGTGCTCTGGTCGATTCGATGGAGTCCTTTTGTTATTTTTTGGCGGTTGACTTGTATTTTTTGTAATCCTCTTGCGCGATATTTTTGGGCCGCGGTACGATTCTTTGGTCTCCCGGTGCATTTTTTTCGGTGCTCCAAGGCGTTTCTTTTCCGGGGCCAGAAGCTTTTTGGGTCTGACGCAATTTTTGTGGCCGTGGAGTAACATTCCGGGTAGGAATTGATTTTTGGGAAGCCAGCTGCGACTTGTGGGGCTCCGGCGGGACCTTTTGGGCCCGTAATGTGATTTCGAAGGGCAGCAACGCGACGTTTTTGGGTCTAAGTGCGATTTTTGGACCATGTCTTCATTTGTTGGGATGCCTATCGCGAGTTTTAGTGGCCTTGACACGACTTTCGAGTTCCAACACGTTCTGGTTTCCTTTGGATCGACCGCTAGGAGCCCAGAGTGATTTTCCATGTCCAGACTGTTTTTTCGTTGCCCCGGCTTCCTTTATTGTGTGTTCCCGATGAGACTTTTGGGGCCCGGTGCGACCTGTCAAGCTCCTAGCGTGATTTTCAGGGGCCCGGGTGCGTCGTTTTGGTACCTTCAGGCTCCGCGTGATTTTCAGTGGCCCCGGCCGAACGTTATGAGATCCCGCTGTGATTTTCAAGAACCGCGGCACGACTTTTTTCGGCCCCCAGCGTGATTTTCTGGCCCCAGGCGCGAACTTTTGAGCCCCCAGCGTGATTTTCTGCGGCCCAGACAGTCTTTCTGCGGCCCCATCGTGATTTTCAAGGACCACGGCACGACATTTTCTGCTACCAACGTGGTTTTCAGGGGCCCCGGTCAAACTTTTTGTGCCTTCAGCGCGATTATCAGGGGCCCCGGCCCGACCTTTTGGGACCCAGCGTGATTTTGAGGGCCCGGCCAGTCTTTTTCGTGCCTAGCGTCATTTTTCGGGGGCTCCGGAGAAACGTTTTGGCCCCAGTGTGATTTACAGGGGCACGGTCCGACCTTTTAATGCCTTAGCGTGATTTAATGAGGCCCTGGCGCGACTTATCGGGATCCCGGCGCAACTTTTTGGAGACCCAACGGTATTTTCAGAGACCCGATCCCACATTTGGAGCCATCAGCGTCATTTCTAGGGTCCCGGGACGATTTTTGAGGGATTCAATGTGATTTTGAGGGGTCTTGGTGGGATTTTGGGAGGCCCCAGTCTCATTTTCAGGGATCATTGCGCGACTTTTTGGCGGCTCCAAAGTGATTTTTATGGGTCCCGGTGCGATTGTTGAGGACACCAGCATGATTTTTAAGGAGCCTGGCGCAATTTTTCCGAACCCAGGCGCGATTATTTGGGGCTCACAACCTCTCATGGGGAGGGGGACTGCTCCAATGCCCACTCCCTTCGGTACGCCAATGCACATGCCCTAATGATTGAATAGCTTAACCATGACGTCTATGGAGTACATCGCACAAAATCGACTTTCCTATGCCCATTTGCACCAGAAGTAAGGTTCAGAAATACACACCCTGCAATTGGCTTAAATTCATATAATTATCTCCAGGATTCTTAAATCTCAGCCTGAACGTACACATCACTGGACGATGAAAAGCCTTGGTAGTAGTCTCCGTTGTAATTCGGTGTTTTGTACTTGTAATCAAAATGTCATGAAGACATTTTGATAGATGAATAGATTCTGGGATCAGTGTCTTTGCTAAGCAGAAATTGTTACATATACCATGGCACCACCATCTTACCGAACCATTTCTGTTCAACGGCATAATTTAAATTCAATGTTTAACGTGCTGTCAATGCCACTACGCAGTTACCCAGCTGAAGATCCACTCGAGTCAGTTGCCATGCTCGTCATGTGCCTTCTCAGGTCACATGACAAGCATCGCTCTTTACTCGTCACATCATCACTCTTCATATCACTCCTCGTGTGACCTTGTTAGGTCGCACCACGAGCGCCTAATCCTCTCGGGGATTCTGAGATTCTGACAGGCGTTCTTGCACTTGAAGTTGATATAATAATGTGTGGACTAAATTATTATATCTATGCTACCATAATACATGATGGAAATAAATATTTTGCTATGTTGGATACCAGCACCGATAATACCCACGTATCTCACTGAAAAGGTTGGATATTTGTGTGCTGTGCCAACCTGTGAAAATCCATTGAAATGTGGAAGTTTTTAAGTTCTATTTCATAATACAGTCACTCAATGTATGTATCGTGGCAGTAATTGTATGCTTCAATGATCAAAATACATGTAAATGTTGAAGTGTATAGCAGCTAGGAGTAAGGCCATATATAATACATGGCTATGTAATATCAAGGCAAGGAACTTGCACTTGCAAATTGTACGTCTTAACTTGATTGTGTTATGTTACTGCCTTCAGCCTTTATAATTGTCTACTGTAGGCAATATTAACACGCGCACTGGAGGGCGGGGGGGGGCGAAATCCGCCCATCCCTCCGGTTTTTCGTATATAACTCCAGATTTTACCGGTTAATATACGCCATTATTTGCGTCCCTGCTTAGAAATGATCGGCGCGTCGTTTAAAGTAACACAAATGGAAATCGGTCCAAAAAATTTCGAGTTAGGGGCTGTTAGAGTAAAAAAAATCGTAGCGCCAGACCACAAAAATCGGCGCTGATGCGCTTCCCGTATATCTGCAAAAGGGAAGTGTTCTTGGCAACACTAGCGACTTATTTGACGTATATTGATATGCTATATAGTTTCAAGGTCATGTTAGGTCACCGAGGTCAAGTCAGGTCAAGTTCATGACAGGTTAATGGAACCAAACTTGGTCAACTGGAATGTTGTCATAAATGCACTACTGTTTGTCATTGCGTTTCCATACTTTATTCATGTACTTCACTCCTTTCTTCGCGAAGCCGATTGCGCTGAGCTGCCCGACGGAGCAGTCGGGCGGGCGGCCCGGTTCCGGTAACTGGAACAGGTAACTGACCTGATAAAGTGCTGCTATATAGGTGACCTGAGGTCAAATGTCGGGTCTAGCATCGGTATTGCATCATTAGTAATGTCAAAAACATCAATGATGCCCATTTTGGAGCATTTAAACACAATCACAGCGATCATAACAATGACAAGCCAAGCCACGCAAAACAAGAAGATGTTGACAAATGTGACCTCATTTGACCTTGAAGATATTGACCTAAGATCATGAAATTTGCACACAATAGAGTTCACCACCGTACCCATCCACCCTGCGTGTTTCGTTCCTCCAGCTTTAATAGGAGCCGATATCTTAGGGGGGGGGGCGGAATCCGCCCCCCTCCAGGGCGCGTAATTTTCAGAGGCCCTCCAGGGCGCGTGTTAATGAAATCGATGATAAATATGTTAACAGTAAAAGAACCACAGTGAAACTATAGTATGAATGTATTTTGGTACTAGCTGGCACATCATCTGCTTTATAATCTTTATAGTCTGCTTTCATAACATAATATAAGGTGTGGATATCCATACATCTGTTCCATTACATCAACTCCTGAAATAGTTGCGTTGTTGTAAGGTCATGTCCAAGTGCGTAGGACTTCAAAAAGGAAGTGCTATGTGATCAGTGCAACTTTTAGTTAGTTATGGATTGCAGGAAGTTTTTCACATATTCAAATGTGTGCATGCTGCCTTTTATTCCATTTAAATGTCTCAAAAGTGGGAGGGCCAGCTACCATTGTTGGCCCCGCACTTTGAAAAGTGGGAGGGCCATGGCCCCCTGGCCCCCTGTTCCTACGCCTATGGTAAAATACCAGAGTCATTGCTGATAAAGTTCGGTGTGCAACTATGCATAGGTACACTGAGGTGACATAGCGTTATGTATGGGATGTCCACTTTTCCGAAAATTGGCCTGTTTTCTGATTCAATGTTCTATTGAAAGTGGTGTATTGAAATTCCGACACATACGAATACATCGAAGTGCACTCAGAAATTGGCGATCATAAGAAATAGTGTAAAAAGTGATCATGTAATAATTAATTAAGCGTGGATGTGAAGCTTCTTCATCTTACAACTGTGTGTGTATGTGCGTGTGTGTGTGTGTATGTGTATGTGTGTGTGTGTGTGTGTGTGTCATAAAAAGTCATAAAGTCATAAAGTGCTAAGGCTTAATAAGAGCCACAGGGGCCCATCTGGGTTAAGCCTATCTAGAAAAGGTACTAGAAATGTACATACTCTCACCCCAATCAATCCCTTATCTCAAGTTCCTAGGGAGCTATATATCCCAGCCTATCTAGCACCATTCACTTGCTATTGCATAACACACTCAACAATTACAAACTCCTCCCATCATACCCATTGTGCTACCATAGACAATCTCATCAGTATCACATCCCGAAGGAAGCTGCTGAATCCATTGCTAGGTACACCCTATATAAAGTTATAAAGCGTTTAGACTTAATAAGAGACCCAAAGGCCCATCCAGCTGAGTCTGCAAATGGAAGATACCATAAGCCTGGTAAAAAGACCCACCTCAACCATCCCACATCCTGAAGAAACCAGTCCTCCAACATACCACACACCCATCAACGCCCATCCACCCCAGCTATCCAGCCCCATTCCCCTGATCTCTCCCAACACATGTGGATTGAATGCCCTATCAACAATTTTCCAACTGCATCCACGCCCGCTTAAAGGGGTCCGTGCCGTGCACACCCACCGAACATAAATCTCACCCCATCCATCACAAATTATAATTCAAAAACAAGCGTGTATGTGTGTGTGTGTGTGTGTGTGTGTGTGTGTGTGTGTGGGTATGTGTGTACATGCTCTACACTGCGGTAATATTTACTGCTTTTGAAAACTGCAAAGCAACTTCCTATTGAGGTAAATGCTGAGAGTAGTAGGGTGCAGAACAAAATAGCACAACATAGATATGTGTGGATGGATTTTAATTCAAGTGATTGTGATTAGGCGAACACTTACTGGAGAACACGACATGCTCGTAAATGGGAAGGATATCACGGGGTGTCGTGCGAACATGGAAAAGCTCCAGTCAGTGGGAAAACAGAGCCATGAGAATCTTCACTTTAACCCTCTTTAACCCTCACCGTCCGGCAAATCCATCTTTGCCGTGCTGGGGAGGGGTGGGGTGAGCAGGAGGGTAAGGGGAGGTGGGGTCTTGAAAGCTTCCCCTCCAACTTCCAATATGCGTATGCTTGGATGAAATGCAGAACACCATTTGAATGCTCTGGTCATAGCGAGCCTGGAGCATGCCTTATATTTGCATTTTTACTAATAATGAAGTCACCAGGGGTCGTGTTAGGTCGATATATGAACACTGAGTGAAGTCTCTGGAAATTATTTAAACAGACAAAGCTTGTTTTCTTTCGACATTGTTTTGCAATAATTTACATAGATGAATGCATTTATATTGATCATAGTAAAAGGAGGTCAAGACAAAATAGGTCCGGTGAGGTCTGAATTAGGTTTGTAACCAAGCTTCCAAACTATGCATGTTAGAGATATAAAAATGTCATTGGGAAGCCAATATAACCTCTAGCTCATATGACATATTATTTCTCCATTTTCGGCCATGCTAAGGCCGCTAAAGGTCATACTAGGTCAACCAAGTAACATTATCTTTATCTTTGGGAATGATCTGGAAAATATGAATAAATATGTCCCAGTCCCTTCCAATAGAACCATTCAAGCAGAATATTTGTATCTGATTGACATCCAAAATTATAAAGTCATGTCAGGTCATGCCATATGGTCAGGACAAGAAGGTTCAAACTTGAACATGTTCGGAATATCACTTTTCAAGTATATTTTTGTTAACCTTTTGTTGGGTTCGGCACTTCGGCCTCCTCAGGCCATTTCGTGCCATAATGGGAAAATGTATAAAGTGTTATGCTAAATAATTAAGTTTATAAATCTTGGAACAGGTTTGTATTGCGGAAAAAATTGAAAAGTAGTTTGATGAGAATTGGATGATCATCCCCTAATAGTGTAGGCAAAGTAAAAGGAATTTTGTGTGTATGGCAAAAATCCGTCAGTGTTTTTCGTGGGCCTTGGTACTTCTGACAATGAAGGAGAATATGTGGAACTGTAAGATATGTATTGCATGATGGGCATGAAGGTCGAGGTGAAGCCGTGTATATATATCGATGGGTAAGAAAAGTATGCCCGATGCGTAAACGTGATAGGACTTTTTCTTCGTGTCGTTTTCTTTGAAAAGATGAAGCCCATGGTTCAACAGTAGGCTTGATGAGTCGTAATTGTGTATGGTTTGTGTTTTGTGTCCAGGTTTGTGTCCAAAAATGTCGAATTTTCTGTTGCATTGATGATTTAATGCCGTCAAAATGTGGCGGAATTTCAGTAATGTTTGGAAGTTGTAATGATTGTTTTGCTAATTTGTCGGCTTCTTCGTTTCCTGGGATGCCACAGTGGCTGGGCGGACAGGAAACGGACCCTCACGCCCATCATGTAAAGTGTTTGAAGTGTGATGGAAATATGTCAATGGTTCGAAAAAGAAAGTGAAGAAAACGATTGAAGAACAGATTTTGAGTCAGAACAAACAACGACGCTGCGCATGGGGTGAAAAAGGAAACGATTACAAATATAAAGAAGGGCAATCAGAATGGCGTGTAATTCGGCAATGAAGATGGAAGTTCCGTTTGGTAGGCGATGTTGTGTTGTGTGTGTACCCAAAACAATGGCGTTTCCTGTGGTGTTAGCATCCTTAGATCCGTCAGTAAATATAAATGGAACATGACTATATCGCGACCGAAGCTGGTGGAATTTTTCTTTGGCATATTCTTGACAAAGTTGTGATTTTTGGGTGGTGGTTAGATAAAATATGTGTCGTTCGGCCATCTGCCACGGTGGTGTAGTAGGTTGAGGAAGAAAAGCAATTTGTGGAATATTATATTGAAGTTGTGTAGAAATTGTTTTAATACGTGAAGCTATGGTAAGACCGGTTCGCTTTTCGGCTGGAACTAAATAGTTGTGGTGTAAGTTTGGGAGAATCTGCAATAATGCGTGTGTGGGGTGATGTTCTTTAAACTGAATTTTTGCGGCATACCTAAGTGTTTGTTCCTTTCTTCGTAGAGCTAACGGTGGAATTCCTGATTCGGTTTGTAGAGAAATGATGGGAGAGGTAGTCATTGTACCGAGTGCTATGCGGATAAATTTATTTTGTATGTTGTCCAAAAGTTTCAAAGCAGAGGTACTGCCACCAGCATAAACTACCGACCCATATTCTATGATGGGAAGAACTAATGATTTGTAGAGATGTAAAGCGTATGGCGGTCGGCTCCGAATGAGGAAGAAGTGATACAGCGAAATAAATTGAGTCTGTGAAAACATTTCGTTTGAACGTGTTTGATGTGTAGATATTTGATGATGCCTTCGATAAAAAATAATACCAAGACATTTAAACGAATTTACAAAAGGTATATCATTGTTTCCGAGGTGAAGCGGTGTGTCTGGGTTCGGGCTGGGTGTCGATTTACCAAATATTAGTGTTGCAGATTTTGGGGCCGAAAAAAATGAAACCATACTTCAGTGACCATTCGTGTATTCTGTCCAATGTGTTTTGTAAACGAATTAAACAATGTTCGTAATTTTTCCCGGAGCACCAAATTGCGCTGTCGTTTGCAAATAGTGAATATGATATATTGGTAGGCATGTCAGCGAAAAGTTCATTAATGATAATGTTAAATAATACTGGTGAAATACAACTTCCCTTTGGTAGGCCGTTCTGAAGGCAATGTGAATCGGAAATGGCTGACCGGCACCTGATGTGGAATCGACGAGAACCAGATAAAAAATCTACTAAATAATGTGCTAAATGTCCTTTTATACCGAGTTGTTGAATTTTGAAGAGTAATGCGGGTTTGAAAACCATATTTCGTTTCGTTTTGTTGGGTTAGGCACTTCGGCCTGCTCAGGCCATTTCGTGCCGTGAGTATCGTACGCTTTGCTTATGTCTAAAAATACTGCGATAGTGTGTTCATGTTTTTTTTTATAGCCTTGACGGATGTCAGTCTCTAACCGAATAAGATGAACTATGGTGCTGCGTCCTCGTCGAAAACCCCATTGAAAGGGAGATAGAAAGGAATTTGCATCCAGGTGCCAGGTCAGTCTTTTTATAACCATACGTTCAAAAAGTTTTCCTAAACAACTGGTGAGTGCAATGGGTCGGAAATTAGTGGGGTTACTATGGTCCTTGCCAGGTTTTGGGATGGGTATACTGAAAGACTCTTTCCAAGTTTCGGGGAAGGTATGAGTTGGCCATAGTGTATTAAATGGGTGCAAAATGCAATGTTTGGTGTGATCCGGTAAATGTCTGAAAAAAGAATAATGTAAGTTGTCGGGTCCTACTGAAGTATTGCCGGCGGAGGAAATGGCTGTCTCAAGTTCTGAAATTTGAAAAGGAGTATTATATATTTCTGTGTTATCAGAATCAAATTGTGCGAGATCGAGGTAAAAAGTGTGTTGTGCATTTTCTATGAAGCCAGGTCTGTAGTTTTCGTCGGAGCTATGGTGGGCAATGGTATCCGCTATGGTGTTTACTATTTCTTGGGGTTCTGTAATTATGTGATTATGAAGTTTGAGGGCTGGTAATGATCTAAATGGGGATCGTCCGCTCAAACGGCGGATTAATCCCCATATTTTGTTTAATGGTGTGTCGAAAGTAAGTTACTGAAGGTAATTTGCCCATGAACGGCGCCTCGCGTTACGTATAATGCAGCGTGTTCTTACAAGTTCATGGTTCCGGTTGATTAAATTTTGTTGGTCGGGATGGCGTAAATATTTTCAAAATGCTCGTTTTCTAGTGGCTATTGCTTGGGAAACTTCTATGGACCACCAGGGGACTGGGGTACGTTTTGCGATAGGTTTTGTGAGTTGCTGACGCTGCTTGTTAGAGTGTGTTGGTAATTAAATGAATGTTTTGTACTGGAGAAATGTCCGGGTTGTACTGTAACGACGAAAGCTCCTCAAATTTCGTCCAGTCGGTCTTCGAAAGTTTCCAGCGAGGGATAAAACTTGGTGTCGTATCGGCAGTTGTTGAAATGGTCGGTATTCATTTAATGGGGTAGTGATCGCTATCATGAATGTCTGTGTCTATTGTCAAATCAAAATCGTTGGCCAGGGCTGGAGAACAAATTGTTAAATCAATGGCAGTTTCTGTATTGTGACCGGGGTGGAAAAATGTTGGCTCACCGGTGTTGAGTAATGCTAAATTGTGTGTGTCTAGTGTTCAACTATGCGTCCGCGGGTGTCTGGAAGTGTGCGTGTTCTATCCCACGCTGAGCTATGACGTTAAAATCGCCAAGTAAAATGAAAGGGTTTTTGAAATGTGTCATGAGGTTTTCTAATTGTGTCAAAATGTTTGTGTTAGACATAAAAGATCAGTGCAACTATGAGCCACAAGGACCCTTCTTGGTTGCACTCCGGATACTGAACCAGTTGCCCATCAAATCCGTTGATCAACCCGCCCTGGAATACAGAAAAACAAGCCCCCTTTTCTTATAATGATTGTCTGTGCTGTTTTTAAAGATGTTCAGTGTGTTGCTACTGACAATTGTTCCTGGCAGCTGGTTCCAGTGTTCTACTACCCTGTTGGTGAAGAAATGCTGTCTTAACCTTGTCCTGCTGTGATTAACTATAATTTTGAATTGCATCATTTCTGTTAAATTCAAACATTTCCCTGAGATATCCCTGTTCCTGACCATGAACAAATTTAAAAACCTCGATGAGATCTCCTCTCAACCTTCTATATCTAAGTGAAAACATATTAAATTTCTTCAATCTGTCTTTATATGCCGGGTTGCCTATACCATTAACCATTTTTGTTGCCCTCTTTTGTACTCTCTCTAAAAGCCAACAATCTTTCTCATAACTAGGGGACCAAGCTTGAACACAGTATTCCAAATGTGGCCTGACATATGCGCAGTAAAGCTTCCTGATGACCTCCTCACTTTTGTATGATAGATTCATATGTATTGCCCCAATCATTCTTAGTGCCTTCTTCCTGGCTTCTTTGGACTGTTCTGATGCCCCCAATTTTGTGTTCAAAATAACACCTTAGTCCTTTTCCTGCTGAGTCACAGATAGTACTTGGACCCCCATCAAGTATGGAGCCTTCATATGCTGCCTACCTAGATGTACGACTTTGAACGTATCAAAATTAAACTTCATTTGCCATTTTTCGGACCACTTCACAAGCTCATGTAAGTCTTTCTGCAGCAAGACCTGCTCATTGTGCCTCCTTATTGCCCTAAAGACCTTCAAATCATCCCAGAATAGCCTAGTGGGCAGTCGCGCTGCAGTGGTTGGCATTGTTGAGATTAAGATCTGAGAGAGCCATGACAATTATAATACTTGGAAGTTTGTGCGCAAATCGGCTTTTGTCCTATCTGTCAGGGGAAAGCAACGCTGTGCCGGGTGATTTGTAATGGATTTAATTGTAATATGGTAGCGGCACAGCTGTTGTGTCCTCCTGAAGTGGAGTGGAGGCGTGTTTGAGTTCACTAGAAGACTGGCTATCGGTGTAGCGCTGAGGGCACCTGTGGCTGCTCTGATACAATTGTTTTGGATGATATCTAACTTTTTGCTTTGGCTTTCTGAAATGGTGGTGAAGATGATGCTGTTGTATTCTAGGATGGGTCGTATGATTTATTTGTAGAGCCAAAGTAATGTTTTTCCTGTCTCCGCCCCAGTCTGTGCATGCAATTGCACGAAGTATATTATCGCGCTTCGCGCATCTCTTCGGGATGGAGGTAATGTTTGTGTTGAACGAAAATTTTCGTCCAAATGTACTCCTAAGTACTTGAAACATTTAACCTGTTCGATGGTCTTGCTATCGATTTTAAGTACTGTTGTGGGTGTGGGCGGGGACGACCGTATGTGGCTGTAGCCGATTTTTTTTTCAGCGGACAGGGTGAAGCCCCATGTTTTGCACTACTTTGCGATGTGGTCTCGGGTTGTTTGAATGGTTTTCTCAGCTTTTAGGAAGCATTTTGCGGTTGTTCAAATGGCTATGTCGTCCGCAAGAAGTGAGTATTGAAGTGACATGTCTGTGTGATCAGCAAGTATGTCGTCAATAATGATGATGAAGAGGCTCGGTAAATGCACGCTCCCTTGTACTAGGTCTTGCTCCTGAGGTATGGTGTTTGATGTGACCATGCCGCATCGAACCTTAAGTGTCCTGTCTTTGATAAAGTTGAGAATAAAGTGTGCCATTTGTCCGCGTAGGACTATCTTGTGGAGTTTGTGTGTTAGTGCGAACTTGCGTACTCCGTCGATTGCGGCAGTGATGCCTAAGTAGGCAGCTATTGTTGTGCGTTTGATGCGTAAACTACGTTTGATGTCATTCGCTTGCCTGATGAGATTGTTTGTTGTTGATTTTTGACGCTGGAAGCCGCACTGAAATGCTTCGAGCAGGTCGTTGTGTTCTAGAAAATGTCTCAATCGTGTGTTGACCATGCGATCGACCAACTCACTAGGGCAACTAGTGAGATAGACCTATAACCCTTTGGGGTGGGGTGATATTCCTGCGGTTTTGGCAATGGAATGACTACGCTTTCTCGCCAGGAGGTGGGATAGGAGTAGCTTTGGTATAGATCGTCAATGGCCGCTAGTAGGTACGTTAGATAATTTTAGCTAAAATGTAAAAAAACTGGTAATGGATGTCGTCCGTCCCTACCGACGTGTTTCCACACTTACTGAGGGCAAGGTGTAATTCGTGCACAGTGAATGATTGGTTGTAGACTTCTGTGTGGTTAGAGTTAAAATTTGCTTTGGCGGCAAGGGCGCCTAGAACGCTTACGTTCTAAATATGACACACCTATGACACCTACGTGGTGTCGTAGGTGCTGTTGCCAGATACACTGACGTAGCGTAGTTTAAAGTGGTCTACGACTTGTTGTGGGTCAGTAATGTGCAGTTCGTTCACCGTCAGCTGGGGGAAGGGGCCTGGTGGCGAGCGTTTGAGGTTGAAACGGTTCATCAGGTCCCAGATTCTGCCGGTATGGGTGAACCTATTAAATTGAGAGGCAAAAGACTGCCAACAGTTTTGGCGTGCTGGTCGAACTGTGTACCGGCAGTGGCTTTGAGATTGTCTATATGACATGGCCTCCTCTAGCATGTTACCTAGGTGGGATGCGTCCCACCTAGTGCCGTGAAATCCCACCTAACGGAGTAAAAATCCCACCTAGTCAAAGGGAGCTTCAATGAAGAATGCAACCAAAACCAAATTTTGGTGTAATTCTGGTGGCGGAAGTGATCTTTCCTTGGAACGGTGCGTTTTTATCACGAATAAAAAATGGTATATATTTTTACCATGGCACCTATAATGAGGTTAAAGCGACGAGGAAGGATCAAATGTGACATGTTTCGGTGAAAAATGCATGTTACGAAACCAGCAATTGCCTCCATTAATGGTGGTATCACAAAAACATGACCTTCTAAACTTCTACGCACAACACAGAGGAACGAGGCGACGCGAGCAAGAGCGCATGACATGAGTAACGAGAGCTTGATTCAATTGCGGTCGTTTCTTCGATGTTGCTAAAATATAGAGACTAGATGCATTTGTAAAAAGGCAAGATGTGCGACGTCGTGGAATGTTAATCGTTTGTATACCCCAGGCGACATTGCCCCCTTTCCCCCGGGCAAACGCTGCAGTTCCACCAGGAGGTTGTGGGTGGGAGGTTATGAGACCCCAATAATCGCACCGGGGTTCGGAAAAAATTGCGCCGGATCCCCTAAAAAATCCCACTGGTGCCCCAGATATTCGCACCGTGGCCTCTGAAAATCACATTGACAAACCACAAAATCATGCGGGGCCCCTGAAGACGTCATCGTGGTCACCAAAATCGCACTGAGACCTCTGAAAATCACATTTTTGGCCCCCAAAGATCGCTCAATGACCAGTATGAAGGACGCTGGGGGCTCCAAAATGTGAGGCCAGGACCCGCAAAAGTCGCGCCGGGGCCCCTCAAAATCAAGCTGAGGGCCTCAAAAGGTGGAGCCGGCACCCCCAAAATAGCGGTCAGGACCCAAAAATTATGGCAGGGGCCTATGGAAATCACGTTGGGTGTCGAGACGAGGCCGCTAAAACTAGGGATGCCAACAAATGACGCCGGGGAAAAATCGCACTGGTACCCCAAAAAAGTCGCGTCACAGCCCTTGAGAATCACACTGTTAGCCAAAAAGGTCGCATCGGAGCCCTGCAAATTGAATATTCCTCTCCCAAATCCATTTTTACCCGGAATGTCACTCTGAGGCCTCACAAATCGCGTCACTAACTCCCAAAACCCGTCGTGCCCCGGAAAAGAAACGTACCGAGTCACCGCAAACATCGCATCGGAAGCCCGAAAAATCGTACCGGAGCCCAAAATTATCGCACAGGGGCTTAAAAATATAGAACTCTACCACAAAAATCACACCGCGGCTCGATCGAATTGACCAGAACACCGGAATATTAAGAACAGGTCCCGAAAGGAAATTGTCCGTAGGGTGCCATTCTATTCTACTCTTAAGGGTGGCATCGGCTGACAAAAAATATCGTTGAACAGCTGCAGTGGCGCTTCAAAGGGGAAAATGGTTCCACCCCATCCATCCTAATGGGATGGGCTCCTAAGTATCGTGTCATGGTCCAGAAATCGAGCTCGGCCTCCAAAAATCCGCATCGGTGTCCTTAGAATTTGCGTAGGGGGCTCCAAATTCATGAAGTGGGCCCCAGAAAACACGAGCCGGGGCCGGAAAATTTGCACCGGGGTCCGCCAAAATCGCGTCGTGACCCGAACAAAGTACAACGAGCCCGAAAAGCTTCCGGCAAGCCCCCCCACCAAATATCGCGCTCGGGACAAAACATTTCCGTCGGTAGTCCCAAACATTCTTGTCGGGGCATCAAATATTTATGTCGGGGCTCCCAAAAATTTGCGTCGAGAATCCCAAATAAGCACAGCTTGTCCCAAAAAATCGCATTGGGACCCGAAAAAGATGAAGCCGGAGCACTCCAAAATAAGGAGGGATTCCAAACGAACTGTCAGAGCCAGTAAAAGGGCTCTGGAGCCTCACACATAGTACTAGATGCGTTCAAAAATCGCGTACGGTCCCGAAAAAACGTACCGTAGCTAAAAAAAATCGTGGAGGGCACACAAATTTGGCGCCGGGTGTCCGGAAAAAAATCAGGCCAATTTCGACTTTAAAAAATAGAACATGTTCCCAAAAATCGCGTTGAGCGCAGAAAACTGGCGTCGTGTCCCCAGAACCACATGCCTGGGACCAAAAAAAAGTCATGCTGGGACCCCACAAATGTGCCTCAGGAGCTCCAAAAGCAGGATCCTAAGAGAACAACGGGAGGCCGAGAAGACATCGGGTTCTCCAAAGCGCACCGAGTCTCGCAAAGAAATGCGGCAGGGCACTCAAACATGTGTTGCATCTCTAAATAAACACACTGGGAGCTCTAAGAAAATACCCCGGTGGTCCTCAAATCGCACCGGGGCCATGGGACCGCCGAGGGCTTCAAAAACAGGCATGGGCTCGCAAGAAGCAACACGGTCCTTAAAAAGAGCAAAAAGGTCGGGCACCAAATGAACAATTCGGTAAAAACGTGCCGGTACCTAACAAAATGCATTGGTGTACAAAACAAGCAACAACACCCTAACAAGAGACGGGGTCTCAAAAATTTGCCGGACTTCTAACAAAAATTGGCTGGGCCCTAAAACACATTTGTAGACGAAGAAAAACCCCACGGGTAAAAAAAAACACAAAAAAACAGCCAGGGACTCGGTTCGGTAGCCATTCCGGGAGCATATATAACCAAAGAGATGAAGTGCATCAAAGTTCAGCGGGCATCCGGATTTCTTAACCACCAGAGAATGTGGAAAAAAGAACCAATCATCGAATGGAATAAATCTAATGTTTCCAGCCAACCCCAATGCGAAGCCTTGCATCACGTCAAACATGGCGCAAGACTATCATGTGGTAGCAAATAGCAAAACATGGGTGGCCTAGCAGAAACCGTAGAATCGCACGAATTGTGGCGAATGCGCCGAATGTACTCGTGCATCAGCGTTGTCCTGGTGGTGACCGGGCGTTATGAACTGGAATGTCTGAAATTGGAAGAGCTTACATTTTCAAGTAATTTGTACAAGTGTGCTTTCAGCAGTCTGAGCTGACATCAACGGATATAAAAAGAAGAACATTCGAGCATGATGAGGGTAGTTACGATTGATATCCGGTGACTGAGAGACGATGGTGATATATTGGACCCCTCCACAGGAAAATTAAGTCGGTCACTAATTACTTTATAAAAATAAAAGGGCTCCTTTGAAAAATTGCAGTCCGAATCCGGTGTCTTTAAACCAAAAATAGTGGTAGGTTGGGTACCCTCCAATTCAGATTACCCCCTCCCATGACGCAAATCATAAATACGCCACTGGAGGGGGGGATAAGGTTGGGTCTGTGCTAAATGTTACTCCTCCCACCCCTCAACCGGTGGGCTATATCCGCCTGTCACTCCATATTGTACTGATTAGGTATGAGCAAGAAATCCCACCCAGCGAAAATTTCTTAGAGGAGGCCCTGCTGTATGCTGATAGATGTGCTTCGCACTCGAGTCTTTTGCATTGTTTATGGGTACGGTGCCTTGCGGCGATTGCCCTTTGACAGTCCGGGGTCCACCATGACGTAGATGACTTTTTCGTAGGTTGATTACTTTTTTGGGACTGATTCGCGTGCTGCTGAGCTGATGACCCTGAGTACTGTCTAGATTTTACTGGTCTCTGAAGTTGCTAGGTTGAGGTCCACCTGATCCTCGAATTTTGCACAGTCTGCTCTTTTCAAGTTCCAATATGGTCTGAATAGCTTAGTGTGGTGGATAGCGTCCGTGCTGAGCCTAATTGTAAATGAGTAGTGGTCGCTCAGCCCGAGAACGTGTGACAATGACCAGTCAAATAGTGAGCTTTATCGTTGGGTTGTAGTGGGTGGCGGCCCCAGTGTTTAGAAGTACTAAGTGGTGATCCGAAAGAAACTGGTGAATTTCGCGTCCTCTAGCGTCGGTCCGATCGTTTCCCCGGGATGGGTGTTTAGCATTAAAGTCTCCCATAATTAGAGCTGGTGGAGGAGCCTGAGGCAGCAAGTCGCTCAGCTCCTGTGGTGTGGGGGTTGCAGCTAAAGGTGAAACGTATAGTGACTGTGGTTTAGGCAATGGGTAATTTTGAGGCTGACTGCTAGGTAGTTCAGTGGAGAATTTAACGTTACTCGACGATGAGTATACTGTTAGCGATAAGTATGGCTTCGCCCCATTTCCGATGTTGATCGTTTACATTATCGACATGCCAAGTGTAACCTAGCATTTTGTTTTAAATGGAGTCAGAATCTCAAAAGTGAGTTTCTTGGAGCACGGCTATTAATGGTTCTTATTGTAAGAATTCTGACTTCAATTATATGAGCTTGCCCGAAAGGCCACCGGTGTTCCACTGTAGAAAACGTCCCATTGCCGAACGCGCTTAGTGTCTGTTGGTGCTCCTATACTGGGGTGGTGTCGGTGTCGTGTTGGGCAGAAAGGTGGAACTGGTGACGGAGAGGGGAGGTGGGAGGTGACTCAGGCAGGTGGTAGCCTGGATTTCGACGCACAGATTTTTGGAGGTGATGGAGTGGCGTAGCGACGGGATTTGCGCTTGGGAGGCGCGGTAGGTTCGGACGGATGGCGTTGGTCTGGGGTTTGGGGTTCGGGCTCGACGGGCTTGGGAGGAGTGGTGGGTTCGGCCTGGGTGGTGGCCTCGGACGAGAATTTGAGATGGGTTTGAGTATCCACTCAAACCCATCTCAAGTTCTCGAATCCACAGGAGATGGTGTGCAGATCGGTCTGGCAGGAGACGGTGGCCGTGGGTTTGTGGGAGGTTTGTGTGGAGGCTGTGATGGCCTTGGGGCTAGGTCTTCGTTTGGGCCGGCCGGATGGGTGTGGCGGGAGGCCGAGGGCCCGGGGGAGGGAGTGGTGGGAAGGCGTCAGGGTGGCGGGGAGGGCCCTGGCGTTAGGCGGTGTGGCGGGAGGCCGAGGGCCCGGGGAGGGAGTGGTGGGAAGGCGTCACGGTGGCGGGGAGGGCCCTGGCCGGTTGGAGGCGGGTGGCGGGGGGGGAGGGAGTGGTGGGAAGGCGTCACGGTGGCGGGGAGGGCCCTGGCCGGCTGGAGGCGGTGTGGTGAAGGGGTGCGGCCAGGTCTCGTGGGGGTTGGGGGGGGGTACCGGTTGGAGATGGGGTGAAGACCGGGTCTGGGTCTGAGGGGTGGTGGGGGTGGGATGGGGTGGGGTGAATGTGGGATGCGGTGCCCGAGGTGGGGTGGTGGCGGGCGTAAGCTGGGTCTGGGGTGAGGTGGAGGGGGGGGCAGGGGAGGAAGCCGGGTCCGAGATGGGGTGGGTGTGGGACGAGGCCGTGTCCTCGGGGGAGGGGGGATGTGGGAGAAGGTAGGGTCTGCGGTGGAGTGGATGTGGGAGGATACCGGGTCCGAGGTGAGGTGGCGTTGGAAGCAGTGGTTGGCAGTGGAGTCGAGAGCCGGTGGGGCGGTGGAGTCATGAATCGTTGGGTCGGTGGAGCCGAGGATCGGTGGGGTGATGGAGTCGAGAGTCGGATGGGCGGTGGAGGCGAGGTTCGGTGGGGCGTTGAGGAGGGAGGTGTGCCGGGCTCCGGGAGCCGGCTGCTGGTGGGATGGTATGGCGGGCCGGAGCTGGTGTTGGAGTGGGTGTGGGTTTAGGTGTTGAGGAGAGCGCCGCTGCGTAGCTGCGCCCAGCGGTAGGTGCGGTGTGGGTGGGTGCGGTTGTGGAGGTGGAGATGTTAGTGGTGGAGATGTTAGTGGTGGAGGTGGTGTTGCGTAAGTGTTGTCGTGTGTGGCATGTTGTGAGCTGCCACATACTGACACACCTCCCTGTCGTATGCTTACTTGGGGAAGGTGACCGGCACACTGGTTGCATCGTGGTGTTGGCAACGCGCATGCGCGTTCGCCATGACCATGACGAGGACAGCGGTGGCACCGTAGTGGTAGAGGCACATCGAGGCATACCTAGTATATCTTGTCGTGTATGTGTACGTGTGATGGCAGCTGCAGTGCTTAATGACATAATTTCTGGCTCCTTCACAGTCCGGTGGGAGATTGTGCGCATGCGCACGCCCCCATTGCCATCGCGGTGACTACGTAGTGACCGGGTCGATACGGTCGCCGGGTGCATCGAGCTCATTACTAAAAACCTGCACTGTGTGGATCCACAGAACCTGTCGGCCTATCACAGAGCAGCTCAGGTGAGTGTTGGCTGTCTTGAGGTGTGCACGTGTTAGATGTCCAGTCCAGTACTGCTGTCCCTCCACACGCCGCGAACTGCTGTTAGTCGGCAGACGTCGTCCTGCCACAGGACAATTTGTCCTCCCTTTAACTTTTGATTTAGTCAGCGCAGAGAGATGTGGGTAATCGTCGTTAGATATAAGCATCCTTCTACTATATGCAATAACCGTCGACAATTCTCTATCTCTTTCTTGTAACTTCTCCCCTCTAACTTGAAAACGGTGGTTGGGTTTTTGCGCTACGGCCGCCCGGCTTTGCAGGTTTTTGGTTCCTCATTTTTCCTTCGGACCCCATTTTCACTTTTGGAGGCCACATGTGACATCGTTCTGAAGCACGCATTGTGGCACGTCGAATAACACCACACATTTTAAGGTTGTAGTTCAAGAGCATCCATCAGGAGAGCGGAACTTTTTATCGGGTCAAAACAAAATTTGGAATAGCTCGACAAGTAATGGAGCCAACTCTAATATCAGAACTTACTCCAGATTAAGAATTGGACTGGTGGTGTTCGATCCGTAGAGCGAATACCATTGGTGACGTAGTAGGTTTGCCTGGAGCATAGGCGCAGCCAAGGGGAGGGGGCTCTAGCAGCCAAATATTACCTAGATCAAACCAGAAATTTGGAGATTTCACCATGCAAATGATGGTGCAAATGGTTTCATTCGGGGCGCAAAAAATATGCTTTTCGACCATGGGTGAATAAATGTATTCCGTTATGGATGCCTATGCATCCCTGAAGCTTCGCATCCGAACCTATGGGAAATCACCCCTGAAGGTTTACAGGCTCTGTTGCAATTACTAGAAAAACAACGAAAATGTATGTGATCCTTAACTAATGCTTTCTGCTCTGCGTGGGTGAGATGCGGGAGGGGACACTTGGAGCATGCATCCCCCATGGGAATGTGGAACACATGTTCCTCCAGGAAGGCTCGAGCGCACCTCCTGCCTCTCAACGAATTTTCCGCTGAAGGCCCCCAAGGGACTTTCGCACTGGCGCCCCTCGCAGGAAATGGCGCCACATCTAGACGATTGCACTCTCATGAAACTATTGGTCGGCTTCTAACTTGTTAGAAACCGACATACCGAAAGCCGAAAGCCGAAATAACTTGTTGAGCGCGGGGTGCAATCTCGAACGTTATGCAATAACGTTCCTTAATAAACGCAATTATTATGATTATTCGGCCTGGTGACAGGGGACAAATCTACAATTTCCGGGGAATAGGTGGCAAATTGATCATTGGGGAGGCCAGTTTCCTCCCCCTCCCCCTTAGAGCATGCATAGTGACACGCTGGTTGGAGGTAATGCCTTTCACCAGTCATTCCTTCGGTATTGCTTCCGTCTAGTGTACTTTTTGCTGATGATACACACTGTATGATTGACGTCGGTAACGAAAACCATTCCCATGTAGAACCCGAAATAAATGATGACGATGATAATGATGATGATGATGACGATGGTGTCTATTCATGTGGCTGGCAATGAGATACCCATGTCTTCTCAATGCACAGTCTGTACTGCGAGAAGTGACAACATATTTGTTCCTGCGAGATGGAGCTTTGCGCCGGCTCTGAGACCTCAGATGGGCTGGCCACTTGAGCCGGCGCACCTCGGCTCGGCGGTCGCCAGCCGGCCAGTGCCCGCCTATGATTGGCGGACGGTCGGCGCGGACCACACAGGGCTGGACATTAGTAGTGGGCGCGTCGGTTACGCTGCGAGTCTTCGAGCACGCGGCTGGCGACACGTGTGGTGCTGCCGGTGTTGGTGAACAGTGGCGACCGTTGATGGTGGCGACTGGCGGCCGTCACGGTGGGACTGTGCCTATGGAGACATCGCCTGGTGAGGCGTCGGCGGCTGGCGGACGGCCAGGTCAGCTGAGTTGGAGACGTCGGTGCTCGTCAGCTCAGGATTGTGCTCTGGACGCCGGGTATCATTCATTGGAAGTTGTGACATTATTGAGTTCTTGAAAACCGTTCTCTGCAATACTATGCTCACCTTACGTTATGCAATGCATGCACTGTTTTTCAGTGCCATGGCAACGCTTCCGAGTATCAACACTTCCGTCTCGATCGATACGACACGGGAGGCTTTCAAGGGTAACCGGGGCCGCCCGGGTTAACAAGGGTGATAATGGCACAGCTTACCCAATGGTTCTCCTGGCACGTTCAACCCGACCCCCTTTTTAGTGATCACTTTCCCATCCACGTCACCGTCGAACGCTCAGCCCAGCCTAGAGACCGTTTATTTATGTCCAACTGGAACGTTCGCAAAGCGAAATGGTCATCTTTCTCCCAGGAAATTGATAATCTTATCCCACCCCAGTCTCACCCCCCAATTTCGGCATTGCTCAATACCATACTTCTCGCGGCAGAAAAGCCCGTACCCCAAAACTCGTCGCCCACCCGACCGTAAATCCGTGCCGTGGTGGAACGACGAGTGCAAACGAGCCGTCGCCTCACGGCGGCGGGCTGAGCGCAAATTTCGGAAAAACCTCACCTTCCAAAACATGGTAGAAGCCCGCAAGGCAAAACTACGTTGTCAGCAAACTATCCTTTCGGCCAAGAAACACAGCTGGCAACTCAACTCGAACACCTTCAACCGTTACACCCCCATCTCCCAAATCTGGACCCAATTTCGCTCCTTTTCGAATGGCAGAGCCCCACACCGCGCATTCCCACAACTGACGATTAACCAGCAGCGCATAGCCGATCCCACAGCCGTCGCGGGACACTTCGCCACCTATTACTCTGACATATCTTCCAACACTCAATACTCACAGCAGACCACCGCATTCCTTCGCGACACCCTTGCTACTTGCCACTTCGACTCAGACAACACCGAACCCTACAACGCATCCTTTACCCCATATGAACTAAAATTATCTCTCTCCAAGGTATCTAGTGGGGCACCTGGACCTGATCACTTGACATATCTCTTCTTTCAAAATCTCTCTGACTCGGGTTAAGATAACCTCCTCTCGGCGCTAAATCAACTATGGACTGACGGCACTTTTCCACCTTCTTGGTCTACTAGTATCATTATTCCTATACCTAAGCCTTCTAAACCTCGACATCTCCCCTCTAGCTATCGTCCTATCTCTCTCACATGTTGTGCTTGCAAAATTTTTGAGCGCATGATCAATGGACGAATCAGAGTCTATCTCGAAAACAACAAAATTATATCCCCATTTCAGAGCGGCTTCCGACCAAGGCGAAGCACCACTGACAACCTGATCGAAATTGTGGACTCAATCCATCTTGGTTTCGGGAAAAAATACGAAACCATCGCCCTTTTTTAGACCTAATATCCGCGTTTAACGAAGTACATAGTTTCACCGCATTGGTATCAAGGGCAGAATGGCCACCTTTATCACCAACTTTCTAGAAAATCGCTCCTTCGTCTTCCGCTGCGGCAACATTCATTCCCGGCCCCACACTCTTGACCAAGGCGTCCCGCAAGGCAGCGTCCTATCTCCAACCCTCTTTCTTATTTTGATCAACGACGTATTAGAACACCTTCCCCAAATTTCTCCCCTTCTAAAATATTATCTCTATGCCGATGATTTGGCTATTTGGTGTACACACCAATCGGCAGATTCAGCTAATCACTTTGTACAACTCGCCATGAATCAGATTGATTCATGGCGCTCCCTCTGGGGGCTACAGATCTCCCCCACCAAATCGGTCACTATGCTCTTTTCCCGGCTTCCCAGACACATCCCGCCTAGCAAACCGCTCCGCTTTCGCGATCAAATTATCCCCCTCCAAACCTCTTTCAAATATCTCGGAATTATCCTCGACAAAGGACTTTATTTTAGACCCCACATCACCTATATTAAACAGCGCTGCGCTGTTCGACTCAATCTCCTGCGCTGCATTTGGGGTCGCGACTGGGGTGCAGACAGGACGACTCTTACCAAAATGTACATTGCACCGATTCGTTCAATCCTGGAATACAACGCGTTTATCTTCGATAATATATCTCCAACACTCACCAAGTCACTGGAATGCACACAAAACCACGCACTCCGCCTCATCACCGGAGCACACTGCACCACACCTATCACTAGCCTCCGGGGTGAGACCAACCTCCCTAGCCTACAACAACGCAGAACACTACAACACGTCAGATACCACTTCAGGACAACAACACAGCTAAATCACCCCTCCAATGTGGCATGGACTTAACCCTCGGTTCGGCGTTCCAAAAACAAAAATATATACAGCATTGCCATTCACTTGAAGCAGGTTCTCACAACCACCCTTAAATTTCCGGAAATTACCCCTGACCGGGTTCCCCCCCCTTCTCCCATTTTGGCACTTGAAACACCCCAAGCTCGAGTATCTCTTTCGGCAAAGTAAAATCCTGCTCACCCCCATCGAAGTCCAAATTAAGTTTTTTGAATATCAAGAGGCCCACCCACAACACACCTTCTTTTACACGGACGGCTCACGTACTAGCATTGGTACGGGAGCCGCCTG
Source organism: Ashinkailepas kermadecensis (assembly GCA_034440615.1). Taxonomy (NCBI): domain Eukaryota; kingdom Metazoa; phylum Arthropoda; class Thecostraca; family Neolepadidae; genus Ashinkailepas; species Ashinkailepas kermadecensis. The sequence goes on from JAOTOM010004712.1 coordinate 242,880, forward strand.
ATGCGGTGGGCCCGACACTGGTCAAACCAAATTAACACTTCACCATTCGGTATACACAGCAGAACTAGTCGCCATACTCATTTGCCTACAACACATCACTGGGCAACACATCACTACCCCTACTACAATATGCACTGACTCACGATCCTCCGTGGACGCCTTCGCCGCAATACACAACACCACACACCCTACGCTCCACGCCATCCGACACCTCTACAATGCCAACCACGCACACCTTCCACTCACCCTGCTCTGGATCCCTGGACATAGGGGTATCCCGGGAAATGAAAGGGTTGACGGTCTCGCCCGCGCGGCGATCGACCTCCCCGATAACAATGGAGCCCCGGTGCCCCCCGGGGATCTTTTGTCCCTCACAAATAATCTGTTTAAAAAGTATATTCAGGCCTGCTGGTCACACAACACCACACACCTACACACCATCAAGCCCACACTCTCCAGCTGGCCCTCCTCCAACCAGCACACTCGTCTGAACGAGGTAGTACTCGCCAGACTTCGCCTGGGACACACCAAATTGACACAATTATATTTTTCATAGACCTCACCGCCTTCCACTTTGTAGCACATGTCATGTACGCCTTACTGTCACCCATATCTTATTTGACTGTCCAGCATATGCTCCTCACCGTCGCTAGATCAGGCTACCTCTAGTCGGTTTCTCGTCGGATTAGCCGTCGCAGTTCCCCTCCCACTCCCTCTCGGCCTAGCGGTGCTCCCGGGCACCGTCGGGAAACCGAGTTGTACCGAGGGCCAGCCTCGATTGTTTGTATCCCATCCCTCCCTATAGGTTAGAATCGGTCATAGGTAACTTTCTGTTTTAGTGGATCGGGCTAGCGTTAGCAGAGCGTGACTGCCCCCGCCTCTGACCGATTTTCCCACCCCTCCAAAACACTGTGTCTTTCTTCCCCTTTCGCACAACAGCTCACTTCACACCTTTCCTCGCAGCATCCCTTCAGGGTGCCTTTCTTGCCCGCACCCCTTCAGGGAGCCCTTCTCACACTCGCACTTCCGCCCTCATCTGTCGGGTACAATCCCCGCCCCGCCCCGGTATGCCCGGGGACGCCCCGCCCCCTCGGGAGGACGGAGGCCGTCGGCCGCGGCCGGGAGCCCGCCTGCCCCTTCCTAGGGACCCCCCGGAGGGTGATTCGTTTGTCCTCCTGAAAAAGCTGAGGACCTGACGCGAACCTCCCCGTTCACGATCGCGACGGAGCTGGACGGCTGGACCGGTGGCGTGATCTCCGCCAAGGTCCTCCGCTCCGGTTCCCTCCTGGTCCGCGTGCGGGAGGCGGCCCATGCCCGCATACTACTGAACCAGGGGAGCTTCCTGGGGTGTGCAACGGAAGTCGAGATGGCCGATCGGCTCAACATATCATTATCGACGGCATATGCGCCCGAGCTCGCGGAGCTCTCCGAAGAGGAGCTCCTCGCGGAGCTCGGGCCGCAGGGGGTGTGCGAGGTAACGCGTCTTGGCCGCCGGGCCAGACCGGGACCAGTACTCAAACTAGGATTCCGCTCACTCATCCCTCCCACCCACGTCATGGCGGGCTACTTAAGGGTAGCACTCCGCCCATGGACCCCGCCCCCTCGCGCTGTGCGCTATGCCAACGCTACGGACACCTGAGCCGGGCGTACCGCGCGAGGGCGCCAGTATGCGGCCGCTGCGCCCAGAACCACCCGACCGAAGCATGCAGCTCCGATGAGCTACGGTGTGCGGCATGCGTGGGCCCGCACCCCGCGTCGTCCCCTAGGTGCCCTGCATGGCTGTACGCCAAGGAGAGGCAGGCGAGACGGCTCGCTGCACAGCGCAGCCCTCCATCCTCTCCCCCAGCCTGGTGGTCCAGCCCCAGATTGACCCCACTGTGGCCGACCCCAGCGGAGGCGGCTCAACGCCCCTCACCCCTGCTGCCTGAACCGACTGAGACCGCCCATCCCCCTCCATCCCAACCTCGCCCGCTGCCGGCCACGCGCCCAGCCCCCAGAACCGATCCGACTGTCTCCCGGCCCCTGCTCCGCCAGCAGACTGCCCCGCTACCGGCCACGGTAGCGGTGGCCGGTAGCGGTGGCCGGTAGCGGGGTCTCCACCCCTCCCGCGGAGGACCCCGCTGGCGCTGGGCCTCCCTCCACCACAAGGTAGCACCACTGCCGGCTGCACGCCCCGCTCCTCTCGCGGGTAGCTCGACCGCCCGGCCCCCCATCCGTCCACAGACCGCTCAGCCCAACAGGGCTAGAGCGTCCTCCACTCCGCTCCCTCTGGGTCGCCCTCCCTCTCGGTCCACCGAGACAGATCACCGCTCCCGTTTCCCGAGCCCGGACCCCCCCTGGGGATCCGGAGCCTACATCTACCACACCAGGGTCGTCCGACTCTTACACGTCGGACGATTCATTCACGCCCTCACCGCCACACACACGCCTGCGAGGGCGTGATCGCTACACACACCACACAACACAACACTAATGCAGACACCCACCGCTGAATTCTTGCTCCAATGGAATACGAGGTCCCTCATATCCCATTGGGCAGAATTCAAGGAATATATCATCAGAAATAAAACATTGATTGCCCCCGTTCAGGAGACTAGATGGCACGACAATGAACCGTATCATTTTAACATCTTCGGTTATACTCTTTATTCCCAAAACAGAAACACTACATCCCGCGGCGGCGGGGTAGCCTTATTCGTCTCGAACGCCCTTCTCCATCGCCCTATCTCCATTCCCAATGACGTAAATTTTATTGCAGTACCCGTTCAAATTGCACAACTAGAACTCACTGTAATCTCCCTCTATCTTCCTCCTACGCATACACTATCTCTAACTTCTGTAACCACTCTCTTTGGCCTTCTCCCACACTCCTGTCTGGTGCTGGGCGATCTCAACGCCCACCACCAGGCATGGGGCTGTCACACCACATCCCAGAGCGGACACCATATTGAAACACTCCTCAACACCCACAACATGGTCTTTTTAAACGACCAAACACCCACACACAACACAGACATCGCCCCGTTCCGCCCGTCTGCCATTGACCTCTCCCTAGCCTCGGCTTCTATCTCACCCCTTTTCTCCTGGCACGTTCAACCCGACCCCCTCTTTAGTGATCACTTGCCCATCCACATCACCCTCGAACGCTCAGCCCAGTCTAGAAACTGTTTATTTATGCCCATCTGGAACGTTCGCAAAGAGAAATGGCCATCTTTCTCCCAGGAAATTGATAATCTTATCCCACTCCAGTCTCACCCCACAATTTCGGCATTGCTCAATACCATACTAGTCGCGGCAGAAAAGCACGTACCCAAAACTCGTCGCCCACCCGACCGTAAATCCGTGCCGTAGTGGAACCACGAGTGCAAGCGAGCCGTCGCCTCACGGCGGCGGACTGAGCGGAAATTTCGGGAAAACCTCACCTTACAAAACATGGTAGAAGCCCGCGAGGCAAAACTACGTTGTCAGCAAACTATCCTTTCGGCCAAGAAACACAGCTGGCAACTCTACTCGAACACTTTGGACCGTTTCACCCCCATCTCCCAAATCTGGACCCAACTTCGCTCCTTTTCGAATGGCAGAGCCCCACACCGCGCATTCCCACAACTGACGATTAACCAAAAGCACATAGCTGAGCCCACAGCCGTCGCGGAACACTTCGCCACCTATTGCTCTGACGTATCTTCCAACACTCAATACTCACAGCACACCACCGTATTCCTTCGCGACACCCTTGCTACTTGCCACTTCGACTCAGACAAAAGCGAACCCTACAACGCACCCTTTACTCCCTACGAACTAAAATTATCCCTCTCCAAGGTATCCAATAGGGCACCTGGACCTGATCACTTGACATATCTCTTCTTTCAAAATCTCTCCGACTCGGGTAAAGATAACCTCCTCTCGGCGCTAAATCAACTATGGACTGACGGCACTTTTCCACCCTCTTGGTCTATTAGTATCATTATCCCCATACCTAAGCCTTCCAAACCTCGACATCTTCCCTCTAGCTATCGTCCTATCTCTCTCACTAGTTGTGCTTGCAAAATTTTTGAGCGCATGGTCAATGGACGAATCAGAGTCTATCTCGAACACAACAAAATTATATTCCCCTTTCAGAGCGGCTTCCGACCAAGGCGAAGCACCACTGGGAACCTGATCGAAATTGTGTACTCAATCCAGCGTGGTTTCAGGAAAAAATCCGAAACCATCGCCCATTTTTAGACCTAAAATCCGCGTTTAACAAAGTACATAGTTCTGCCTTTCGAATTAAATTACACCGTATTGGTATCAAGGGCAGAATGGCCACCTTTATCACCAACTTTCTAGAAAATCGCTCCTTCGTCGTCCGCGGTGGCAACATTCATTCCCGGCCCCACACTCTCGGCCAAGGCGTCCCGCAAGGCAGCGTCCTATCTCCAACCCTCTTTCTTATTATGATCAACGACGTATTAGAACAACTTCCCCTAATTTCTCCCCTTCTAAAACAGTATCTCTATGCCGATGATTTGGCTATTTCGTGTACACACCCATTGGCAGATTCAGCTAATCACTTTGTACAACTCGCCATGAATCACATTGATTCAAGGTGCTCCCTCCGGGGGCTACAGATCTCCCCCACGAAATCAGTCACTATGCCCTTTTCCCGGCTCCCCAGGCATATCCGACCTAGCACACCACTCTGGTATCGCGATCAAATTATCACACTCCAAATCCCCTTCAAATATTTCGGAATTATCCTCGACAAAGGACTCTATTTTTGCCCCCACGTTACTCGTCTTAAACAACGCTGCGCTGTGCGTCTAGATCTCCTGCGCTGCATCTCCGGCCGCGACTGGGATGCAGACAGGACAACCCTTAGCAAAATGTACATCGCACTGATTCGTTCAATCCTGGAATACAATGCGTTTATCTTCGACCATATGTTTCAAACACTCACCAAGTCACTGGAATGCACACAAAATCACGCACTCCGCCTCATCACCGGAGCACACTGCACCACACCTACCACTAGTCTCCGGGGTGAGACCAACCTCCCTAGCCTACAACAACGCAGAACACTACAACTCATCAGATACCACTTCAGGACAACAACACAGCTAAATCACCCCTCCAATGTGGCATGGACTAAACCCTCGGTTCGGTGTTCCAAAAACAAAAGTAAATACAGCATTGCCATTCACTTGAAGCAGGTTCTCACATCCACACTGAAATTTCCGGAGGTTACCCCTGACCGGGTTCCCCCTTCTCCCATTTTGGCACCTGAAACACCCCAAACTCGAGTATCGCTTTCGGCAACATAAAATCACCCCCATCGAAGTCCAAATTAAGTTTTTTGAATATCAAGAGGCCCACCCACAACACACCTTCTTCTACACGGACGGCTCACTTACCAGCAATGGTACGGGAGCCGCCTGGTGCGGTGGGCCCGACACTGGTCAAACCAAATTAACACTTCATCATTCGGTCTACACAGCAGAACTAGTCGCCATACTCACTTGCCTACAACACATCACTGCGCAACACATCACTACTCCTACTACAATATGCACTGACTCACGATCCTCCGTGGACGCCCTCGCCGCAATACACAACACCACACACCCCACGCTCCACGCCATCCGACACCTCTACAATGCCAACCACGCACACCTTCCACTCACCCTGCTCTGGATCCCTGGACATAGGGGCATCCCGGGAAATGAACGGGTTGATGGTCTCGCCCGCGCGGCGATCGACCTCCCGGATAACAATGGAGCTCCGGTGCCCCCCGGGGATCTTTTATCCCTCACAAATAATCTGTTTAAAAAGTATATTCAGGCCTGCTGGTCACAACACCACACACCTACACACCATCAAGCCCACACTCTCCAGCTGGCCCTCCTCCAACCAGCACACTCGTCTGAACGAGGTGGCACTCGCCAGACTTCGCCTGGGACACACCAAATTGACACACGATTATATTTTTCATAGACCTCACCGCCTTCCACTTTGTAGCACATGTCACGTACGCCTTACTGTCACCCATATCTTACTTGACTGTGCAGCATATGCTCCTCACCGTCGCTATATCATCCAGTATTTCACCAAGATCCATTCACAACTTTCGCTTCGAGCTCTCCTCGGGAATGACAACCCGGCACTCCTGGAGTTACTCTTCCGCTTCCTACAGGACACCAAACTCTCCGAACTGATATAAAGCCTCCGTTGCATTTTCCTGATCCAAGCTAGCCTGATGTGAAGTTAAAAGTTATAAGACACGCGCCACACTCCGTACTGGCTGTATGACTCCGCTCCACATCTCTTCCTCTCCGACGTCGCAAAACACATACATATAGGTTATGTCACACTAGGTAGACAGGATCCGATCCAACTTGGCTAATACGGACGGATTTCCTTTTAAATTGCGCTTGGTTTTTTACCTACGGGTTTTCCAAGCAGCTTGGTTTTCCCCTTTTTAGGGGTTTCCAAGCTTTAACTTAAACATACACCTACACATACAAGGTCGGGCCTGAATCCCACGACTCGCTCTGGGTCACAGGCCTCCGCTTCGCCATCCAGGTTGCAGGTGGGCAGTGGAGGCTCCGTAGGCTGTGAAGCTGTCCACCCTCCAAATGTCCTTCCATTGTTATAAGTGTCTGTATGTATGTATGTCTGAACATGTACCTGCATGCCATGCGTGTATCGTCCCTCTACGCCATGTTTCTTGTTTGACTGCGTCTCTCCTTTCTTGACTAGTTGATATAACCGGATATCACATAAGCCGGATTAACGTAATTCCTTCTTTAACGTAGCAATCTCTAGCAGATGGCACTTTGCCTCCGCTAAAGATTTAGGGGAGACAAAAAAAGAAAATGGTGGAAATGATTAAGTTGAAAGGAAACATTATTTCTGATTCGCTGTCTGCCCTAAAATGCATCCAATTTCCTCATTAAATCTGATTAACTATTGAATGAAACTATTTTGTAGAATATCGTGGATAAGCTTAAGCTCAATCGGATGTGGCGCGAATACGTATTTGAATACGAATACGAATATGTTGCTGTCATGATGGAGCTCAATTAACACTGTGTGATAAGCATTGGTCCTAACCAGGGTGGGAATTAAGGCACTTCTTAAGAGATTTTATCTCTGAAAACATTTTTGCACTCCGGGTTCATACTGGATAGGATGGGCTTCACATGTACTCCGACACAAATGTGGGAACAAAGATATCAATAAAAACAAACAGAATGACACGCAAAAAACCCTAGTTATTCCACTCACGGTCACCACTCAACTTAACCACTTTTTGTAGCAGTCAGTACCCGGACCACATCCTCACACACTCCATGAATCTCAACCACCGGAATTGCCGACAACAACGCGCCAACAGCAACTTACAAGATGATGCGTATGCGCTGCCGGGCGGTGCCATCCATTGTTCACTTCTTTGTTCCTATGTTTTGACATTTGATTTTACAAAAAATGAGAATGATATTACTTATGCATATTATGTAGGTACTGATTTAGGTTTTTCCGGTCGGTCACTGGTAAACAGATTCCATGCATACAAAAATAATATCCATGAAAATGTACTCCGGAAGAAATCGGTATGCACTCCGACTCCCAGCCCGGAAAGTAAGTTTCCCACTCTGGTCCATATAGAAGGTAACTAGCTACGCGCCAGATTTTGATGCAATGTTTTGAACACCACTGTATGATATTATGTATATATACTTTGACACCACTGTATGATATTATGTATATATATTTTAACACAACTGTATGCTATCGCATCGTGTATTAATTTTTTAACCTCCAAATTTACTTTTTTGTTTGTTCAAAATTGCAACCATGGATAGCAATTCTAAGTGACAAATATTTTCAGTGAAGAGCTAGCCTGCACCACTAAACTGAACTAAACCAGTACAAACTAGGCAGCCTGGCCTTAATCGGCAGAACGAGTTCACGATGTCATGCGCGACTTACTTACCCATGACTTCCCTTTAGCCCCAATAATGACGGGAAAGCAGAACTAACATGGATTCGTCAATAGGCAGTCCGCTGCAATCAGCTGGCTAAGCATAATAACAACCCAAGACGAAGAAAATGTAAACAAATGGACCGGAACACTTATTCCGCTTTGAGACAGGGTAGGGTTGGGCAATTAGTTTGTTTGTTTACATCTGAGATGCCGGGCGGAGTTGAGGAGAGGGGAGATTGTGTTTAGAGGCGAGCCGAATCACAGAGACTATTTGAGCTGCCTTTAAAGCGAATTGATTTTGTATGCAAGTTTAAGGTAATTGTACATTTTCCTTAAAGGAGTTCTACGTTATTAGGTATGTGACGTTAGGTGTTGTTGAAGGTATGGGTGGGCTGGGCGGACCATCTCGCAGATGGTTGAGACGATTTTGATAAAGCTTAGTTTACTTTACCTACACATCCACAAGACAATTTGTACATTGGAGTGGGGGAGAGTTGGCAAGAAAGTTGATTTTTCTAGGCTGTCGGCATTAAGCCTACTGTTCTCGAACAGCACCGAGAGATCTTTACCGCGCTGGCAAGGAGGTAATTGCCCCGCCGACCTCACGCCGGCTGCCGTGTGCTAGTAGTAATTAGCGACATGTGTTCTAGTAGGGGAGGCCGGTAAAATTAGTCCACCCACCCACGAAGGGCCAGAACCGCCCCTGGATAACGGATAAACTTGATGCTCCTTACAAATTATCCCACCCTCACTATCAACCAGGAAGGCTGTTGGTGCGTTGTATTTGATAACGAGGTTCCTGCGAGAGCGAATGGCTGTAAATTAAATACCGTTCTCTTCCACCACCACATTTACTTGGTACGTCCGCAGCTGATATGCTCGGCGTGATGTGACGTCAGGGGCGGCGCCAGTTAATGTTTCTCCAGGGGGAGGGGAGAAGTCACCAAGGGGACTCCTGGAGCTGCAGAGGGGCCTCTTAGGACCTGAGCGAATTAGGGAGTTTAATTAATGGTGAGCTCCCCGCTGATTGGCGATTGCTCACGGCAACCGACACCCACGACACCTCACACTTTACACCTTCACCACAAGTGTCACCACCACCTGCACCACACAAGCACCCACAACTCGAGACATCAGACACGGACTCGGGCACTTCACCAGAACGACACGCAGTAGGCCCAAGGACTCATGCACATACAGAGCACCATCACCAACGCACCCACCTCACGCATCAACAAAGCGTGCCAACCAAAAGCATATCACAACCTCACCGCACGACACACGCACTGTTCGCGCCAACACCCAGATACACTGATCAGTATCATTTAATGCAACACACATGGATTTGTACGACAATGGCACGAATTCAAACAGTATGCACCTGGAACAGACGATACAGCACCATGCATCGAAGAAACACACTTTTAACCCAGCGACCCATACCAGTTTAACATATATGCACACATGGTGTGTGCATATATGTTGGTAATCTCTGAGGGGCTGGGGGGGGGGACACGTTCCCCCAATTTTTTAAATGCGGCGAATGGGGACAGTTCGTCACTTTTCAAATCAAATTCGCTCAATTTGTGTCGTGTCTCCCAAGCCTCAGCCTCAGCTATTGCCGCCCTGGTAGCTCAGTTGGCTAGAGCACGGTCTTGCACTGGTCTCCCCTGTCTTGGCAACACAGAGTTCGAGTCGCTTCACGCGCTCGCATTTAGCCCCCGGCTGGGAGGGTCAGTTGGCAGCTGGCCCGATAAGGCCGGGGACGAGCTACCGGGTGGCCGTGTCGGTGCATTGATGGCACGTTAAACTTTCGGTAAATATTCTGCCGATGAACTGGAATTCATGGGTCGGGTGTTGGGACCAGGGTTCACACAACAAGCTCTGTTTAGCAATAGGACCCTGGTTCATAAAGCCACCCCAGCAAGAACTTGGACAACATTTATATTATAAAAGCAAAAAAAAAACCTGGGGATGATTACCGCGAAATTCCAACTAATCATATCTATAGTGAAAAATATGTATGCAAGAAAATCATCAAAAATACTAGGAGCCGATCTAGCCAATCAATCGGCTTCACAAGCTATTTGGCGTCACAAAACCTCCGAGTAGTAAATCAGCAAGCGCTATATATTTCTGCTTCCAGACCATTCTTGAATAACATGAACCTTAATCATCTTGTGTATTCGCTTGATTAATAATTATGCTTTGCGAAGCACCAAATTTGTATTATCGCAATGCCTTATACGTCTTAGGATGTCTTCCACTGCCCATGCATCGATATGTCTTGAAACGTGACTCTGGGTGCCCTCGGGTATCTTCATGACCATGGAGGGGCCTCTTGCACAGCCTTAAGCACGTACGCCAAGTTAACGTCGTATTCATATCCGTATTCAGCGACGAGTTCCCCAGAGACGTATTCGTTTTTGTATTCGTATTCGTATTCAGCGACGAGTTTATGTTCGTTCGAATCAATTACCACAATGTTTCTGCCTGTGCTGAATACACTGGAAGCAACTACATGGGTCTCACGTGCCCACTTTAACGGTCAAGTCCAACACAAACCGGTTTCTTCGGTCGCCTGCATTTTTTCGTTTTCACCTTAACCTGCCCAAATATGGTATCAGGCGATAGCTCGTGGTGAACCTTTGTGTAATATTTCAAACCGGAACATGTTAGTTCTGCGTTCCCGTCCAACCTCAAGGTCAAATGTTAGCTTCATCTATTAGATGGCGATATTGAAGCGATAGTGACCGAACGCGAGGTTCGGTCGCTATCGCTTCAAGCTCCATTAAATGAAAATAATTCGACGTGGTTCGTTGTGCGGTATCCGAAAGTTGAGCAAGCGAATTATTTTTCAAGGCCATAGGTTGAACTTAACTTTCACTTTCAACTTTCAACTTTCACTTCAATAAGTGGGTTTCATTCGACGTGGCTTGTGCCGTATTATAAAGTTAGGAAATAAAACTAATTCCAAAGGCCAAATGTTAAACCGATTCTTTGGTTACCTCGATTTTTATTCGCCAAAACCTACCCACATCTGGTGTCAAGCAATAGCCCGTGGCCTCGAGTAGCATTTCAAACCGGGACACGTCAAGGTCAAAGGTTAATTTAACTTTTTCGAAGTCCTCGCATTTCATCGCTATGACCTCTATTTCCATAAAATGGGTGTCATTCGACGTGCCGTGAAGTACTCCAGCAGACTGCCTAAAAATACAATTGATTTTCAAGGTCAAAGGTCGAAATCATTTCTTCGGTCGCCTCGCGTTTCTTCGTTTGGTCCCAAAGCTACCCCAATTTGGTATCAAGCGATAGCCCGTGGGCGACCCTCGAGGAACCTTTGAAACTGGGACATGTTAGGTCAAACCTGAAGGTCAAAGGTTGGTTTGATTTTTTTTAGAGTCCTTTGAAGATTTTGGCCCTAATGGGCAAACATGGAAAACAAATAAGTCATGAAAAAAAAACATTCATCTGCTGTGTTTTGTTTGGTCCCTACAGGTAAGTAAACTGAAAGTTTCATTCAAATATCTTCACCTGTTAAAGCATGATGACTGGTAGAACTTTTATGAAGGTGGGCTCACTTGACATTGACTAACTGGGTGACCGTAGGATGGCCTGACTTCCAAAGTTTGACATAGGATGTCAATTTGATGTGGAAAATGGGATTCCAAATTTCGGCGCCGCCGCTCGCCGTTTTTTAACAAGAATTTTCGTGGACAACCTAAAGAGAGGAGGGGTGCGAAGGACCCCCACCCAAGACAGCGCGGGTTAAACGCTCTTTGATCGCTACCAAAATTCCCCTAGTTTATTTTTTAGTCAGATTGGCATAATTTGACCTCTTGTGCCTCTTGTGAACTCAGAACTTCATACAGTAAGTACCAACCTAATATATATATATATATATATAGATATATATGTATATGTTATGTATACGTGTGTGTTGTGTATATATATATATATATATATATATATATATATATATATATATATATATATATATATATATATATATATATATGTAATTTATGCATATGTATATGTATATGTATATGTATATGTGTATGTGTATGTGTGTGTGGACATGTGAGAGGGGAAGTACATGATCAGTGGTGCCTTAATGCAGGTAATATGTCAGATGGATCGATAATCCAAAATTATTAGAGTAGAAGTCACCAGACACCACAGCTGCCTTAAACGTGAATTCAACAATAATACCATTTGGCGTCATCACTGGGTAATCTTAATCGCATGCAGCAGTCACATTTCCAAGGTCAAATGCGATCATGGAGGTCATGTTATGTTAAGTCATGCCTTGACCAAGGTTATGTCAATATCACAAACCTCTGGGGATCGGCCGTATATCTCAGGGCAATGACGTATTTACACGTTGATTTATAATCTGATATCACTTGCTATCCTATAAAGATAGATGCATCGCACGTCATGTTCCGTCAATATTGGCAGACGTGCGGCAGCAAAACTTTAGTGCCGGCTGAGGCCTCGCCTTTATCGACTGCCCCACGTACACTCTGACCTCATTTCTGACTCCACACAACGTGGATGGCATCACAAATCAATGAATTAGCCGAAGCCTGATAATTCCAGCGAGTCGTAAAGACCGAGGCGACGGTGCAGGATGTCGTGCCGGCACTGACTGACACCGAGGCGACGGTGCAGGATGTCGTGCCGGCACTGACTGACACCGAGGCGACGGCGCAGGATGTCGTGCCGGCACTGACTGACACCGAGGCGACGGTGCAGGATGTCGTGCCGGCACTGACTGACACCGAGGCGACGGTGCAGGATGTCGTGCCGGCACTGACTGACACCGAGGCGACGGCGCAGGATGTCGTGCCGGCACTGACTGACACCGAGGCGACGGCGCAGGATGTCGTGCCGGCACTGACTGACACCGAGGCGACGGCGCAGGATGTCGTGCCGGCACTGACTGACACCGAGGCGACGGTGCAGGATGTCGTGCCGGCACTGACTGACACCGAGGCGACGGGCAGGATGTCGTGCCGGCACTGACTGACACCGAGGCGACGTGGTGGGATGTCTGCCGGCACTGACTGACACCGAGGCGACGGTGCAGGATGTCTGCAGGATGTCGTGCCGGCACTGACTGACACCGAGGCGACGGCGCAGGATGTCGTGCCGGCACTGACTGACACCGAGGCGACGGCGCAGGATGTCGTGCCGGCACTGACTGACACCGAGGCGACGGCGCAGGATGTCGTGCCGGCACTGACTGACACCGAGGCGACGGTGCAGGTGTCTGCGCAAGGCGACGGCGCAGGATGTCGTGCCGGCTGACTGACCGGGGGGAGGATGTCGTGCCGGCACTGACTGACACCGAGGCGACGATGCAGGATGTCGTGCCGGCACTGACTGACACCGAGGCGACGGCGCAGGATGTCGTGCCGGCACTGACTGACACCGAGGCGACGGCGCAGGATGTCGTGCCGGCACTGACTGACACGCTGTCATTGATTCTATCAGCGACCGTGTTGTCGGTGTCGACCTGTCGGACGTGACGCGGGGATCGGCTGTCGGTGTGGACCTGTCGGACGTGACGCGGGGATCGTCTGTCGGTGTCGACCTGTCGGACGTGACGCGGGGATCGGCTGTCGGTGTGGACCTGTCGGACGTGACGCGGGGATCGGCTGTCGGTGTCGACCTGTCGGACGTGACGCGGGGATCGGCTGTCGGTGTCGACCTGTCGGACGTGACGCCGGGATCGGCTGTCGGTGTCGACCTGTCGGACGTGACGCAGGGATCGGCTGTCGGTGTCGACCTGTCGGACGTGACGCGGGGATCGGCTGTCGGTGTCGACCTGTCGGACGTGACGCGGGGATCGGCTGTCGGTGTCGACCTGTCGGACGTGACGCGGGGATCGGCTGTCGGTGTCGACCTGTCGGACGTGACGCGGGGATCGGCTGTCGGTGTCGACCTGTCGGACGTGACGCAGGGATCGGCTGTCGGTGTCGACCTGTCGGACGTGACGCGGGGATCGGCTGTCGGTGTCGACCTGTCGGACGTGACGCGGCGATCGGCTGTCGGTGTCGACCTGTCGGACGTGACGCGGGGATCTGCCGTCGGACGTGACGGGGGGATCGATCGGTTGGTTGCCGATCGTCACGGCGCTCCCATGAGTCAGCCAGCCGGCAGCATGGCCATAGGCGTAGGAACGTCCCAAAAAGTAGGTGGGCCAGGGCCAACAGCAGGGGCGCGCCCAGAAATTTCGCAAAGTACCATGGTTGAACACTTTTGGATAGAGAACCTGATAATTTGAATAGTGAACACACAACTTTCAATGGGGCAGGCCTAAGGGGCCCATAGAGGTGTGGAGGCAGGCCCCGTGGCCGCGCGTAGGCTAACAGCAACATGTGGTACTGAAAAAGAACTATCATCGCAGCATAAATACTTTCAAATTCACACTTCTCGCTGAACAGGGAACTCTTCACGACTGGTGGATTCAATAATAGGTTTATCTTCCTGGTGCAAGGGAAACCATTAGTACCTATTGCTGTTCAAATATAATTTCTTCATCTTCCGCTATGTACGTGTGTGTGTGGGGAGTGCAAACTCATTACAGCCCCACTAATGGATATGTGGTGTGCCTTAGTTTCCATGAATTAGTACTTTATGTCACTAAGGTGTCCCCCCTTGTAAATGTTCACCGATGTTGGTGAGGAGAAAGAATATGCAAGAACGTTGCTTACTTGCTGCCCCATGGCAAAAGATGTCTCATGATTGATGCTGGAAAGGATGAGAAACAGGAAAGACGGGCGATCGCTGGTTGAAAATTATTTGATGCGGTGTGTGACAGACCAAGATTGGCAGGCTAACAGACTGGGGAAAAAACGGATTACATAAAAATACATTGTATGGTGTTTGTCCTTAGAGCCAACTCCAACACATAGATGATCAGTCACCTCAATCATCTCTGTAGTACACATTGTGCACCTTAGAATATCCGCCACTTTAAGCGAAATGCTACAACTATATCATGTGGCACCCGGCTAAAACCGAATACAAGCGCTTATTTTGGGGACCAACAATTCAGCACAAAATGGCTGACATGTGACAGCACACGGCACCTCACAAGCCATAAACGTGTTCCGACTTAAGAACCACAATAACCCATCCTGAATTCGATTCCATGATCAATTCTCTTCTTCCCACGTTTTCTGGTGGCTAAGAAATCGGGATAACCTCTGAGCTTTGATGCACCTCATCTCCTTGGTTAAATACGCGCCCAGGTTGGTAACCGAACTAAGGCTCTAGTTTGGGGTTCTTTCTTGCATCTTTCCGTTTTTCTTTGTCTACGGATGTGCTTTAGGGCTCCAGCCAATTTTTGTTAGGGGCCCGGCACATTTTTGCGACCCCGGCTCTTTTTTATAGTTGTGTTGCGCTTTTGTGCACCGACTATTTTTTTAAGGTATCGGCGCGTTTTCAAGACCCCGAAGTGTATATTTAGTACCCGGACTTTTTGTTCTTTTTCTAGGACCATGTCGATTTTTTAGGGTCCCAGCCTGTTTTGAGGCCTCCATGCGGTCTCTCGGCCCCGGTGTGTTTTGAGGGCCCCATTGCGTTTTCTTTTTAGCTCCCGGTGTGTTTATTTAGAGCTGCAACGCATGTTTTAGGCCCTGTCGCTTTTTTCCAGACTCGGTACGCTTTGGAGGGCCCGGTGCATTTCCGTCCTCCAGCTGTGCTCTTAGGGTCCCCGCTGTGTTCATTTGGGGTTCCTCGCACACATTTGTAGGACCCAGCACGATATTCGGAGCTCCAGTATAAGTTGTCGGGGTCCCGTCTCGACTTTTCGGGCCCAGGCGTGTAGTTCCATGGAGGGGATCCGACGCCAGTTTTCTGGGCTCGACACAACTTTTGGTGACTTCTTCTGAATTGTGTAAAATCCGAGCCACAGCCCGATTTGTCTGGCCCCCGGCGACATTTTTTGGTGTCCCGTCGCGATTATTCGAACCCCAGAACGTTTATCGGTGCCTTATGCGATTTGTTAAGGCATCCGATGGCATGTTTGGGTTAAGGAGCGATGTTCCTGGCTCGGACATTTATTTTTCGGAATCTCTCTTTATTTGGGAAGGCTCCGGCTTGATCCTTGTCGGGTTACTATGCGATTTTTGGGCCACGCTGTGCTTATTTGTGGCCATCAATGCCAATTTTTGTGAGCACCGAGGGGAATTTTTCATGCCCCGACCAGAATTTATGGGAATACCGACAGGAATTTTGGGGTCCTAAGCGCGATATTTGGTTTGGGTCCTAAGCGTGATAGTTCGCGGGGCGCGTTGCACTTATCTGGGCCTCGGCGCGATTTTGGCATTCCCGGCGCAAAATTTTGGGCCAGGTGCAAGTTTCTTTTTGGTGCCGATTGTATTTATTTATAACCTCTAATTCTGGGGGCCCCGACGCGAATATATGGGGCTCCAGAACCATTTCTTGAGACTCTGACGCGATTCTTGGTTTCTTGGAAACGCACCTCTTCAGGATGGAGGGGGTATTTTCCTCTTGGGTATGCCACTGCGGCGGCTCAACGAGTTTTTTTTCCAGCCGATGGCAACCTTCAGAGTAAAATGGCCCTTAGGAGAACTTTCTTTCAGGATCTGTTCTGAAAATTTCCGGTGCTTGGGTCGACTTGAAGGAGCCCTTTTGTGATTTTTTTGGGGCGACTTCTATTTTTTGCAAACCTCCTGCGCGATATTTTTTGGTCGGCTTCTATTTTGGTAAGCCTCCTGTGCGATATTTTTGGGCCTCGGTACGATTCTTCGGGCTCCCAGTGCATTTTTTTGTCGGTGCTCCAACGTGCTGCAGTTCCGGGGCCCGACGAGTTTTTTGGGTCTTTGATGCAATTTTTGTGGCCGCAGAGTAGGATTAGGATAGTATTCCGGGTAGGAATTGATTTTTGGGAAGCCAGCTGCGACTTGTGGGGCTCCGGCGGTACTTTTTTGGCCCATAGTGATTTCCAAGGGCAGCGGCGGATGGTTTTTGGGTCTAAGTGCGATTTTTGGACCCTGTTTTCATTTGTTGGGATGCCTATCGCGAGTTTTAGTGACCTCTATCGCGAGTTTTAGTGACCTCGACAAGTATTTGTGGGTCCAAAACGTTTTGGTTTCTTTTGCAACAACTGCTGCGACCCCAGAGTGATTTTCCATGTCCAGACTGTTTTTCCTTGCCCCGGCTTCATTTATTGGGTGTTCCCTATGAGGTTTTTGGGCCCCGGTGCGACCTGTCGTGTCCCTAGCGTGATTTGCTTGGGCCCGGGCGCGATTTTTCGGTACCTTGATGCTCAGTGTGATTTTCAGTGGCCCGGCCCAACTTTTTTGAGTCTCCATTGCGGTTTTCAAGAACCCCGGCACAACTTTTTCGGCCCCCAGCTTCATTTTCTGGGCTCAGGCGCGAACTTTTGAAGCCCCAGCGTGATTTTCATGGTCCAGCCCGTCATTCTGCGGCACCCATCGTGATTTTCAAGGACCACGTCACGACTTTTTTGTGCTCCCAGCGTGTTTTTCTCGGTGCCCAGTCCAACGTTTTTAGAGCCCCAGCGCGATTATCAGGGGCCCCGACCCAACCTTTTGGGATCCAGCGTGATTGTGAGGGCCTGGCCAGTCTTTCTGGTGCCCAGAGTCGTTTTCGAGGGCCCCAGCGTACCTTCCGGTATTTTTGGCCTCCAGATTGATTTTCAGGTGCCCGTCCCGACCTCTTATGACCTTAGCGTGATTTTTGGGGACCCTGGCGCGATTTATCGGGCGTCCCGGCGGGAACTTTTGGAGGCCCAGCGGTATTTTCAGGGGTCCGGTCCAACAGTTTGGAGCCCTCAGCGTCATTTTTTAGAGTCCCGGAACGATTTTTGTGACCCCAATGTGATTTTCAGTGATCTTGGTGGGATTTTTCTAGCCCCATCGTCGTTTTCAGGGACACCTGCGCGACTTTTTGGGCCCCCGAAATGACTTTTATGTTCCCCAGTCTGATTGTTGGGGACACCAGCAGGATTTTTAGGGAGTCTGGCGTTATTTTTCCGAACCCCGGCGCGATATTGGGGGCCCACAACCTCTCACGGGGAGGGAGACTGCTCCAATGCCCCCCTCCCACCTTTGGTACGCCATTGCGCATGTCCCAATGATTGCATAGTTTAACAATGACGTCCATGGAGTACATCGCACAAAATCGGCTTTCTATGCCCATTTAACTGCTTGTACCTCAAGTAGTGTTCAGAAATATACACCCTGCAATTGGCCTACATTTATCCCATTATCTTCGGGGTTCTTAAATCTCAGCCTGGACGTACACATCACTGGACGATGAAAAGCCTTGATAGTAGTCTCCGTTATAGTTCGGTATTTTAATGCTCTTAATCCAAATGTCTTCCTTGAATAGATTATGGGATCAGAGTCTATACTAAGCAGATATTGTTACATATACCATGAGCCCACCATCTTGCCGAACCATTTCTGTTGAATGACATAATTTGAATTCAATGTTTAATGTGCTGTCAATACCACTACGCAGTTACCCAGCTGAAGATCACTCGGGTCAATTGCCATGCTCGTCATGTGCCTTCTCATGTCACATGACAAGCCACTGCAGGACCGGTAGTGGCCACACTGCAGGATCGGTAGTGGCCACACTGCAGGATAGGTAGTGGCCACACTGCAGGACCGGTAGTGGCCACACTGCAGGATCGGTAGTGGCCACACTGCAGGACCGGTAGTGGCCACACTGCAGGATCTGTAGTGGCCACACGCTGCCCGTCCCCACCGAGACCAGCGTCAGGCCACCTGGGCACCTGAAGACAGCAGGGTGGAGTCAACGTAGATCGACCTGTCATCAGACGACCGCCAGACGGGGCAATCTCCGTCAACATTGTTTGCCGGCCGTCAGACACCGATAACATTATCGCCGGCACTGATAACATTATCTACTGAACGTCAGACAGGTCTCTGCTCTACAGGTCTCCGCTAATATTATCTACTGAACGTCAGACGTGGCAGTCTCCGCGAACATTGTCTACCGAACGTCAGATGTACCGGTCTCCACCGAAATTTACCTCATCCCTGGATAAGTTGCCGTAATGGGGCTGAAAGCTAATATCCTTCATATTGTCAGTATCACACCAATATGCTGGTGCCACCAGAAACGCCTTTCTATTATCGCAGTATTCCTAGATTATCTGGAGTTCACTAAGTTTATGCCTGGTAAGCGGAAGAAGTTTGTCTGTCTCAAAGTTTTAGAGGCGACCAAACCTTTTTAGCAGGTGGCGACACCTGTTGTATGTTGATTAAAACGCCAAAATGTTAATTTAGCATCATGTGGATTGATAACATAGCATTATATGCACATCTGGAAAGAAGGCGCATACGGCGAACTTTGGCGACGCTCAGTAATTCTGAAAGCCTCCACCTATGCTCCTAATATGCCAGCCTGCGCTTGCCCTCGGCGATCATGGTCCGCATCCGCATGGGACCCAATAGCCGCATACAGTGAAGTCCAGCACACACCGGAGCGACCTTAACCCGCCTCAGCGCATCATTGAGCCGGCGCGGCACGGAAGCGTCTCGTTCACCATCGACCGCGTCGTCACGAACAATCACCGGCGACACGAACATCACGGCGTCACGAACATCACGGCATCACGAATACCACGGCATCACGAACATCACGGCACCACGAACATCACGTCGTCACGAACATCGGCATCACGAACGTCACGGTGTCACGAACATCACGGTGTCACGAACACCACGGCATCACGAACAATCACCGGTAAGACGAACACCACGTCGTCACGAACATCACAGCATCACGAACATCACGGCGCGACGAACATCACGTCGTCACGAATATCACGGCATCAAGATCATCACGGTGTCACAAAGATCACGGTGTCACGAACAATCACCGGCGACACGAACATCAGGGCGTCACGAACATCACGACATCACGACCATTACGACATCACGAACACCACATCACCCCGAACAATCACCGGCAACGCGAACACGACGTCGTCACGAACATCACGGCATCACGAACAATCACCAGCGACACGAATACCACGGCATCACGAACACCTGATCCCAGTAATACTCAGATTGCTGTCCCCGTCGCGTGGTCACGAACACCTGATCCCAGTAATACTCAGATTGCTGTCCCGTCGCGTGGTCACGAACACCTGATCCCAGTAATACTCAGATTGCTGTCCCCGTCGCGTGGTCACGAACACCTGATCCCAGTAATACTCAGATTGCTGTCCCCGTCGCGTGGTCTAGATGGAACATAACGCTTCGACCAACTGCTTCTCCAGTCGCCGTCAAATGCCAGTGTCCCTTAGGAGGACATGTTGTTGTTGTTGTTGTTGCATGAGTTTGACCAGCCTGCCAGTGTCCCTTAGGAGGACATGTTGTTGTTGTTGTTGTTGGATGAGTTTGACCAGCCTACCACCGTCAGGTGATATCGGCTGTTTAGGAGTTTATAGATGTGATGATAGAGGTGGTCCGGACGGTGCCATAAGGGGTGTAGAATGGGGGTATTGTCGGGTCATCGCCGTTCGTTTGAACATTGCAATAACATACACATACGATTATACAGTGTTTTGGGACTTTTCTTTTTATTAAGCGTTTGCTTGTTTTGTTTTGGTTTTGGCCTTTTAGTTTTTCTCTCAGTCTTTTTTCTTCTCTTAGTTTTTTTGTTTTGTTTTTGTTTGTTTGTTTTTTCTTTCTTTCTTTTTTGTATCTTTTACACGTCATGGGTAGAGTAGGGAGAGTCTAGGTGAGAGGAGTTGTTAGGATGTTGTTCATTGTCTCTCGGTTTTGGCGCGAGTGTGTGGTTTCTTGTTGGTAGAGGTGGTGTTTGTTTTGTTGTTTGTTCGTTTGGTAGGTGCATGGGTAGTTAGTGATGTAGTCTGAGCTGTTGTTGTCTGAATCTGTGAGTGTCTCTAATTCAAAGCGTAGGTTTTTTTCGTACTGCGTAAGGTGTTAGTGATGGTTGTGATGGGCCTGGTTCTGGTGATGGGTTGCGTGTAGCACGTTGTGGTACTGGGGGTGGTGTCTGTGTTGGGTGGTTGGGTGAGTCGTATCGGGGTTTGTTTTGTTTTGGTGCTTTGGGTTGCGGCCTGATAATGATTGCTGGGTCAGTCTGTTTCTTTGGTAGGTGGTGTAGTCGTGTGAGATGTTTGTGTTTGTGTAGTGTGTGGACGCCTTGTGATGATGTGTGGGCTGCGTCGGCTGCTGGTCGTTGACCCAGGATCTTGCCCGCGGCAGGACCCAGCCCTCTAGGCGGACAAGACGGAGAATCTCCTTCTCCCTCGTGCACCGAGGGCAGGCCCTGTCCCCCGGGAGGTGTGGTCTCCGCCTCAACCGACGCAGCGTAGTGTGCTGCTGGTGTATGTGTTTGTGTCGTGTGGTTCGGCACAATTTGCGCACGTGGGTGTTGTGTCGTGGCACCCCCCCCCCCTTCGAGTGTCCGTATCGCTGACATAACAGACAGCGTCGACGGGGGTGCTCGTGGCATGACCTTATACCTAATGTAGCCGGCTTTAACGTGTGTGGGTGGTTGTCTTGTGTTGAAGGTCAGTATGAGAGTGTGTGAGTCTTCTTTGTGCGCTGGGGTGGGCGGCCTCTAGATGGAGGAGATACCCTGGCTCCTGAACCTGAGCGTCAGTTCCTCCTCCGTTATCCAGGCCACCTCCCGAGCGTGTATGGTGCCTTGTGATGTGTTGAGGTGTGCGGCTAGTGTTATGGTGACTGGTATGCCAGTGATGTCTGTGATGTGTGTCAGTGTGTCTGCGTCGTGGGAGTTGTATACCTGAATGAGAAGTGTCCCAGAGCGAATTTGGCGTGCGCGTAGGGGCTGTCGTGTCCGACGGGTGATCTCCTCCTCCACCGTCCAGGGGTCAAGGGAGCCTATGGGCTCCCCATCATCCCGGCGGCAGAGGAGTAAGTCACCCGTCGGTGTGTTCAGTGTGGTGTCCATGTATGGTGGGTGCGGTGGGTCGAGGGTTTGGCGTTGTGATTAGGAAAGAAAGGTGTACACTTTTTACAAATATCGGCGGAATAGGGGGGGGATTGGCGGCACCGCCGGACAAACCTGTAGACGAGTTGAAGGTGTAGAGCGGTCTAGAAGTTGGTGATGAAGAGTAGCTAGAAGTCGGAAGTGAAGATGTCGAGTTGATGGCAGGCTGGTCGTGCGAGTTGCAGTCGGTTAGGTTGGGCGGCCCAGCTGGCGTTGGCGCGGCTTGCTGTACGGCTTCGGCGCCACCGGGCTTTTGGTGTCCCCGCGGTGCTGCGGATGCGAGCACCTTGGTGGTGATCCTTATGTGGCGCCGGCGGCGTCGAAGACTTTGATGGTGTCCGGCTTCGCAGCGGTATATGACCAACTGGCCTGATCTTGCAGGAGGACATGCAGTCAAATGCACCTTAGAAAGGCATGTATTGGCCAATATTTATGCCAAACCACATATGCCACAACCCTTTGGCGTCGGTGGGATTCGAATGCCACGTCTCCAGATCGGAAATCCGTGTCGCCAACTGTGCTGCTCAGGGAATCATCACAGCATAGCCAACGTCACCAGGACCGCTGCAGGTTCATATATTCATACACGCCTATAGTATCTTAACCCTCCCCGTCTTTCCGGTCATATCCTTACACCTCGTCTCGGGGGGGGATACAAACGCCCCCCTCTAATGTCCAAACTAAGCATCGCACGAAAAAGAAAGAGGTGTCATCGGAAAGCGCTCAACCAGTAGGGCCAGAGACCACCCCCAACATTTATCCCCCAAAAAAGTGACGTCACTAGGGGACCTAGGTTTTCACGACTAACATCATCTTTCTGGCTCTGCGGAGTTCATTTTGGGGGAGATTTGAAGAACACAAATTATTTGGAATCAGAATAGGAAGGCGAAATCGACCACGGCCCTATAATTTTTGCCACCCAAAAATCAAAAGTTTAATTTTTTGACATTTCAAAATTTTGAGTTTTCAATTTGTCAATTTTTATTTGTCTAATGGGTAGAGGGGACCGAAAAACGTTGTTCGAAGTCAACTTGCACTAATAAAAAATGCTTACTTTAGCCAGAATCTTCGCTTTTAGCCCTAATAGGCAAATATGCAAAACTAATAAGTAATCAAAAACTAAAAAAATATAAAATTCCTCTGGTGAGTTTTGTTTCCTCCCTAAAGATAAGCAAAGGCTGAAAGTGTCATTCAAATATCTTTATCCGTTAAAGCGTGATGACTGGTTGAATTTTTCTGGAGGTGACCTCACTTGAACTTGACTAACTCGTTGACCCTAGATGACCCGACCTCACTATTTTGACAAAACATGCCAAATTGATGTGGGAAAAGGTATGCCAAGTTTTGGCACGCTGCCGCTCGCCGTTCTTTCACTGTCCGCGGAAAACCTTAGGGGGAGTGGCGCATATCAACCCCCCGAGACGGCGCGGGTTAAGGACGTAGACGCGTGACTACTAGCATTGCATGAAACCCAATAACTACTAGTCTTGCATGCAGCTCAAGAACGGAATCAAACTAAAAGTTATCCCATCAATTCCGTGGTTTTTGTAACAATAATCGTCAAGAGCTGGTACGCCTCCGAATTTCCACCGGTCGTTCCATTGCTTGCCATTCGAAGCCCCCGAATACCCCGTATCTTATTCTTTACCGCGACGAATGGAATTCCTTAAGGTCTACGAACTGCGAAAGCTGAAGTCCGAATGGGTTGGCGCCTATTGGTTTAACGATGCGTCGACTGTTGTATCGTACAGCGTCGTCAGTCTCTCGCGCCGATTGTTAGCGGGCGAAGAATTGCGACAGGTGGAACTCGAACCAACAACCATTCGGCTGGTAGGCGGGCACCTTACCCCTAGACTACTCGCCCCTCTGCAGTCCGACTTGACGCAGCTCAGCGCGCTCGTGACTTGCAGCCTCGTGTCCTGCGGTCTCGTGACCTGTGGCGTCGTGACCGGTGGTCTCGTGACCTGCGACCTCATGTGGTCATTGCAGCCGGGTGTTTGTGTAGCGGTATGTGTGTCGGTTGTTGGCGCCTCTGCTCTTCAGACCCTGGCACGTGCGAGGATGGCCGGCTTACTACCCCACACCAGACGGCCATCGATTCCGAAAACTGTCGACAGTGATGCACGCACTAGGAGTTTGGTGATCAATAGCAACGTATACATCACCTGTTTCCAGTGCTGCGGAAGAACACTCAGATCTGTCTACCAAATCTGTATCATGTGCTCGGGCCATTGTTGTGTATCGCCTTAGTGAACAAATTTACTGTCTTAGTAGAATGCAACACATTCAAAAGTGTTGCTGACGACGGTCAACAGCTCACGGTGAAGACCTGAGGCCGTCTGAATTCTCAAATATGTCCGCAAATCAGAATTACGAAGCGTAGGCTGAACGGTCCGAAAGCAAACGCATTAAAAAAATATTCTGCGAAAATCGAACAGTTCAGTTAAGTTCAGTTCAGCATATGTATGAATCATTCCACGCTGTGCGAAGCATGGTTTGGTGTGCGATTCATTTACATCACAACAGGAAATGCAGCAGAGGTGAAACAATTTATATGCATTTGCAAAGCAATTAGTTGCACTTCAAAAATGCATCGCACGAGCCCAAATATGTGCCACGTCATGTCACGTAACACGTTGTGTCGGCCAAAACAGGCAGAAACTCTTGTGGCCTCCGCGATCCCTTGGCATCTAGAGACAGGCGATTGTAAGGTGGATCCGCACAGTATGGGAACGCTATGTGCGAAAGTTCAGCCAAGCGTAAGTTTGGAAGCGCCGGAGTAACCGCTGCCGATGCTCACGTTTCGCGCTCCGAAACATCGGCACCATGAGTGAAAGCCCACAGATTTCTCCAAGAGACCGCAAATCATTCAATGCTCGAGGAACCCCGATTCTGTCCCCGTGGGCTGTCAGGTCATGGACCGACCGCAGGTCCAGTTCGTCCAGAATGGGGGAAATGTGGTCACGACGGCGGGTTCCGGAGACGATCAGGGCACCAACGTTAATTACTCGCTGTATTTGCTTCGTATGGCGCGCAGCGGCTCCACCACAGACGGAGCGTGCAATGATCGCTATTAGCTCCTGGCAATTGCATAATTAAAAGCTTAAAATTGCATCGCAAAGCTTGTGATGCAAGTGTGCATCGATGGATGCTGCCGTAAACTTATCGACTCTGCTTCGTAATTTGTGTTTCTGTCGAAGCACATCCCTCTATATCTGGATTCGCACCTGTTCCATGCACCACACACACACACACACACGGATACACATACACCACACACACCACACCACACCACACCACACCACACCACACACACACACACACACGGATACACATACACCACACCACACCACACCACACACACACACACACACACACACGGATACACATACACCACACACACCACATCACACCACACCACACACACACACACACGGGTACACATACACCACACCACACCACACCACACACACACACACACACGGATACACATACACCACCCACACACACCACACCACACCACACCACACACACATGGGTAAGCCTGGTAAGCAGCCATACATCTGCTATTTGCCTTTTTTCCAGACGGTGTAGTGATGTCGTCTGGCTCTGCACCTGAACGCGATCATCTTGAAAAAACGGCCTGAACAGAACATCTGACATCACTCATGTTCGCCTGCATCAGCAGCGGTACCGGTGAGCTGCTGTCGTCAGAGCACGCGGACATCAGCAGCGGTACTGGTGAGCTGCTGTCGTCAGAGCACGCGGAGCAAACGCTGCCGCACGTCCATGCAAGGCACTTCCACTTGGCGTCCGTTTGTCGGGGTTTGTACCGTACTTAATGCCATGCATTTAACGCGGCATTGACGGGGCCCGTGGTCCAATGTCATCGACCGGGAGAGGGTGGAGTGGGGGAGGGAGAGGGGGCGTTCCACGCCCTCTATCTACCTCAGCAACTAAGGAATGGATTGAGCTGATTCAATCGGCGACCGATACCCCCATACCGTAGGTAGGGTAGGAGAGGGGGTTTCTGGGTATGGGATTTCGACCTTAGGTGATATAGGGAAGGCCAAGCGAATTGATTCGTACATTGTTTCTGACCCAAAAATGTAATGCTTCTGTTGGAATACCATCTCAGAAGCAAATACCCATGATTAGGGGTACATAACTTTGTATATCTGGTGCAACAGGTACGATAGTGTACCTCCAGGCAGCCCGAAAACAAAGCTACATAGAATGCGTGTCGTTTAATTATTTTTCGTCTCCGACGTGTTTAACTAGATCGGGTCTGAGCAACCCTCCAATCAGATCTCGCTTACTCGTAAAAACATGCATTCTTCCACTGTGACGTCAGATGTGACGTCAGATGTGACAACGGTACACTGTGCTGGTGTGGTGCAGGGTCGCGGGGACAGGCGTCGTCGTCCCTCATTCTGCAGCAGCACATGGCGCACCACTACCGCATCCTGGAGAACGCCCGGCCAGCGGTCAACACGGGTCAGCAGCACCGGCGTCAGGTCGGTCACTAGTCAGCAGCACCGTCGTACGGTGGGTCACGGGCCAGCAGCACCGTCGAACGGTGGGTCACGAGTCAGCAGCACCAACGCAAGGTCGGTCACGGGCTCCATCACATATATATATATATATATATATATATATATATATATATCTATATATCTATATATATATATATATATATATATATACATATACACATATACACATATACAGACATACACATATACACATACACACATATACACATATAGATATATACATATATACATATATACATATATACATATATTCATATATACATATATTCATATATACATATATACATATATACATATATACATGTTTACAAGTATACGTATATACATATATACATATATACTTATAAATATATACATATATACATCTATAAATATATACATATATACATATATATATATGTACATATATATATATATATATATATATATATATATATATATATATATATATATATATATATATATATATATATATATATATATATATATATATATATATATATATATATATACATATACACATATACACATATACACATATACACATATACACATACACACATATACACATATAGATATATACATATATACATATATACATATATTCATATATACATATATTCATATATACATATATACATATATACATCTATAAATATATACATATATACATATATACATATGTACTATATATATATATATATATATATATATATATATATATATATATTTCAGAAAAAAGGATCAACTGAAACATTCCCGAAAAAATATCAGTATTTCCTACAATTGACCTCGTGACCTCATGATTTCATGACCTCGTGACCTCCCGTAACCCCTAGCCCATCGAAATTGACAAATTTGGCAGCGGAATTAAAAATGGCCATGATTTCGCTTACCAAACCTAAAATTTTACAAATATGTTCTTCGTATAAATATCCGATTTGGCCGTCCGCTCTTCATGACTTTTTGCGATTTTGCATTTTCCGGGTAGGACGGATTTCATGTAAACTCTTTTCCATTGGAAAGCTACATGAAGTAGAACAATGACATGCAGATTATATGATTGAAAAACGTTTTTATAAGAAAAAACATTTCTGAACAAAAAAAACAAAGAAAAAAAAACATTCGTGACCTCCCGTAACCCCTAGCCCATCGAAATTGACACATTTGGCTGCGGAATAAAAATTGGCCATGATTTCGCTTACAAAACCAAAAATTTAACAAATATGTTCTTATAAATATCCGATTTGGCCGTCCGCTCTTCATGACTTTTTGCGATTTTGCGTTTTCCGGGTAGGACGGATTTGATGTAAACTCTTTTCCATTGGAAGGCTACATGAAGTAGAACAATGACATGCAGATTATGTGATTGAAAAACGTTTTTATAAGAAAAAACATTTCTACCTTTTTAATGTAGATCTTATAGTTTCCCTTAAAAATCATGACGAATTTCAAGGTCATTAGTTACCGATAGGTCACATATGGGTTCACTTACGCGTAGCCAAGGGCGTCGCCACCGGGGGGGGCAGCAGGGGCAATTGTCCGTCCCCCTGCCGTGAAACTGGGGGGGGGAGGGCGCCGCCCCCCTGAAATTTGAGGAGGCCCCTATCCACAAATGCACAGCAAAAAAGGTGAGCAAGGAGGCCGACGGAACAGAAGATCATGCTGTCAATGAAGCCTAAAGACTGACGAGGCCCCCAGGAAATATAATCAGGTTTCTATAAGAGACGTAGAACAGAGGTTGGGAGGAGGCCCTCCAGGACGAAAAGGAGGCCCATGACGAAAAGGAGGCCCCAAGACGTAGAACAGATTGGGAGGAGTCCCCCAGGACGAAAAGGAGGCCCCAAGACGTGGAACAGAGATTGGGAGGAGGCCCCCAGGACGAAAAGGAGGCCCCCAGGACGAAAAGGAGGCCCAAAGACGAAGAACAGAGATTGGGAGGAGGCCCTCAGGACGAAAAAGGGGCCCCCAGGACGAAAAGGAGGCCCCCAGGACGAAAAGGAGGCCCCAGGACGAAAAGGATGCACCCAAGGACGAAAAGGAGGCTCCCAAGACGTAGAATAGAGATTGGGATGAGGCCCCCAGGACGAAAAGGAGGATCCTAAGACTTAGGAGAACCCTAAGACCCTAAGACGTAGAACAGAGATTGGAAGGTGGCCCCATGACGAAAAGGAGGTCCCCAGGACGAAAAGGAGGCCCCAGGACGCAAAAAGGAGGCCCCCAAGACGTAGAACAGAGATTGGGAGGAGGCCCCCAGGACTAAAAGGAGGCCCCCCAGGACGGAAAGGAGGCCCCAGAACGAAAAGGAGGCCCCCAGGACGAAAAGGAGGCCCCAGGACGCAAAAAGGAGGCCCCAAGACGTAGAACAGAGATTGGGAGGAGGCCCCCAGGACTAAGAGGAGGCCCTCCAGGACGGAAAGGAGGCCCCAGAACGAAAAGGATGCACCCAAGGACGAAAAGGAGTCTCCCAAGACGTAGAACAGTTATTGGGAGGAGGCCCCCAGGACAAAAAGGAAGCCCCAAGACGTAGAACAGAGATTGGGAGGAGGCCCCCAGGACGAACAGGAGGACCCCAGGACGAAAAGGAGGCCCCCGGGACGAATAGGAAGCCCCAAGACGTAGAACAGAGATTGGGAGGGAGGCCCCCAGAACGAAAAGGGGGTCCCCAGGACGAAAAGGAGGCCCCCAGGACGAAAAGGAGGCCCCCAGGACGAAAAGGATGCACCCAAGGACGAAAAGTATGCCCCCAAGACGTAGAACAGAGATTGGGATGAGGTCCCCAGGACGAAAAGGAGGCCCCAGGACGGAAAGGAGGCCCCTGAGACGTAGAACAGAGATTGGGAGGTGGCCCCCATGACGAAAAGGAGGCCCCCAGGACGAATAGGAGGCCCCTAAGGCGTAGAACAGAGATTGTGAGGTGGCCCCCAGGACAAAAAGGAGGCCCCCAGGACGAAAAGGATGCCCCCAGGACGCAAAGGAAGCCCCCAAGACGTAGAACAGAGATTGGGAGGAGGCGCCCAGGACTAAAAGGAGGCCCCAGGACGAAAAGAAGACCCCCAGAACGAAAAGGATGCACCCAAGGACGAAAAGGAGGTCCCTAAGACGTAGAACGGAGATTGGGAGGTAGCCCCCAGGACGAAAAGCAGGCCCCAGGACGAAAAGGAGGCCCCCAGCACGAAAAGGAGTCCCTCAGGACGGAAAGGATGCCACCGAGACTGGAAAGAAGCCACCCAGGTTAGACGAAAAGGCTTCCATGGGTGGCAGGATATTCTTAATTTGGAAAACGAGGCCCCCAAGACGGAAGAGGATGCCCCTGCAATATAAACTTAAGACATGATAGGGGAGATTTCTCCGGACGCAATAGGGGCCCCAAGACGGGTAAGAAGGTCTCCGCAGGAATGAGAGAAGGCCACCGAGACCAGCCAGATGAGGCCCATATTTTGGAAGAGGAGGACCCTAGAAGAGAAGATCTAGGACTAGGACGCAAAAGCACCCTGCTAAGAGGATAATGAGGCTCCAAATACAGATAAGGAGGGGTCCTATTAGAGGGTAGGAGTCCCCAAAATTCAAGAGAGTGGCAAAAATGGCACGGAGGAAACCAGGATTGCAAAGGAGGCTCCAACACCGGAAAGGAGGCCACATAATATGAGAGGAGGCCCTAAGACGGAAAAAGGAAGCCAGTGGATATGAGATGAGGTTTCGGAGACGCAAAAGCAGGCCCCAAACGGGTGAGGTTCCACCGAGATAGAAAAGGATGATCCAGAGACGTGGCAGGAGGCACCTAATTCGGAAGAGAACGACACAAGATTGGAAATGAAACCCCATGATGAACGAGGAGGCCCCTAAAATAGGAGAGAACGGTCATTGGATAAGAGCGTGGGTCCCAGGCGGAAAAGAAGGCTCGAAGACGGCTAAGAAGGTCCCCGGGAAAGAACAAGGCCACTAAGATAGGAAAGGTTGCCAGTAATTTTGCAGAGGAGGCGCCTGGGAGAGAAGAGGAGTCCACCAGGAGATAAGAGACTACCCCTAAGATGGGTAAAGATCGAATCCACACGCAGAGCAGGAGGCCCCCAAGACGTGAGAGGAGGCCCCTAATTTGAAGAAAAAAAAGAAGGCATCTAGAAGAGAAATAAGGCACCTGCCGGACTCGAGAGGAGTCCCTCAAGAAGGAGTAGGTCTCCAGGACCAAATGAGGCCCCGAAGACCGGAAAGAGTTCCCAGGAAATGAGAGGAGGCCCTTAAGATTGGAGTGGTACCAGGTATGGAAGGAGGTGAGGTTTCCAAAATTGAAGATCCTTCAAGACGGGTAAGGCTTTGCCAGGATAAAGGAGGAGGCCCACGAGGCGTGGCAGGAGGCCCCTAATTTGGCAGAGAATGCCCCTCGAAGATGAGAGGAAGCCCCATGCCATGTTAAAGGGGCCCCAGAATGCAAGAGGAGGCCCTCCAAGACGGGAGAGGAGGACCATTGAATATGGAGGAGGGTAGGACACACAAGGAGACGTCGAAAATCGGTAAAAAGGCTCTAGGAAATGAGACGAGACCCTTAAGACGCGACAGGAGGCCTATAATTTGCAAGAAGAAACCCCTAAGAAATAGTAGGAGTCGTGTCTGGGTACTTTAAAATCACGATATGGGCCCCGAAAGATCCGGCCGGTGCCCCCGCAAATTACGCTGAGCCTGTGGTACCAAACATTCACGCCCGGACCACGAAAATCATGCCAGGGGCACGACAGGTCGTACCGTGCCCCAACAGTCTCATTGGAACCAAAACAAATGAAGCTGGAGCAACGAAAAACAATCCGGACATGGATAATCACTCTGGGGGCCCAACAATGACGCCAAAAGCCTCCAAAATGCATTGGACCCCCCAAAAGTGTCGAGGCCGCTATAGCTCGCGCTAGGGATCCAAGAAAATGACGTTGGGGCCCAAAAGATCACATTGGACTAAAAAAAGTCGCGTCGCAGCCCTTGAAAATCACACTGGAGGCCCAGAAGGTTGCGCCGGGGCCCCAAAAGTTGCAGCTGCCCCAAAAATCAATCCTTAACCGGAATGTCACTGGGACAAAAAAAAACTCCTTCAGTGGGCGCAGTGCTATATCAAAGGGGCAAATGCCCCCTCCATCCTGAGAGGGATAAGCTCCCAAGAATCGTGCCGGGGCCTCAAAAATCGCGCTGGGGCCACGAAAATTCGCGTCGGTCCACCAGAATTCGCGTATGGGTCTCCAAATAAATACGGCGAGCCCGGAAAACTCGCTCCGAGGCCCGAAAAATTGCAACAGGAACCGCCCAAATCGAGTTGGGGCCACAGCTAAATACAACGCGTCCTACAAACTCGAACCGGGCCCCAAAAATATCGCGCTCGGGACCCACAATTCCCATCGGTAGTCCCGTCGAGGTTCTAAAAAATTGGCGTCTAGGGCCACACGTAAGCAGTGTGACCACAAACACCGGATCGGTATCCGAAAAAAATCAAGCTGGAGCCCTCCAAAATAAGGAGGGATTCCCAAACTAAATGCAACTAAATGCCCAGGTAAAAAAATGGCTCTGGAGCACCGAACATATTATCAGATGCCTTCACAAATTGTGTACGGCACCGAAAAACAAATCGGATCTCGAACAATCGAGGTGGGATACAAAAACATGGCGCCAAGGGCTCGAGAAATCAGACCGGGATTCGAACTTTTAAAAAAATCAGAAAAGATTCACAAAAATCGTATTGAGCCCAGAAAACTGAGGTTGGGTCTCCGGAACCACGCGCCTGGGCGCGATAAGCCGCTCTGGGACCTAGAAACATCGTACCGAAGCCCCAAAATTGTACTGGAGCCCCACAAGTGTGCGTCAGAAACCCAAAATAAACACATCGGGACCCTAAGAGCACAACGGGGGCCGAAAATACAACTGGGCCTCCAAAGCGCACAGAGTCTCACAAAAGCGACAGGGCCTTAACACATGCGTTGCAGCCATAAATATACATACCTGGAGGTCTAAAAAATACACCGGAAGCTCTCAAGGCACACAGGGGTCATGATAACGCACAAGAGCCTGAAAAAGTGGCTGGGGCCGCAAAAGGTAACATGGTTCCAAAACAAACAAAAAGGCCGGGCGCTAAATAAACACATCGGGATCTTTGAAAACGCCCTGACACGTCACAAAAAATCCTCGGTGCACAAAAAATCAACCAACCCTAAAATGAGCAGTGGGTTCGAAAATATTTTAGGCCCCTAACAAAAATGGATTGGAGCCATAATACACAATCATAGACCAAGAAAGACGTAACGGGTCCAAAAAAGAACGCTGAGGCAGGGCCTCGGTTCGGGAGCCAATCTGGGAGGATAGCAGCGAAGATATGAAGTGCAACAAAGCTCAGCGGAAACCGCATTTCATAACTACCAGAAAATGTGGGAAGTAGGAAACTAATGATCGAATTTAATCAATCGCCTTTTCGCAGCGAACGCCCATACGAAGCATTCCATCACGTCAAATATGGCGCAAGTCTATCATGTGGCAGCAATTAGCAAAACGCAGAAGGCCTAGCAGAAACCGTAGCATCGCACGAAGTGTGGCGAATGCACCGAATACGAAAGATGGGTGTGCGCGTGCACTGACGTTGCCGTCGTGGCGACCGGGTGCTATGAACTGGAATGCCTGAAATTGTGAATTTTTTATTATTTTAAGGTGGTGGGTAATACATTTTAAATTGAAGTTATGGGCCTAATACATCTTCGAAACCCTGCTCGTTTTAGGGCTTTGTTGCTTTTTTGTGCACCGAGTATTTTTTACGTATCAGGGCGTTTTCGAAGATCCCGATGTGTTTATTTAGCTCCCGGCCGTTTCGTACGTTTTGGAACCATGTTGCCTTTTGTGGCCCCAGCCTCTTTTTCAGACCCTTGTGCGTTCTCATGGCCCCTGTGCGCCTTGCGAGCTTGCAGTGTATTTTTTAGAGCTCCCGGTATGTTTATTTAGGGCTGCAACGCATGTTTTAAGGCCCTATCGCTTTTTGGGAGACCCGGTACGCTTTGGAGGGTTAGTTGTATTTTCGGGCAAGGTTGTACTCTTAGGGGGGTTTAAAGGGCGCATCGACTGCAATGGTCATATAGCACCGTTGTACTCTTAGGGTCCCGCTGTGTATATTTGGTGCTTCTGAGGCACATTTGTGGGGCCCCAGTACGATTTTGGGGCTTCGGTGCGATTTTTCTGGGTCCCAGCGCGACTTATCGCGCCCAGACGCGTGGTTCCGGAGACCCAACGCCAGCTTTCTGGGCTCAACGCGATTTTTGTAGATCTTTTATGTTTTTTTTAATAAAAAGGCCCGAATCCCGGCCTGATTTTTCGAGCCTCTGGCGCCATGCTTTTGTATCCCACCTCGATTTTTTCGAGATTCGGTATGCTTTTCGGTGCCATACGCAATTTTTGAAGGCATCTGGAAAACAAATGTTCGGTGCTCCAGAGCCATTTTCCTGACTCGGACATTTATTTGTTGGAATCCCTCCTTTTTTTGGAGGGCTCCAGCTTGATTTTTTGGGATACCGATTCGGTTTTGTGGTATAGGTGCAATTTCAGCAGTGTGAGGTAACTTATCAAGGGATACCAAAAGAAAACCTTAGAACTGGGTGGTGGAGTTAGGGTTGAAATCCGACCAACCAGAAACCATAGTGGTAGTTTAGGCCCCTCCACAGGACAATTTAGTTGATAACTAATTATATTATTTCGAAATGTCCCCTTTGACAAAATAGCTGTCGAAATCCAAGGACTTTTTAATGGGCGTAGGTGTCCCCCCCCTGCAAATCCGTTTGCCCCCTCCTGCTTGACGCAAATATAGGTACTCCACTGGTCCCTGAATAATTATCAGAAACATACGCCCACGGGGCAAAGCCAACATTGAGGGGACAAATTACCCCTCACAAGCATACAATACAACATCCATGCCCCATATAAAACAGGATGAATGATGTTTTTAAATGCATTTTCTTCCAACAAACTTCTTTTCTGTTATTACAGCCTGCATGATTAGAGCTTCCCAGCTTCCATACCTTCTCAACGTCATTTACAAAACGGTACAGCACAGCGAAAACGATGGGCGTGACGGCGTGGAATTTGAAGGTTTGGATTATGTATCCACTGGCATTGTTGCATTGTTGCATTCTCATTGATGCATTGCTGTTCAATGCTTGTTCTAGCCGTGAATTTATTCGCTGAGGATATATTTTAGCTCGTGTGACAGTTGCCTTGCAGCCAGCACCAAATGTTATAAAAATAAACAAATTCCTAAGATGGCGCTCAGAAAACCAATGCAATCCACTTCTCGTTGTCACCTTTGCGAAATTGTCGTTCTAGGACTGAGAAATGATCGTTCAAGCTTTGCCTATGACATCAAGCTGGTGGGAATACATAACAGTAGTGATGAATCTAGCTATATTCAGGTAGACTTGGAGGACTTAAAGCTGGGTTGATCAATGGCAGATATCTGTAAGATATGCTTAGCACCAGACCCGCCAGCTCGCTGCAATCTAGAGGCCAGCGTGAAGATTCGAGAAAGCATTGAGACGTCGGCTTGTTTTGGCACTTATGTATTTATCCAAATATTACTTATTTATACCCTGGTATGGCTCAGTTTTCAACGAAAATGATTAGTGCTATTGCGTTTTGAGTAAATGATGCACCATGCCAAGAACAAACAAAACACCAATATGAAATCATGTTCCCCATTCTCGAACCATAGTAAGAGCCTAAAAGCAATATGAGACCCTAACACAATGGAGGCACCCTTTCGACCTTGCCCCCCCTGGAAGAATTTCGTGGCGACGCCACTGCGCGTAGCTATGCAATTGTACTTCGGAACAACTGATATGTATTGAATAACAACAAACATGGAAATAACGCAACCCGACCCTGTTTAATCAGGTTCTATTACCTACATATTGCATCTGGCGCGGTAGGTAGGTACCTATAACAAACATGAGGACCACTTTGTGTCAGCGATCAAGTGTTAGGCAGGGTTATCATCTTGTGCTGAAGAAAAAGCATTGCGTCTCTGTGGACTGCTGATGACTATGTGTTAAAGGCAAACAAAAGCCGAGGTGTTTGTCTCGCGTATGTCTTCCTCCCCCCAAACCCATCCCTACTTCGTACATATATCCGTACTTCCCATCCGTACATAGCTCAATACTCTCCAGCCTGGTAGCGGTTCCGAGGGAGTTAAAGGCGCCGGCGTTGATGCCGGCGAACAACAGAGTGGTTGACATCGGGAAGGAAACGATAACAGGCTTGGCAGAGCGGGAACAGTGTACGAATCAGTTTTCGAAAACGCCTGGTGAAAGAAGACGTGGTGATTTTTTTTTCGACGTACGTAAACGCTACAAGAAATTGTGATAGTCACGAGTGACTATCGAGAATATAGACTATAGAATCGATACAGCTGTGTCGATTCTTATCGTCGTCATATAAAGCGGATAACAAGAAATGTTGCAGAAGTATCGGTAAACCCCATTGAAAACGCGAGCATCATCACATTACCATGCTTTGTGTGTCAAATTTTCAAATTGAAATTTTTGAAACAATTTTTTAAAAATATCTCCGATTTTTAAGGATTTTTTTCCACAATCAGCGTCAGAAATGAAAATAATGAAAAGGATACACCGAAGGGAAACTTGATGCAAACAATATTCAGCAATCTGGCAGGCTAAGAAGAACAAGACATGTCAAAATCGACAAATATGTAAAATAAATTTTGCGGAAATGTTTGAACTCAACATTGACTTGCCATCAAAGAAAATATGTTCCATTGGCTGCTGGCTATCTGAACCTGTTGAGAAGTCCCTGAAATATGCCCTATTCAAAACTCTACAAATTTCTGAATGCACATGGAAATTCCAAATTTACTCGTTACAACGACTTTTACAGATAAAAAAAGATTTGCCCAAAGCGATGAGCCAGGGCGAGTTTTCTCAGATGCCATCTGAAAATCATCTGTGAATTGATATTTACTATCTCAAAAAACCATTTTCGGAAATCCAAGCCGTTTGCCGCGCACGTATTACCAGATTTGATGCCCTACTAGGCGTTACAGTCACCACAAATCACAGAAAACGGTCAGAAAACGTGCTATTTCACCCATTGCGTAAAAGTACAAGGTTCATTTTTTTCTTCTTTTTCCGCAATTTCCGAGAATATTTTAACAATTTCTAAGGTGCTCACGGCCCCAGGTTCCATGTTCACCCCCAAAACTTGGTTTCGGCGAACTTCGAAATCGACGCGGTATGTAACGATTTGGTTATCAAAGCCAAATCGACATCGTTTGCTCTGCTTTTATTTTCTTAACATATGGACAATTGTGCAGCACAATGTCCGATGTGGAATGTCCACATGCGCAGGGTCCCAAAAATGTGAATAATGAAGTCACATGAAGGTTGTGAAACTTATGTTTCCTGGCATAGCCTACGTGCACTGCGACAGCAAAGAGTGGCTTGCAATAGGTGTTCGACTGTACGTCCATATAAATGATGCTCTGCACGTGGAAATACAGCATAATTGTACTTCTTGTTGTGATGTTTGCATGGTCAAAAATGATCAGACTGCATCGTTGTCATGTGTAATGGCATCCAGTACGTGTTGTAAGTAACCACCAGATGTACTGAAGTAAAATTACGCCGTTACATGGAAATAAGCTTCGACACTATGGTGAGCATGAAATGTTCAGCCTTTGTTAAGGAAGCTACAAGAGCTACATTAAAGACCTACTAATGTGTAAGTTGGAAAAACAAATTCTCATCATCTGATGTTTATTTCGTTGTCCTATCCCATCGTTGTTTGATTCTGCACTGTTGAGTGCAGTGCAGTAATGTGCAATAATGTGCAATATGTTGGGAGTGCCCAAAACGTGAACAATGAAACCACAGCTTGTGAAAATGTTCATGTTTTCCGGGACACGCTATGCATACCGTGACAAAAATGCGTGTTTGCATTACGATAGGGATTCGACTGTCCGTCAATGCAAATGATGCCTACAGGTAAAATGAAGACATAATTGTACTTCTTGTTGTTCTTCTTGTTCCAGCATGATGAGATGTTTCCATAACCAGACCGTCAGATATTCCGAAGTAAAATTACGTCGTCACCCGTAGATAAACCTATGGATGACCAATCGGTAATACCTTCTGACCGGCGGTGGCAGTCCGCTGTGTCCAAGGTGCCATGCTGCCCTGTCAGTGCTGCACGTACTGATTGCCTGCAGTCGACTTACCCATGAGCGAAGGCCATTCCTTTGAACCGTACCTTTTACCTATCTTTTTTTGCCTTTTTACCTGTTTTTACCGTACGTGTTACCTATTTTGGACGTACCTCTCTCTCCCTTAAGGAAGTATTAGGGGACGAGTCATCAATTGTTCAATCGGGACGGCTCTCCCGCTTCCTACATGAAACAATGTTTTCTGTGATATATGCCCCTAATTAACTCGCTTTTACACCTGACAAAATGAGGATAGTAGCACGGCATGATGCCATACGTACATCGACCCCTTTGCATGCAGTTGTCTCGTCGACTGACCTTCGTGCATATGCCATTGTTCGATTGACGATGATATGGGCGCTGCATGATCGACGCAGTCGATGTGCCCATAAACTCCAATAACCAAACTATCGGTAATGGGTGACCTTGAGCTTTGTGAAGTTTATTAAGGCGAACTACAAGACTTACATGAATAAGTTTTAAATATTTTTTTTAAACGCAAACGTTTCTATATCACCCTTCTTCATCTCATTGTTCAATCCCCCGTAGTTTTTCAGTGGAAGACTTATTCGAAATCCGTCCTTTCCGAAAATCGGAAAATCATAGAATCCATGGAGAACGAACGCGTATATGAGATATTTAGAAGTAAAACGTATTTTTTACAAACAATTTCTTAAGGGAGACAAATCATGCCCGTTTGTATTTCTGCCCTCAAATTTATCAATTTCAATGGGCTAGGGGTCGTAGAAGATCACGAGGTCACGAGGTCATGGGGTCACGAGGTCATAGGGTCACGCGGTCAAACGTGATAAATGTTGATATTTTATCATGGATGTGCTTTAATTAATCATTTTTATTCTAAAAGATGCATAATATGTCACACTTCCTCCTCATTATCGATGAGATATCTATCGTCAAAAATACCCTTGTTGTGTGACCTAAAAAAAATGCCGTGGGCTATAACTCCGAAAAAGTTAGTCGGATCGAGCTAAAACTTGTTCAGGCGTGTTCAGAGCATAAGACTACCTAGTACACCAATTTTGGTCCAAATATAAATGTAGTTGGTGTAAAATTTGAAAATGTTTGGTGTCACGAAAATCTGTCGTGGAATGCACCAGCTGCCGCGCACCTGCACCGGTGGTGGTGGTCGGCCAAAGCGTTTCATCTTACTTTACTTGCAATCAATGTACGCAAGAAATGGTCCATTTCGTCTCTCAATTACATGAATTACGTAGGAGTCACAGGTTTACGAGCTGGCGCGTGATTTGCTGCGACGCCATTGCAGCTTGTCATGGCGTTCGTGTGGCGAACAGTAACGTAGCGTGGGCGGCGTGACGTAACTGGTCTCGGTGTGCTACATATTGACGTCGTTGCATCCCCGATAAAATCACTGTGGCCAGGAATGGTGTGAAATCAATATTTCACACCATTCCTGGATTCATGTCTGGTTCATGCTGACGTAAAGATCACCGACACTGTGTTGCCTGTGTTCACGTTAGGCCGACACCTGCTCCCGTCAGTGTGACCCATACCAACGTCACGATCACTCACACTGTGTTGCCTGTGTTCACGTTAGGCCGACACCTGCTCCCGTCAGTGTGACCCATACCAACGTCACGATCACTCACACTGTGTTGCCTGTGTTTACGTTAGGCCGACACCTGCTCCCGTCAGGGTGACCCATACCAACGTCACGATCACTCACACTGTGTTGCCTGTGTTTACGTTAGGCCGACACCTGCTCCCGTCAGTGTGACCCATACCAACGTCACGATCACTCACACTGTGTTGCCTGTGTTCACGTTAGGCTGACACCTGCTCCCGTCACGGTGACCCATACCAACGTCACGATCACTCACACTGTGTTGCCTGTGTTCACGTTAGGCTGACACCTGCTCCCGTCACGGTGAGCCATACCGACGTCACGATCACTCACACTGTGTTGCCTGTGTTCACGTTAGGCTGACACCTGCTCCCGTCACGGTGAGCCATACCGACGTCACGATCACTCACACTGTGTTGCCTGTGTTCACGTTAGGCTGACACCTGCTCCCGTCACGGTGAGCCATACCAACGTCACGATCACTCACACTGTGTTGCCTGTGTTCACGTTAGGCTGACACCTGCTCCCGTCACGGTGAGCCATACCAACGTCACGATCACTCACACTGTGTTGCCTGTGTTCACGTTAGGCTGACACCTGCTCCCGTCACGGTGAGCCATACCGACGTCACGATCACTCACACTGTGTTGCCTGTGTTTAGGTTAGGCTGACACCTGCTCCCGTCACGGTGAGCCATACCGACGTCACGATCACTCACACTGTGTTGCCTGTGTTTAGGTTAGGCCGACACCTGCTCCCGTCAGTGTGACCCATACCGACGTCACTATCACTCACACTGTGTTGCCTGTGTCCACGTTAGGCTGACACCTGCTCCCGTCACGGTGAGCCATACCGACGTCACGATCACTCACACTGTGTTGCCTGTGTTTAGGTTAGGCCGACACCTGCTCCCGTCACGGTGAGCCATACCGACGTCACGATCACTCACACTGTGTTGCCTGTGTTCACGTTAGGCTGACACCTGCTCCCGTCACGGTGAGCCATACCGACGTCACGATCACTCACACTGTGTTGCCTGTGTTTAGGTTAGGCTGACACCTGCTCCCGTCACTGTGACCAATGACGATGTCAGTTTGGCGTGAAGAAGTGGGTCAGGCCATAACTGACCGAGTGTGTCGTGGCAGGGCAACTGGAGGAGGTGCTCTCCCGACTCGATCCAGCACGAACGGCCATTCACGCCGTCCCAGTCAGCTGATGATCATCAGCTGATCGACGCCATCCTGGCCGATAAGATGCTGCCCCCGCAGTACTACAGCAGGCAGCTGGCCAAGGGCAAGGTTGGTATCAGAGCGCGGTGTGCACTGGCGTGCCTAGGCGTGTTCAGGCGTGTCCAGGCGTGTCCAGGCGTGTCCAGGCGTCTTCAGGCGTGTTCAGGGGGGAGGGGAGGGGAGCATTCGTGTCATCGGTCCCGACAAAACAATGGAACCGATTGTCTGATATTCCTTGGTAAGCTAAACATCCATGATTGCAAGAAGTTTGCTTCGATACATTCGGCATGCCTAAAGTGCTACAAGTAGTGTCTGCCAACCTAAGGATTAATGACCCATTTTCAGTAGTCCGGGAGTATATGTCTCTTCTCAATTGATTTAGCTGTCCTCCAAACCAGCAGCCCAGACCCGCCATTCGCCGTCCGCGGGCGGTTAGTCGCTTGTGGTCGACCTTACGGCGCCCGTGGCATTCGTCAGCTGCCCCGTGTCCCGTGCACCGCGTACCGTGTACCGCGTACCGCGTACCGTGTACCGCGTACCGTGCACCGCGTACCGCGTACCGTGTACCGCGTACCGTGTACCGTGTACATGAGTGCGGGCCTCCAACACACAGCCGACCGGCCACGATGCGCACGGCCGCCGAGAACGGCTCACGTGCACTCGGCGGGGGACGGTACGGCACCCAGTCTCCCACTGCAGACGTCCCAGTCTCCCACTGCAGACGGCTGGCCGGCATGTCGGCGCCGCACGGTCGGCTGAGACCATCGCCTCGTGCTGCCAGACACAGCGCCACCCGAGTCCTGAGCTCTGGTCGGTGGACGCTACCTGGAGAGCCGCCTCCACCGCCTTGCCGCAGCGCCACCCGAGTCCTGAGCTCTGGTCGGTGGATGCTACCTGGAGAGCCGCATCCACAGCCTTGCCGCAGCGCCACCCGAGTCCTGAGCTCTGGTCGGTGGACGCTACCTGCGGTGATGCCTCCATCGTCTCGCCTGCCCTCGCTGCCGTGCCATTACCTGCAGCGATCTGAATATTCCCATCGACGGTCCTCACCGACCTCACAGACCTGACAGATACCGGATGGCAAAATGGCCGAGTGCATAGAAAGCCCTCTACTCGTGACCTCTAGCAGGACAGCATGCGTCAGCGGTGATGTGGTTTATCCTGCCGCATGCGTAGCAGATTCTGACTACAGGACAATTTTCTGGTGTCTGTTTCACAGATTGCATCCTATCGGGTTTGCCGTCTTACCAGAATGATACCTGACTATGTATACTACCTCCGTCTCCTCAGTCAGTTTTGACAGCGGTGCATCTCGCCTGAATGATGCTCTTCTATATAGAGTGTCACTGCTGGGACTCATCCGCTGCATGACCACTACAGTTGATGCGCCCCTAAACACCAGAGATCATCAATTCAGGTTGGCAATTCAAGATGTAGGACGGTTAAGCACAAACAGGTTTTCAGTTAAAGGGTGATTGACCAATGAAATAGGGTTCCTGCTGATTGTGTGTGGACCCATCATTGAACGTATTTAAGATGGGTAGATATTATTTTTAAGTTGGAGAATCTTGTTTTTGAGTTTTAATTGATGGTGGATGGGGTAAGATTTATGCTAGTAGGTGTACACGGTGCCCCTTTCAACAAGCATAGATGTAGTTTAACAATTATTGATGGGGCATCGGTGTGGAAGACTGTGTGTGATCAAGTGCTCATGATACAAAGTGAATGATGCTAGACAAGTTAGGGTAGATAGTTCCTTTGGAGCGGGAATTTCGTATTGATTGGGGTGTGTCGGACTCTTTTTCTCATATTTTAGTATCTTTCGTTTATGAGCTTAGCTCAGTCGGGCACCTGTGGGTCTTATCAAGCCTGATCACTCTATGACTTTCTGCCTGTGTTACGTGACCACTCGATCCACATTTGTGTTATGCGAGATCGAGTGAATAGGGCTAGGTATGCTGGGGTAGATAGGTAGGTAGATATGTATTGGTAGGTAGGTTGCATCTATAGATAGGCTATAGATGCTATATATGCATCTATAGATATGGTATAGGTAGGCAGGATGTTGGGAGATCGTTTATTTATAATTTAGTATATAGTATTGATTAGGGTGTTCGGTATCTTTTTGTCTAGGCTTATAATATCTTCCCTTTATAAGCTCAACCCGGATGGGCACCTGTGGCTCTTATAAAACATTAGCACTTTATGATTCATTGACAACCTTCGAAAAACTGGCCACGGATCACTCCAACCTCTGAGACCCCAAAGGCACGGTATGACTGCGGTTCCCAGGTTCGCTAGATAGATTATAATCGCCTCCCCAGCCACTGTGGTCATCTGAGGACCTGAACTCTCTCAGACAGCAATAATTCAGGCTTCTCGAACAACTGAAGCAGTACAAACAGTGCACATGTCGTTGTATGGTCTTCCAACTTCCCCTGGGTTTCTCCAAACTGCCCTTACATCACCTTCATTCGCTCCATCTTGGCCGGCTGATACCAATGCTGCTTCAGAGAACGGTTCAGCTGCTGTCTCCGCGACACCGACGCGTCTCCTCCCCTCCTCGTCGATGCAGTGCAGCAGAAGCGTCCGTTGTCTCGCTCAGTGCAGCCGATGGCCACTACGCAGCGTTCAACGTCTGCCCACCACCAGTCACATGGCGCTCATACCGCCGTTCAACGTCTGCCCACCACCAGTCACATGGCGCTCATACCGCCGTTCAACATCTGTCTCCACCACCAGTCACATGGCGCTCATACCGCCGTTCAACATCTGTCTCCACCACCAGTCACATGGCGCTCATACCGCCGTTCAACATCTGTCCACCACCAGTCACATGGCGCTCATACCGCCGTTCAACATCTGCCCACCACCAGTCACATGGCGCTCATACCGCCGTTCAACATCTGCCCACCACCAGTCACATGGCGCTCATACCGCCGTTCAACATCTGTCTCCACCACCAGTCACATGGCGCTCATACCGCCGTTCAACATCTGTCTCCACCACCAGTCACATGGCGCTCATACCGCCGTTCAACATCTGCCCACCACCAGTCACATGGCGCTCATACCGCCGTTCAACATCTGCCCACCACCAGTCACATGGCGCTCATACCGCCGTTCAACATCTGTCTCCACCACCAGTCACATGGCGCTCATACCGCCGTTCAACATCTGTCTCCACCACCAGTCACATGGCGCTCATACCGCCGTTCAACATCTGTCTCCACCACCAGTCACATGGCGCTCATACCGCCGTTCAACATCTGCCCACCACCAGTCACATGGCGTTCATACCGCCGTTCAACATCTGTCCACCACCAGTCACATGGCGCTCATACCGCCGTTCAACATCTGCCCACCACCAGTCACATGGCGTTCATACCGCCGTTCAACATCTGCCCACCACCAGTCACATGGCGCTCATACCGCCGTTCAACATCTGTCTCCACCACCAGTCACATGGCGCTCATACCGCGGTTCAACATCTGTCTCCACCACCAGTCACATGGCGCTCATACCGCCGTTCAACATCTGTCTCCACCACCAGTCACATGGCGCTCATAC
This sequence comes from Ashinkailepas kermadecensis, assembly GCA_034440615.1. Taxonomy (NCBI): domain Eukaryota; kingdom Metazoa; phylum Arthropoda; class Thecostraca; family Neolepadidae; genus Ashinkailepas; species Ashinkailepas kermadecensis. The sequence continues at coordinate 287,055 of JAOTOM010004712.1, forward strand.
CGCCGTTCAACATCTGCCCACCACCAGTCACATGGCGCTCATACCGCCGTTCAACATCTGTCTCCACCACCAGTCACATGGCGCTCATACCGCCGTTCAACATCTGTCTCCACCACCAGTCACATGGCGCTCATACCGCCGTTCAACATATGCCCACCACCAGTCACATGGCGCTCATACCGCCGTTCAACATCTGCCCACCACCAGTCATATTGCGCTCATACCGCCGCCACAGAGGGCAAAGCAGCGCAGCTCAACAAACGCCGCCCACAATTAAGCATGCACAGGAACACAAACAAATTATCGTCATCATCGTATGCTGTTTGCCACGATCGTAGTATTGCGTGATGTATTATAATGTTAACAACGTTAAGCATGAAGAGGAGCACAATTGCCGCTTCCACTCTCCATCATCACCACGTACACAACACGCGAGGCTTTCGGCAGCAGCGCGACCTCATTACCCATCTCAGAACTTGTTCCTCATCGGTGCGCAGTGGCGTCATAAGAACGTGGGCACCGCACGTGATTGGCGCCACCACCTTGTACGTATCGATACTTTACTACAAAATACACAATAGGTATATGGATATATACATGCATAAAGGCATGCATAAATGCATGCATATATGTATATTTATATATATATATATATATATATATATATATATATATATATATATATATATATATATATATATATATATATATATATATATATATATATATATATATATATATGTGTGTGTGTGTGTGTGTGTGTATATTTATTTATTTATTTATTTATTCATACGTGCGATCCAAAAGCTCCGGTAGTGTATCTGTAAAACATGCAGACTTACCTCCGGTTCCCATCTCTGTTGTCACCCAAAAAGCAGTTCCATTGAGAGTTGATGCTTCAGTCGTAGCGATTTCCCCACTGCTGGAAGCACATCTGGAAGCTTTGGGGATGCTGTTCAGGACCTCCAGGGATTTCGACTGAAACTCGATATTTTCAAATTGTCGCCCCTTGGGCTGGATTTTGATCTTGGGGAATAGAAGTAATTCACAGGGGCATTGGTGTAGGTTTGCGAAAATTATTGGGAGGGCGCAAGACATGAAGGCAATGGTCGAACCCAAATAGGTTGTGGGCATGCCACATAGGGCCCCATGTTATAAGTTAAAATTATTGGAGTGTGGGTGGGGGCAAAGCCATCACTGAGGGAGCCCACGCTAAAGCATACAAAGCTATATCCCTGCACAGGACCCTAATTTGAGAGAATAGGGTGGGTGCCGGACCACCGGTTGCCCTGCAGGAACGAACTCCTTCAGGTCAAAGAAACAGATCAGCATGATCTTGACCCGTCTCGCTGTCTTCGGTCGCGGTAAACCTGGGCTCTTCCACTGGGACGCCGGTTGTTTCGTTCCAGGACGATGACCATAAACTCAGCTTTCATCACCAGTGATGATCTTGGAAATAAAGTTTCGATCATTCCCGACCTGTTTCTGGAGATCCTTGCAGACAGCGAGCCGGCGTTCCCTGCGGTCATAAAGTCATACAGTCATAAATAGTTTAGCCTTAATAAGAGCCACAAGGGCCCATCCAGTTAAGTCTGTAAATGGAAGATACCATAAGCCCGGTAAAAAGACCCACCCCAACCATCACCACATCCTAAAGAAACCATCCACCAACATCCCACACACCTATCAATGCTTATCTATCCTAGCTATCCAGCCCTATTCCCCTGATCCCACTCAACACATGTAGATTGAATGCCCTACCAACAACTTTCAAACCGCATCCATGCCCGCTTAATGGAGGTCTGTGCCGTGCACACCCACCTAGCACAAATCTCACCCCATCCACCACAAATCAAAACTCAAAAACAAGATTTTCCTGTCTCAAAAAATGTGTCCACCCTACTTTTATATACATTCAATGAGGAACTCCCCACCATATCAGCAGGCAGCCTATTCCACTGATCAACGACCCTTTGACTGAAGACCTGTTGTCGCTTAAGTCCTACACCTCAACTTGTCTAACCTGAATTGATGATCCCTATGTGATACTCTAAACTGTGATACTCTAAACGATGGTGGCATGCATTTATTTTTTAAAAGTCCTTGAAGAGCTTAAATAATCCTAAAACTACTTCAGAATGCCTCGCTTTGTGATTGGTCAACACATCTGTGACGTCACGTATGTCGAGGGTAGCGAAGGTCCACTGCCGGCCATTCGATTTTACGTACAGGACGCTGCCGAGGTTGGATTAATCGTGACTGTTTTAGCTTAAATGGCATCCGACCGTCGGGTGACTTGGATGTCCTGGCAGGTTGTTCAGGCTCTTGTCAAAAGGTCAAATCTCGGTATATCGGTGTGCCTCCAGAGCACTTGATATCGTTGGTCTATTAGCCAATATGATTCAATATGTAAACAGAGGTCAGGCTTGACAACGGAAGATTTAGTGTCTGGCACTGATGCGCATTAGATTAGACATGCCGAGTCACCTGCTCGCCGATCTGTTCGGTGTGAGCACTGGTTGCCTATCCAGGCTGCTAGCCCTTGTCGTGCCTGTGCTTGGGAGCTGTTTAAACGAATTGGTTGCTTCGCCAGAACAGCAACCGATCCGTGATAATCTGCCTCATGCATTTATGGCAAATTTTTCGTCCTGTGAAAGCATTATTGATCGCTTCCAGATCCAAATTGAAAAGCCGGCTCACGCAGTCGCGCAGAGCATGTCATAGTCAGAGTACAAAACATGCAATAGTGTAAAATATCTCATTTCTGCTACCCCTGACGGGCTGATCAACCTTGTATCGGATGGCATACCAGGGCGCGTCAGTGACATGGACATCGTGTGCAGTTCAGAATACCTGGACTGTCTGCGCAACGGTGCAACAGTTTTAGCAGATAGAGGTTTCAAGGAGTTGGTGAGCGAGGCAGCAAAACGCGGCTGTTCATCAGTCCGGCCAGCAAGCGTTCGAAAGGATGAAACTCTGAGCACCGCTGCCGTCGTGAAGATGCGAACGATCGTCGGGTTGCGGATGCACATCGAGCGCGTCATCGCACGCTTGCGCGTGTTTAGGATGTTGGCCATGCATTCGTGTATTTCACTCAGCATGACTGACTGGATGGATGATGTAGTCAAGATTGTGTGCGGTCTGGTCAATCTCCAGAACCGCATTGCGAAAAGCTAAATTTTTCTGCGTGTATTCCACGGAGTTGCATAGTCAGGGCACTACGCGTTTTCCGCCATATCGTATGGGGAGCCGGTGTGGATACGTACCGCTTGCCGAATACACGAAATGCTAGATTTTGTACCTACATTTTGTCTCCTTCAGATCCAGCATGCATGAGGTGGGCTTTCTGGGAGTTCAACCCTGGAATTTGAAGTCTGAAAGATGAACAATTGCTGGCTGAACGCAGAGGAATACATCGACACGCCTGACATGTTACGGCTTTTCTGATCAGCATCGCGGTAAAAATAGCATGGAATATTGTGGAATAAAAATAGAAAAGAAATTTGAATGTATAAACAGCTTCTCTTTCACTGGAGGGAAAGCCATGGTGTACACAAGGGCGTCGCCACCGGGGGGCAGGGGGGGCAGTCGCCCCCATGCCGTGAATCTGGGGGCGCCGCCCCCTGAAATTTGAGGAGGCCCCCCATCCGCAAATGCACAGCAAAAAAGGTGAGCCAGGAGGCCGACGGGACAGAAGATCATACTGTCAATGAGGCCTCAAGACTGACGAGGCCCCCAGGAAATATAATCAGGTCTCTATAAGAGACGTAGAACAGAGATTGGAAGGAGGCCCCCAGGACGAAAAGGAGGCCCCAAGACGTAGAACAGAGATTAGGAGGAGGCCCCCAGGAAGAAAAGGAGGCCCCCAGGACGAAAAGGAGGCCCCCAGGACGAAAAGGAGGCCCCAGGACGAAAAGGAGGCCCCAATACGTAGAACAGAGGTTGGGAGGAGGCCCCCAGGACGAAAAGGAGGCCCCAAAGACGAAAGGAATGCACCCAAGGACAAAAAGAAGGCCCCCAAGACGTAGAACAGAGATTGGGATGAGGTCCCCAGGACGAAAAGGAGGCCTCCAGGACGAAAAGGAAGCCCCTAAGACGTAGAATAGAGGAGGGGGAAGGAGGCCCCCAGGACGAAAAGGAGGCCCCTATGACGAAAAGGAGGCCCCCATGACGAAAAAGAGGCCCCAAGACGTAGAACAGCGATTAGGAGGAGGTCCCCAGGAAGAAAAGGAGGCCCCCAGGACGAAAAGGCTGCCACAGGACAAAAAGGAGGCCACAATACGTAGAACAGAGGTTGGGAGGAGGCCCCAGGACGAAAAGGAGGCCCCCAGGACGAAAGGAATGCACCCAAGGACAAAAAGGAGGCCCCCAAGACGTAGAACAGATATTGGGATGAGGTCCCCAGGACGAAAAGGAGGCCCCTAAGACGTAGAACATAGATTGGGAGGTGGGCCCCAGGACGAAAAGGAGGCCCCCAGGACGAAAAGGAGGTCCCCAGGACGAAAAGGAGGCCCCCAGGATTAAAATGAGGCCACCAGAGGACGAAAAGGATGCCCCCATGACGAAAAGGAGGCCCCCAAAACGTAGAACAGAGATTGGGAGGAGTCCCCCAGGACTAAAAGGAGGTCCCCCAGGACGAAATGGAGGCCCCCAGAACGAAAAGGATGCACCCAAGGACGAAAAGGAGGCCCCCAAGACGTAGAACAGATTGGGAGGAGGCCCCCAGGACGAAAAGGAGGCCCCAAGACGTAGAACAGAGATTGGGAGGTGGGCCCCAGGACGAAAAGGAGGCCCCTAGGACGAAAAGGATGTCCCCAGGACGAAAAGGATGTCCCCAGGACACAAAGGAGGCCCCAAGACGTAGAACAAAGATTGTGAGGAGGCCCCCAGGACGAAAAGGAGGCCCCAAGACGTAGAACAGAGATTGGGAGGAGGCCCTCAGGACGAAAATGGGGCCCCCAGGACGAAAAGGAGGTCCGCAGGACGAAAAGAAAGCCCCAAGACGCAGAACAGAGATTTGGAGGAGGCCCCCAGGACGAAAAGGCGGCACTCAGGACGAAAAGGATGCCTCCAGGACGAAAAGAAGGCCCCCAGAACGAAAAGGATGCACCCAAGGACGAAAAGGATGTTCTCAAGACATAGAACAGGGATTGGGATGAGGTCCCCAGGACGAAAAGGAGGCCCCCAGGACGAAAAGGAGGCCCCCAGGACGAAAAGGAGGCCCCCAGGACGAAAAGGATGCCCCCAGGACGCAAAGGAAGCACCCAAGACGTTGAACAGAGATTGGGAGGAGGCCCCCTGGACGAAAAGGAGGCCCCTAAGACGTAGAACAGAGATTGGGAGGTGGCCCCCAGGACGAAAAGGAGGCCCCCAGGACGAAAAGGATGCCTCCAGGACGCAAAGGAAGCACCCAAGACGTCGAACAGAGATTGGGAGGAGGCCCGCAGAACTAAAAGGAGGCCCCAGGACGAAAAAGAGGCCCCCAGAACGAAAAGGATGCACCTAAGGACGAAAAGGAGTCCCCTAAGACGTAGAACAGAGATTGGGAGGTAGCCCCCAGGACGAAAAGGAGGCCCTCAGTACGAAAAGGAGGCCCTCAGGACGGAAAGGATGCCACCGACACGGGCAAGAAGCCACCCAGGTTAGACGAAAAGGCTTCCGATGGGTGGCAGGATAGTCTTAATTTGGAAAACGAGGCCCTCAAGACGGAAGAGGATGCCCCTGCAATATAAAATTAAGACAAGATAGGGGAGATTTCCCCGGACGCAATAGGGGCCCCAAGACGGGTAAGAAGGTCTCCGCAGGAATGAGAGAAGGCCACCGAACCAGCCAGATGAGGCCCATATTTTGGAAGAGGAGGACCCTAGAAGAGAAAATCTAGGACTAAGACGCAAAAGCACACTGCTAAGAGGATAATGAGGCTCCAAACACAGATAAGGAGGCCCCCATGACGTGAGAGGAGGCCCCTAATTTAAAAAAGGAGTCACCTAGGAGGGGGTAGGAGTCCCCAGAAATCAAGAGAGTGTCAAAAATCGCACGGAGGAAACCAGGATTGCAAAGGAGACCCCAACACCGGAAAGGAGGCCACAGAATATGAGAGGAGGCCCTAAGACGGAAAAGGAAGCCAGTGGATATGAGATGAGGTTTCGGAGACGCAAAAGCAGGCCCCAAACAGGTGAGGTTCCACCGAGATAGAAAAGGACGATCCAGAGACGTGGCAAGAGGCACTTAATTGGGAAGAGAACGACACAAGATTGGAAATGAGACCCCATGATGAACGAGGAGGCCCCTAAAATAGGAGAGAAAGGCCATTGGATAAGAGAAATGGCTCCCAAGCGGAAAAGAAGGCTCGAAGGCGGCTAAGAAGGTCCCCGGGAAATAACAAGGCCAATCAGATAGGAAAGGTTGCCAGTAATTTGGCAGAGGAGGCGCCTGGAAGAGAAGAGGAGCTCACCAGGAGATAAGAGACCATCCCTAAGATGGGTAAAGATCGAATCCACACGCAGAGCAGGAGGCCCCAAGACGTGAGAGGAGGCCCCTAATTTGAAAAAGAAGGCCTCTAGAAGAGAAATGAGGCATCTGCCGGACTCGAGAGGAGTCCCTCAAGAAGGAGTAGGTCTCCAGGACCAAATGAGACCCCGAAAACCGGAAAGAGTTCCCAGGAAATGAGAGGAGGCCCTTAAGATGGGAGTGGTAGCAGGTATGGAAGAGGTGAGGTTTCCAAAATTGAAGATCCTCAAAACGGGTAAGGCTTTGCCATGATAAAGGAAGAGGCCCACGAGGCGTGGCAGGAGGCCCCTAATTCGGCAGAGAATGCCCCTCGAAGATGAGAGGAAGCCCCATGCCTTGTTAAAGGGTCCCCAGAATGCAAGAGGAAGCCCTCCAAGACGGGAGAGGAGGACCATTGAATATGGAGGAGGGTAGGACACACAAGGAGACGTCGAAAACCAGTAAAAAGGCTCTAGGAAATGAGACGAGACCCTTAAGACGCGACAGGAGGCCTATAATTTGCAAGAAGAAACCATTAAGAAATAGTAGGAGTCGTGTCTGGGTACTTTAGAATCACGATATGGGCCCCAAAAGATCCGGCGGGGCCCCCGTAAATTATGCTGAGCCTGGGGTACCAACAATTCATGCCCGGACCACGACAATCATGCCAGGGGCACGACAGGTCGTACCGTGCCCCAACAGTCTGATTGGGACCAAAACAAATGAAGCCGGAGCAACGAGAAACAATCCGGACATGGATAATAACTTTGGGGGCCCAACAATGACGCCAAAAGCACCCCAAAGCGCATTGGACCCCCAAACAGTGTCGAGGCCGCTACAGCTCGCGCTTGGGATCCAAGAGAATGACGTCGGGGCCCAAAAGATCACATTGGACTACAAAAAAGTCGCGTCGCAGCCCTTGAAAATCACACTGGAGGCCCAGAAGGTCGCACCGGGGCTCCAAAAGTTGCAGCTGCCCCAAAAATCAATCCTTAATCGGAATGTCACTCTGGGACAACAAAAAACTCCTTCAGTGGCCGCAGTGCTATATCAAAGGGGCAAATGCCCCCTCCATCCTGAGAGGGATAAACTCCCAAGAATCGTGCCGGGGCCTCAAAAATCGCGCTGGGACCACCAAAATTCGCGACGGTCCACCAGAATTCGCGTATGGGTCTCTAAATAAATACGGCGAGCCCCGGAAAACTCGCTCCGAGGCCCGAAAAATTGCAACAGGAACCGCCAAAATCGCGCTGGGGCCACAGCTAAATACAACGCGTCCCACAAACTCGAACCAGGCACCTCAAATATCGCGCTCGGGACGCACAATTCCCATCGGTAGTCCCGTCGAGGCTCTCAAAAATTGGCGTCTAGGGCCACACGTAAGCACAGTGTAACCACAAACACCGGATCGGTATCCGAAAAAATCAAGCTGGAGCCCTCCAAAATAAGGGGGGATTCCAACAACTAAATGCCCAGGTTAAAAAAATGGCTCTGGAGCACCGAACATATCAGATGCCTCCACAAATTGCATACGGCACCGAAAAACAGACCGGATCTCGAACAATCGAGGTGGGATACAAAACCATGGCGCCAAGGGCTCGAGAAATCAGACCGGGATTCGGACTTTTAAAAAATCAGAAAGGCTTCACAAAAATCGTATTGAGCCCAGAAAACTGGGGTTGGGTCTCCGGAACCACGCGCCTAGGCGCGATAAGCCTCTCTGGGACCTAAGAAACATCGTACCGGAGCCCCAAAATTGTACTGGGGCCCCACAACTGTGCGTCAGAAGCCCAAAATAGACACATCGGGACCCTAAGAGCACAACGGGAGCCGAAAATACAACTGGCCCTCCAAAGCGCAGAGTCTCACAAAAAGCGACAGGGCCTTAACACATGCGTTGCAGCCATAAATATACATACCGGGAGGTCTAAAAAATATACCGGAAGCTCTCAAGGCACACAGGGGTCATGATAACGCACAAGGACCTGAAAAAGTGGTTGAGGCCGCAAAAGATAACATGGTTCCAAAGCAAACAAAAAGACCGGGCGCTAAATAAACATATCGGGGCCTTCGAAAACGCCCTGACACGTAAAAAAAAACCTCGGTGCGCAAAAATGCAACAAACCCTAAAACGAGCAGGGGGTTCGAAAATGTTTTAGGCCCCTAACAAAAATGGATTGGAGCCATAATACACAATCATAGAGCAAGAAAGACGCAATGGGTCCAACAAAGAATGCTGAGGCAGGGCCTCGGTTCGGTAGCCAATCTGGGAGGATGGCAGCAAAGATATGAAGTGCATCAAACCTCAGCGGAAACCGCATTTCATAACTACCAGAAAATGTGGAAAGTAGGAAACTAATGATCGAATTTAATCAATCGACTTTTCGCAGCGAACGCCCATACGAAGCATTCCATCACGTCAAATATGGCGCAATTGTATCATGTGGCAGCAATAAGCAAAACGCAGAAGGCCTCGCAGAGGCCGTAGCATCGCACGAAGTGTGGCGAATGCACCGAATACGAAAGATGGGTGTGCACGTGCACTGACGTTGCCGTCGTGGCGACCGGGTGCTATGAACTGGAATGCCTAAACTGTGAAATTTTGTATTTTAAAATGGTGGGTAATACATTTTAAATTGAAGTTGTGGGCCTAATACATCTTCGAAACAATGCTCGTTTTAGGGCTTTGTTGCTTTTTTGTGCACCGAGTATGTTTTACGTGGCAGGGCGTTTTCGAAGATCCTGATGTGTTTATTTAGCTCCCGGTCGTTTTGTACGTTTTGGAACCATGTTGTCTTTTGTGGCCCAGCCTCTTTTTCAGGCCCTTGTGCGTTCTCATGGCCCCTGTGCGCCTTGCGAGCTTGCAGTGTATTTTTTTTAGAGCTCCCGGCATGTTTATTTAGGGCTGCAACGCATGTTTTAAGGCCCTATCGCTTTTTGGGAGACTCGGTGCGCTTTGGAAGGTTAGTTGTATTTTCGGGCACCGTTGTACTCTTAGTATATTTGGCTGTGTATATTTGGGGCTTCTGATGCACATTTGTGGGGCCCCAGTACGATTTTGGGGCTTCGGTGTGATTTTTGTGGGTCCCAGCGCGACTTATCGCGCCCAGGCGCGTGGTTCCGGGGACCCAACGCCAGCTTTCTGTGCTGAACGCGATTTTTTGTGGATCTTTTCTGGGTTTTTATGTCCGAATCCCGGCCTGATTTTTCGAGCCTCTGGCGCCATGTTTTTGCATCCCACCTCGATTTTTCGAGATCCGGCATGCTTTTCGGTGCCATACGCAATTTTTGAAGGCATCTGGAGAAAAATGTTCGGTGCTCCAGAGCCATTTTCCTGATCCGGACATTTATTTGTTGGAATCTCTCCTTTTTTGGAGGGCTCCAGCTTGAATTTTTGGGATACCGATCCGGTTTTGTGGTATAGGTGTAATTTCAGCAGTGTGAGGTAACTTATCAAGGTACCAAAAGAAAACCTTAGAACTGGGTGGTGGAGTTAGGGTTGAAATCCGACCAATCAGAAACCATAGTGGTAGACTAGGCCCCTCCACAGGACAATTTAGTTGATGACTAATTATATTATTTCGAAATGTCCCCTTTGACAAAATAGCGGTCGAAATCCAAGGACTTTTTAATGGGCGTAGGTGCCTCCGCCCTCCCCTGCAAATCCGTTTGCCCCCTCCTGCTTGACGCAAATATAGTTACTCCACTGGTCCCTTAATAATTTTCCGAAACATACGCCCATGGGGCAAAACCAACATTGAGGGGACAAATTACCCCTGACAAGCATACAATACAACATCCATGCCCCATATAAAATGGGATGAATGATGTTTTTAAATGCATTTTCTTCCAACAAACTTCTTTTCTGTTATTACAGCCTGCATGATTAGAGCTTCCCAGCTTCCATACCTTCTCAGTCATTTACAAAACGGTACAACACAGCGAAAACGATGGGCGTAACGGCGTGGAAGTTGAAGGTTTGGATTATGTATGCACTGACATTGTTGCATTGTTGTATTGTCATTTATGCATTGCTGTTCAATGCTTGTTCTTGCCGTGAATTTATTCGCTGAGGATATATTTTAGCTCGTGTGACAGTTGCCGTGCAGCCAGCACCAAATGTTATAAAAATAAACAAAGTCCTAAGATGCCGCTCAGAAAACCAATGCAATCCACTTCTCGTTGTCACCTTTGCGAAATTGTCGTCCTATGACTGAGAAATGATCGTTCAAGCTTTGCTTATGACATCAAGCTGGTGGGAATAAATAACAGTAGTGATGAATCTAGCTATATTCAGTTAGACTTGGAGGACTTAAAAGTGGGTTGATCAATGGCAGATATCTGTAAGATATGCTTAGCACCAGCCCCGCCAGCTCGCTGCAATCTAGAGGCCAGCGGGAAGATTCGAGAAAACATTGAGACGTTGGTTTGTTTTGGCACTTATGTATTTATCCAAATATTACTTATTTATACCCTGGTATGACCCAGTTTTCAGCGAAAATTATTAGTGCTATTGCTTTTGGAGTAAATGATGCACCATGCCAAGAACAAACAAAACACCAATATCAAATCATGTTCCCCATTCTCGAACCATAGTAAGAGCCTGAAAACAATATGAGACCCTAACACAATGGAGGCCCCCTTTCGGGGAACAGGAGGCCCCCTTCCGACCTTGCCCCCCTGGAAGAATTTCGTGGCGACGCCACTGGGTGTACAGCTAAAGCACATATAGTTTATGCGGTGGCCCTTCCCATCATTTCACACATTTTACTTTTGCTTTGTAAGCAAGCTTTTGCTGTTCGTTTACACGACACCACAATGCCCTGGATTTGAAAGAGAAAGGTTAGCTATTGCATTACCACCATAATAAATTATCTACCTTATCAAGCTTCATATTTTCTTGATAATCGTTCAGTTTGGTGCCACAAGCACTCACGTTGTCCTCCATGACGTGATTCGGTTGAAAAACTTGGCGTAGAAATACCCGGTCCAGACTTCACTGCGTGTCTTCGGCCTGGCCGCTTCGAGGCTCGACATATCTGACGTCATCACTACGGGTAGGTTTTTTAATCGAAGACAACACTTAACTGAAATCATTTAATTAAGTAGGAAATGCACCTCCGGTGAGCAAAATACTTCAGTTTTGTATACGAAATATTACATACGTTTTGTTGCAACAAAATACCCATTACGTGAAACTTGTCCATTAAGGTAGGCCGTTCCTCTTCTCGCAAAATCACAGGAGTCCACTAGCACTAACACACAAATACGCCCGTGAAAGAAGGCACTTGGATTTGAATTGGATGTGGATTGAGCTTTATGAATCCGGATTGGATTGGATCAAGGAATTCCATTCCGTCACGTTCCAGTGGAGATTTCCCCCGACTGTTGTTAAAAGAGCAACATAAAAGCCCATTATCTCCGTGAAAAGCCCCGGCAATCAATCACTTTTTCCGAGTAGCCCCCTTCTATCTCATGTTTCGTGTTCATAGTTATTGGTGCAGCATGGGCAAGGCCAAATGTACGCCAGCCTCCACACGAGTGATCTGCGTGCGCCCTCGCGCGTTATAGCGTGTGGTAGCTGTCACGGGCACTTCATCTGTCTCTGTCCTTCAGACAGCACTCGGCGGCCGGTCGGCTGGCAGGCCGGCTTCGGTTAGTGTTGGAGCAAGAACGGAAAATCGGTGCTGAATAACGCCACTTCATACGGCTCCCTGCAATGGCACGCCCAGGGGAGGGGCTGACGGAACTGTCGTACCCCCTTAGCGTTAGAAATACAAGCAGATTGGAGAACTTTTGAGAAGTGTTGGCCGCAAGTCGTTTTGTTGCCAAAAGCTTTGTAGAAAAGCGCTGCAGTCCTTTCCTCGCAAACACCTGCGCACTCCGTTGGTTTCCAAGAACTATTCTCCGTGAAGCTATTGTGCGAAGTTAGTCGATCGTAGAATTGTATCAAGCTGCACCATGCAAATCCAGGAGGCATGATATATCAGGGACGGATCCAGCAATGTTTATGAAGGCAAAGGTCCTGTCCTTGAGTAAGCCTTGCGCTGAACATTCGTTCAGCCTGTGAGGGGGTAAAAGTATGTAGGAGCAATGGTACGTAAACGTAAAAGCATATAAGAGCAAATGTGCGTATGAGACAATGTATGTACATTTACGCATACGTACCTTCGCGCTTAAGCACTTTTGCGCATACGTACATTTGCGCTTACGTACTTTTGCGCTTAAGTACATTTGCGCATACGCACATTTGCGCATACGCACCTTTGTGCATATGCACATTTGCGCATGCGTACATTTGTGCACACGTACATTTGCGCTTATGTACATTTACGTATGTGTACTTTGGCGCTTACATACATTTGCGCATACGTACTTTTGCGCATACGTACTTTTGCGCTTATGTACATTTGCGCTTACGTACATTTGCGCATACTCGTATGTACTTTTGCGCGTACGTACTTTTGCGCTTACGTACATTTGCGCTTACGTACATTTGCTCATACGTACTTTTGCGCTTACGTACATTTGCGCTTACGTACATTTGCGCATACGTACTTTTGCGCATATGTACATTTGCCATACGTACATCTGAGCCTACGTACAATTGCCATACGTACATCTGCGCTTATATACATTTGCTTATGTACATTTGCGTACGTACATCTGCCATACGTACATTTGCTTTACGTACATTTGTCCGGTTAGCCTCGTAACCGGCCCCCAAGCAGAGCGTGCCGCGCACGAGGGGCATTAGTCCCGTGACATTCCACCAGTATGGTACCATATGGTATGGTATGGTATTGCTTGAGATGGTATTGCATGGTATGGTATGGTATGATATGGTATAGTATGGTATGATATGGTATGGTATGGTATATTATGGTATGGTATGGTATAGTATGGCATGGCATGGCATGGCATGGCATGGCATGGTGTGGTATGGTATGGTATGGCATGTCATGACATCTAAAGCTATAGCATTGGATGGCATGGTATGGTATGGTATGGCATGGTACGACATGGCATGGTATGGTATGGTATGGTATGGTATGGTAGCGTATGGCATGGTAGCATATGGTGTGGTATAGTATGGTATTTGTATAGTTGGATGGCTTTCCTGCCGTCCAACATCGTGCTCCATCACAGATCCGCAGTGGTAAACACTAATGTTGCCCAGCACCTAGTCGAGGGTTGGTTGGTACGATGTCATCTGCGTGCGATCCGTTTCACTGGGATTGTGTGCTACTTTTTCTTTGCACACCTGTGCACACTTACAAACCAACTACGCTCTAGCAGCGCGGAATAACTATGGGATATGGGTGCTAAGCTGAATTTGATTATCCTGCATACGATAGTTTTCCATGTTTACGAAATGTGTTCCCAGGAAACCCTAAACCCTGTCAAGTATTTCCAGGCTACCGAGCTTGCGATGGCGTCATTGTGGGTAATTGTATCACAATAATGTTGTGCAGGTGCATCTCAGTCGTGCACCATCAATAAATCGACTGTACATGGAATTGGGCCACGTTTTTATTGTTGCTGTTACTCGACGAATATCTTCCTCATTAGCATGCCATTGGCGATTACCGCGAAGTCCACCAACGCTGGTGGACAAGCTATTGGTAAGCTAGTTCATCTTTCCGTATTCGGCGTGCCGCTGAAGGCACTCTACGCTCGTGCTGCGAGAAGCCAACCACACCCGCTCTGCAGCGGGCTCTCCTGGTCTGGCCTATAGAGGAGGTATCACGTGGTCCGAGCTCCACTGAACTCCCCGGAGACCGAAGTGCTGACAGACGCTGTGCGAATGTCACCCCGGTCACGGACCTTCTAACACACCGCTGTACTGTCGATGCTCAAATATAAAATTGCAGCATGTCTTGATAGACTCAGCACATATGCTGATTAATCACGATGTCGGGAGCGTCGTAAATAATGCCAAGCAATTACAAATCAGAGTCGGTACGTACAAATAATTACTTAAATGAAGGAGAAAGGCAGAAACAAATAGTTCACTGAGGCAAAGGCATACAATGGGAAATGATTGAGGGCAGTTACTAGTGGTGTATAATGCTCAACAGCCCAAGCTCAAGCTCAACACTCGGGAAAGCTCAATAAGAAAGATGGTTTAAGTAAGCCAAGAAAGAGAATGGATGTGCGCCAAAGATGCGCATTATTCTCCACCAATTTCCCATAGCAAACGCCGCAAAACCTCTGCTGTCAGCTACACGAAGGGGCTAAACATTTCTGGTGGGACAGTGGCCCTCCTGATCACTCCTTTATGGGTACATCATTGCTCAAACGTCATGCCTGTTGGGGTGGTGGGGTAGTGGGGTAGTAGTCCTCCTGATGACTTCCTCCTGGGTAGACCACTGTTCATACGTCATGCCTGGTGAGGTGGTGGGGTAGTGGGGTCGTAGCCTCTTGATAACTCCCTCCTGGATACACCACTGTTCAAACGTTATACCAAATGCCGCTGCAGAATATTTGTTGTCCAGGAGGCTTGCACTGGCTGATTTTGTGATTTATGTGAAGTAGGGAAGTAAGGTGTATTTCCCAAGCGTCGCTTTGTACATACATGTTTCGAGGCACAATGTCACAAACATTAGTTGCTCGAACAATTCCAGTAATTTGTCATTTATATATATATATATATATATATATATATATATATATATATATATTAATTTAATCCGAGTTCTTGCTAGGGTGGCTTCATGAACCAGGGTCCTATTGCTAAGCAGAGCTTGTTGCGTGAACCCTGACCCCACCGCCCGATCCATGAATTCCAGTTTAACAGCATAATTTTGGCCGGAAGTTTAACGTGTCGTCAATGCACCGACACCGCCGCCCGGTAGCTCGTCCCCAGCCTTATCGGGCCAGCTGCCAACTGACCCTCCAAGCTGGGGCTAAATGCAAGCGCGCAAAGCGACTCGAACCTTGTCTTGTCAGGGCGGGGAGACGAGTACAGGTCGGCGCTTTAACCAACTGAGCTACCGAGGCGGCAATCTACTGCCTAATCAAGAATTATAGCCTACCGTAACAGCCCTGCTCCCCTGAACGCAATGGTGTTCTTCAAAATTGTCATTGCAATGTACCCCGGAGAAACATTCCCAGAAACTATCAAATTGAGGAGGTATGCAAATTGAAATCAATTTGAGCCATCAGCTTGACGACTTCCAACCGGTTTTGCAGAATGACATTCCATGGTTCGTTTTCATCTAGACATGGAAATCGACACACGCCTAAACAGAACCTTAAAAAAATATGCAAACCTGGACCTAAACAGGATGGATACTTTGTTGAAGCATTAAGAGAAAGGAGGGGTATCTCATGCATTTCCAAGCTCCATTTTATGAAGTGTAGCTTAATAGGCCTGATGGTCAAGGGTGAAAGCCATTCGCTCGATTATCATCAAATATCTGGGCAGCTAAACGCGTAGGTTGTATTGGAAAGGATATCAGCACTTGAGCTATATCGATATATTGATTTACTATGACGCCTGATCGCAGGAACATAAGTATATGCCATTTACAGCCGGTCGCTATTATTTATTGTCTATACTCTTTCTTTGACAAAAAGTCGAAGCCGGTAGGATATCACCTGACTGTATTCCTCGTTTAGAAGCGACACTTGCAGGAAGAATAAATATCAGGCATCATGTCGTCTGTCTGGTGGACGGCTTGCTATTGCAGGGAACTCACCACATCGCCCTGCAGGGCTACTCTGTGCACCAAGTCTCGAGATGACAAATGTCGAATCTGTTATCAGAGTGCCAGAATACACCCAAACCAGTCACCCACGTCGGTGGCTTTTAATTTCAGAATGTTTACTTTGGAACCGACGGGCTCGAGGGGCCGTGTCTATAATCCTGGATGAAGACGTGGATGGATGTGGTTGTTGACGGGAGCTTTCCGTGGGTGACGTAGGATGTCCGAGGCGCCGGCGTACCTCACGAGCAGACCGTCACCAGTGCCTGACGATGCAGACGCGCTCGAGGTGTCCAGTCGTGTGCAGTTCTGCACGCCTCTCCGCCGGGGAGCTAATCCCACGGTGGGTCGACAGGCGCAGGTCACGGCAGACGCCCGCGGCAGCTGTCGATCTCCTGAGCCCACCTGCAGCAGCAGCGGCGGCCAGCAGACTCCCGACTCTATTTTGGCAAAGATCGACAGGTTAGTGCGTACCAATGAATGGCTATCATAAACCACCGAGCCGTCAAGCGTGGCACGAGGCTCTACAAGGACAAGTACGAGCAGATGACGCATTTTCCATAAGGTGTAATGTCTAACTTAGACATAAAGCATTGTGGAAAATGCGTGATCTGCTCAGACTTTAAACAGCGGCGTAGCTGAGCGAAAGGTGCGCTGCTGCATCTCAGCTGGGAATTTCTGAAGTTTTGAACATTGTAGGGAACAGAGCTTCATAAAGCAGATGCCAGAACCTGGACACATCTTGGCAAGCTTACCCTGTGTGTGGAATGAGGGTGTGTGTAGGGAACACCGCCCATACATTGCACACACAACCCCAGTAGCTTTTCATGTGACGTGATTTGAAAGGGTGGCTACATGAGCAGACGTGCGAAGTGCGTGCCACACTGGACTTGTGTACGTGCTGAAGTCGGCTGTGGTGACTTCAGTCAGCACACACTGCAGCTGTCATATGTTGGGGAATATAATGGTTTGTCTAAATACTAGTGAGAATTTGCTACTTATGGTGTTATTAATATTTCCACTACCGTCCTCGTCAAGTGTTAGATGGAGCCCAACGCTTTTCCAATCATAGTCAAGTGCTAACTAAGCCACGTTCTGAGACTGCCATAGATTGGACATTTCTGCTGCTCCGCATGTATCAAGTCGTTTTTGTCTCTGTTGGGATTCGCACCCGAGTCTCTGGATTAGTATGTTGAATGTATGTTTTACCAACTACACTAATCAGGGCAACACATAATTACATGTAAAAAAATACGCGCTATTCAGATCCTCTGATGTTCTTCTTAAACACTGGCTTCCACATTCGGCATGCTGATGGAATTAGTGGTCAGATATATATGCACCACTTCTTTGATGATGCGAAGCTTCCATTGGTGTTCTATCTCCAGGATGCTTGTGTCATCCCACGATAGTAGATGGTGAGCCGCGCACAGCCGAAGTCGCCGCGGTTCGTCGCCGTCTCGGTGTTCTTTCACTCCGATTGACAGTGGGCGTCGGCTTTCTCCTTTGTATGACCTCCCATAACTGCCTGGTATCCTGTTCCGCGCAGCTCTCGGTGTTCTTGCAGCTGGTAGGCTTGACCTTGGCTAGTGTTCGCCTGGAGAGTGGTGTAGCTTCTGATGACTGTCCTCACACTGTGTCTCCCACAGATTCTCCTGGGTTTTGTAGGCAAACCGTTGCTGTATGGGAGGGATGCCATTGTGATGAGCCATTTTCTGTACCTGGCGGATAACATGGTGGATGCGTGGTCTATTTCAGTGCTCAGCCTCTCCGTCCCTGTGGTGATGACCCTGGATCGATGTTGCAGACAACTGACTCTCCTCTCTTGACATGACATGACCCTGATTATGGGATCTGAAGTAGCATCACCACGGTTACCAGTGATCGCACACATCTGCACGGGACACCTGGAAAACGTGGCACTGCAGAGCGCGTCTGCACCACCACCACCTGTATGGCTGTGGCACGTGCACTATACGCTCATGGTGATGACGTCAGCACACTATTCCACTGTCTGACCAGCCTGCACCGTCCAGTCCAGTGCATTGGAGCACGGAGGAACGGTACATTGGAGCACGGAGGAACGGTACATTGGGGCACGGAGGCACGGTACATTGGAGCACGGAGGCACGGTACATTGGAGCACGGAGGAACGGTACATTGGAGCACGGAGGAACGGTACATTGTAGCACAGATGAACGGTACATTGGAGCACGGAGACACGGTACATTGGAGCACGCAGGCACGGTGCATTGGAGCATGGAGGAACGGTACATTGGAGCACGGAGACACGGTACATTGGAGCACGCAGGCACGGTGCATTGGAGCACGGAGGAACGGTACATTGGAGCACGGAAGCACGGTGCATTGGAGCACGGAAGCACGGTGCATTGGAGCACGGAAGCACGGTGCATTGGAGCACGGAAGCATGGTGCATTGGAGCACGGAAGCACGGTACATTGGAGCACGGAAGCACGGTACATTGGAGCACGGAGGCACGGTACATTGGAGCACGGAGGCACGGTGCATTAGAGCACGGAGGCACGGTACATTGGAGCACGGAAGCACGGTACATTGGACCACGGAGGCACGGTACATTGGAGCACGGAGGCACGGTACATTGGAGCACGGAGGAAACAGCAGACTCGCATTCCTTTATGTTGAAGTCAAATGCAAAAAAAAGTATAATTGAATTCGACTTGCAAGTTCGACTTTCAAAATGTCCGTGTATAGGAAGCTCACGTTCAAAATATCTGTGTATAGGAAGCTCACGTCCACAGGTCGCTATGTCAGCTTCAGATCCCATAGTCCGGATAGCATCAGCAGACGCAGAATTGAGTGTTTGCACCATTGAGCCAAGGTCATCACCACAGAGGCGGAGCGACAGGACATCGAACTGGAGCACATATATCCACCCAGAACTACCCAGACTACCCACCAAGACTACCCAGACTACCCACCCAGACTACCCAGAACCACCGACCACCGTGTTGCACAGAACCGACTACCCAGAACCACCGACCCCATGTTGCACAGAACCGACTACCCAGAACCACCGACCCCCATGTTGCACAGAACCGACTACCCAGAACCACCGACCCCCATGTTGCACAGAACCGACTACCCAGAACAGTTCTGATCCAGCGAACCCGCCCAAATCGTCGCAGGGACACAAGAAAGGCGTATCACGACAGTATCCCTCCCATACATCCCATACAAAGGCGTATCACGACAGTATCCCTCCCATACATCCCATACAAAGGCGTATCATGACAGTATCCCTCCCATACATCAGGGATCTACCCAACAAAG
This sequence comes from Ashinkailepas kermadecensis, assembly GCA_034440615.1. Lineage (NCBI taxonomy): Eukaryota > Metazoa > Arthropoda > Thecostraca > Neolepadidae > Ashinkailepas > Ashinkailepas kermadecensis. The sequence goes on from JAOTOM010004712.1 coordinate 306,566, forward strand.
GCGTATCACGACAGTATCCCTCCCATACATCAGGGATCTACCCAACAAAGGCGTATCACGACAGTATCCCTCCCATACATCAGGGATCTACCCAACACATTCGGAGAATCTGTGGATCCTCTTTAGCTTTAGAACAGTTTTCATAAGTAACTCTGAACTCTCGGACTCTCCGCTCTCCGATCATCAGCAGCCAATGTTAAGCCTGCCAGCAGCAAGAACACCAATGAGTGCGCACACAGGATCTTGCTCAGCTGTTGGAGGTCACACAAAGCAGAAGCCGGACGTCCGGTGTCAATCAGGTTGACGGAAGACAAGACAGGGGCCCACCCGAGGTGATCCTGAGTAATCTGCCGCTGCCGACCACGCCTGATCAGATCAGGTGACAGTCGTCTACCGGCAGGGAATGACACAAGCATCCTGGAAGCAGAACCATATTGGAAGCTACGCAAGGTCAATGAAGCGGCACACGCGGATCTGGTCGCTAATCACATGTACATGATCCTGAGGGTTCAGGAAGGTTCGGCTCAAGGCTCAGACCTCGACCCTTAATTGTGGGACGTTTACTAGGTCTATTCGCATTTGATGCTTCAGTACTTCCTTACGGCATCCAAATTGTAATCAGCGGTAGAAATTCGCACATCAAAAATGGTGCCCGTGTCGAAAATGCTCTGGCCTCTTGGGACCCTTTGCTTCGGGCTGAGGGACTAAAGCAAGCAGTTCAAAAACCCAGCGAATTCTATTTGACAGCATTCCATATCTGTGCCGTGTACCCGACGTGTGTGTCAATTGCCTGGAACATAGACTCGCCGGACACTCTGGTGTATAAACAAATCTCGGGAGTTAATTCCCATCTGTTTATCTCTTGATCTTGAAACAGTTACACCTCCGCTGTTTCCCGGTCTTTGTATTGCATTTTTCGACGGTCTCTTCCAACTGCAAATCCACTCACCCAAAAGGAGCTTTTGAAGTTTGTAAAGTCGCTAAAAGACTGGGCTGCAGGTGGGAGTAGCAGGTCACAGTCACTAAAGTCGCAGGTGACCTGTACTGGCCCTCGCCTACCTGTGGTTTCTTCGCCTCTCTAAAACAACTTTCCTCCTTCTGCAGTTATCTAAGCCAGATTCGCACAGCCAATGACGAGATCAGGGACAGCGAAAAGTCGAGCAAACCAACCGGGCGGCCAAAAAGGCCACTGCCACGTGAGCAGGATGCAGCCTGCATCGCAAAGAGGTCAGCACTCGGGGTGCGGACAGCGTCACAGACTCAGCAGAGGTCAGCTCGTGAATCCAGAAAAGCATCACAGGGTCAGCAGAGGTTAGCGTTGAAGCCGACCGAAATGTCGATGAAACCTCTCGCCACCACGAAGCGTCACTTTGTGACCGGAGATGTGATGGAAAGGTTTCCGCAGGACTTCACCCCCAAGAAGCAGTTTACACCACAGGTGAGAGAAAACAACCACTGGCTATATATTACACTGAATTGATTTCCCGCAGTCTTTGCATTGTCATCTTTGCAGGGGCTCACGCCTAGGGACAGTCACGTAGGCGTGGGGTAATTTCAAAGCCGATGGAATTGGTGCCGACTTGTGGTGGTTTGGCCCCACAATCAGCCAAGAAACCATCATGCGCTTCCTAGGAAGAGCTAATATTTTCCGGATTCCGTGGAGCAACTGCCTGCTATCAGTCATTAATGGCCATTCCACACACGTGCGATTCAAGCTACAACACCGCGATAAAAACGTCGCTAATTTCCGTTCAAGAGAAAAGGTGTTTGCCGATTTACATATCGAACGTTTTTGCCAGGCAATGTACCGATGTTCTCGCTGAGTGCATACAGTGGTAGGGTTCGCTGTTCCGCACGCATTGCACAGTGGGCTAGGAGCCCGGGCTAGCGCGACATAATTGGTTTCAGTGACGTTTTCGTGTCTTTTTAATATGAAACATACTACAAACTGTTCCGAATTGACAATGGAACACGAATGTGGCACCAGTTATTCAGTGAGTATGCCCAATACTCATGGAAGCATAAACATTTAACAAACAGGAAACTGTATGACGGATTAGAAAAGGTTTCAGGGCCTTATTAACTCGGCCGATATATATATATATATAAATACACACACACACACACACACACACACACCCATATATATATATATATATATATATATATATATATATATATATATATATATATATATATATATATATATATATATTTGCGGTCAAATCGGTTAAATCGAAAACATTGGAATAGGTTTTTTTTGCTTTGTGATAATGGGAGACTATTTTATGGTAAAAGTGTTAAAAATATAAAAAAAACATTCTTGGTGCAACTTAGCGTAACTTTTAGGATTCATACAAATGACTGCAAAAGAGCGATAGCCCATTCCACGACAAATCGACGAGCGAAAGGGCCAAAATAACACCCAATATTTTATATTTTGATGAAAATATTTGTGTGGGGTTATCTGATGCGCCGAATCCAGCTGTGCCATTTTTAGACAGATCAGGTCAAGGGTCAAGGAGTTATAGCCTCGGGGATTCTTGAGATGTCACCTAACAAGGGTGTCTTTTAAGGTCTTTAACTCAATGAAAAAAAAAATCAGAATTGTGCAAAAGTACATATCGGTGAGCTCACAATGACCCACTGCATCTTTTGGCTATTTAAAAATTTTCGTTTACGGAATTATTGAAATCGTAACATCGTGACCTAAGGTAACGTTACCTATTTTACCTTTCGGAACAGTCACAATGAGATTTGAAAAAGTGCACAAATGAAATTCGATATCTTATATTTCGAAGCAAAACGTTTTAGAAAAATGGTACTTTGCTCCTAAAACTACACATCCGTTCAAAATTAGACATGCGTGGTTGTTTTTGCGCCAGTTTATCGTGGCCTGTATGAATATGTATTTAAAACGGCATATTACTGAAATACAAGGCTTTTGACGTTCGAGGCACGTGGTGGGATGATAATGTTAGTCATTTGATCTTGAATGTTGTGTTGCACAAGAGTTCTCGCTCGTAAGGCCAAGGGTTAAACAAAATGGCAGAAATGTCTCCAAATTGTGGTAGTAGATGATTTATAAGTTATACCTTACATGCCATACACTTCTTACATTGACAAAGCTAAGCACCGCCCCCAACAGATGCAGTTGTATGTGTTGCCGCCACTGGGGGTTATCGGGACCTGTCTCTCACCTGGTACTCAGCAATTAGGTAAAGCTTGTCATTTTTTCATTGGACAATCTGCTTAAAGAACAGACTCTGTCTGCACACAGCTAGCGTTCGTTGCGGTGTCATTAGTTACCGCGATGTGTGGGTGAAGACTGTGGTGGGCCATGCCGTATATGCCAGACGTCTCCGACTGCTGTTCGGAACTGTCGCTCCCACTTGACTAGTTTCCCAAATGTCTACCCGAGCTAATTGTTTAGCCTTCAGCTCAGGCTAGACTGCTTGTGTGCTGGTTTGTTCGACAAGCCATGACAACACCAAACAAAATACGAAGTACGCAATTTGTTAGCTCCTGTTCGGCACAAGTCCGACAGTGCTTATTTATTGATTTATTGATTTGTTGATTTGTTGCTACCGACTCCAGAGCTCTATTAAATCACCAGACCAGCAATGACTGGCAAATATCACACGCTAATTCACACTGAAGCTTGACCTTGACCTGAACCAATATTGACCAGCATTACACCGATAGGTGTCGATAAATGTGAAATTTACCCCGACCGGTAAGAGAAATTACTACAACAAATGCTGGCATAAACTGGTCACTACCACATACCTAGCAAACACATTTGATCTCGAGACACATCAACGTTGTGTACGAGACCGTATCAGGCTTGTGATTCTGGATTGGGAGGTTCTTCGGATCTCAAATATATAAGCCCTGTATGGTCTGCTGCGGGGCTGTTGCAGCTAACAGTTGTTGTTACAGTGTGTTGTTAACAGTTGTTACCAGCAAATGGTTTTCACCGGTGTTTGTCGCTGGCGTGGCAAAAACTAATTTTTGCCAGCATTTTGCGAACCGTGCATCGTCGACACCAAGTGATCACAGACCGTGTAGTATCGGACGTCGGTGGTTTGTCGCGTTGTTGTGACTGAGGCTGGCCGCTGCGGCAGGTTCTGCGCACCTGCGCCAGTCCACGGCTGCCCTACCTGCGCGTGTACCGCGGCGCCAGTCTGATGCGCCAGCGCCAGCGCATCGCCGTCAGCTGCCGGCGGGTGGGCCGGCCAGCAGGCTCCCTCAGCTCCAGCGCGTCTGGCAGCTCTGTCGCACCTGGTGACCTCGAGTCTGGCAGCTCTGTCGCACCTGGCCACCTCGAGTCACAGCAACACGGACAGGGGGCGAGCTCCGAGTACCGGACGGAGCGGGAGACGGACCAGGAGACGGACCAGGAAACAGACGAGCAGCAGTACAGAGACGATGATCAGGAGAAGGAAGATGACGAAGATGAACAGGGAGAAGATTACGTAGAAGACTTTGAGGAAGATGAAGACGAAGAGGAGCAAAAACAGGTGAGGAAACGCGTCAACTGACAACAAGTGAAGAGGAAATTATTCCATGATAAGCCAGTGCTAGTACTATATTCGCACTAGAAAGAGCCGAACTGTCGACTGTGCGCTACGACATCGCCTGCGATGACCTCTGTCTTTGGGTCAGCAGGGGTCGTCCGGAGACGTGAGCTCGCGGGTACCGCCGCTGTCCATCTCGCCTGACTCGGACCAGGAGGCGTGGTTGCGAGAGCAGGCGTGCAAGGCGCGCGTCAGGCGGAGAGCGGTACACGTGTTGAAGGCCAACTGTGAGTTGCGACGACTTCAGTAGGTGGACGGCACATATATGATGCATTCAGAAAACTACCTCATCAATTGCAGTGGCGGAAAATAACTTATCGGAAGATTTCCGATTATGGTTGACCGATAATACCGTTAATTTTGTAACCGACAGAAATGAGTACGAGTACACTACCGTAATGAATGTTCTGTCACGCATAGCTGGTTTGTCAGAACCTGCAAGTAGCTTGCCGACTCTGAGCCGGCCTGAAGAAGAATTCAGGCAGTTGCCGTAGATGGCTGTAGGACGTCTCCGCCAGGTCTATTGAGCCACCATTTTGCGACTGTTGTCGGCAGACCACGCTCCTAGCAAGGACAGCGCGTACAACGGCGGCTTCAGCACGTGCAGCAGAGGTCCCACACCGGAGGAGGCGGCCGTGCCTGTGCCGGCGGCGGCAGCGGGGCGTCAGCGGGTAGGAGGCGTCAGACGGCCGCTGGTGGCGCCACCTGCTCCTCCGGCCGCCACTCGCAACACCAGGTAACCAGCGCACTATGACGGCATGGGAAGATGGGGGCGTCTGAGGCCACCTTGTCGACACGATGCTCTCATGTTGGAAATTTTGGCTGCCGCGATGGTGTTCGGAAACCACACCGCCTTCTGTGGGAGCCCGTCTCAGCTTGAACTGGACTCCTGCTTCAACTAATGCATAAATGTGTATTTTCCAACTTATGCTTGTATAAAACAAATGTTTTGTGCTGCATATTTATGATCGATACCCAGAAATTCCTGAACCACCGAGTAACCTATATATTGCATTGCAATTTTATGCTGTAGGTATATAGTCCTTGGTTGTGCCTCTGTATGGTTTCGTCAAAACTGTCGTTCGATTCGTGAAATGCTGCCTAGAAACTTTTTTTTTGTAGTTGCAAGCAACTCCTGAGCAATGCCATTGTTGCGTCGCTTGAAATCAAACTTGCCGTTAGTTTGATGTCAAAGAAGTTTGACTTCTTTGCTGGCTAATTTGGCGTTCGAAAAGCCCCTGAGTTACGTCAGCGACACGTGCTCCCCAGACCAGAGGACGAGCAGCAGTATGTGCAGTTCCTGAGTGACGTCACCTCGGATATCCTGGCCCGGGGCGTGTTCACCAATCGGATCTTGAAGCGTGTCATGTCGGCCCACGCGGACAGACACCGACACGAACTGAACACAGTGAGGACCTCTCGCGCACAATACCCGATAATTGCGCATGCTCATAGCTCGGCTGATCAGAGCGCTGGTCTGTCCTGGAAAGACAGGGTCGGAGTGGCTTTCCGCGCTCGCATGCATCCTCCCATGTACCCTGAGCTGTTTTCCATCCATGTATCCCCGGCTCAGAGAGTCGGCTGGCCAGGAGACGCGGGAGACGTGGGAGACGATAAGGCTGGAGACGCGGCAGCAGGGCGGCCGTGTGGCACCATTGGCGACATCTCAGGCTTTCGATTGAAATGATGCAGCTGACATGAAGTTTGCAGACCGGCCGCCGGGTAAGGGTCTCCACAATTAGCTCTTCTTAGCACAAGACCATGATGCTTAATGCTACTTCAGCAAACATTCATATTGAATTCATTTCAGAAAGTCAACACGAGATGTTATTGGATCTGGAATGCAATGACCATACCTCGTGACTACTCCTGTTCCCAACGTCTGGGACGTTAATTGACTCACATGACTGGGGTGTAGCAACTGGGAGGGGGGAGGCAGGTAGGTAGGAAGGGATGGATGGAGGGAGGAAGGGATCATGGGGGGGGGGTACACGGATGCCGTAATTTGTAAGCCAAGCAAATGTTCTTCGCCTCTTCGTCATTGAACCGACGTCGAAAATGGGATCTGTACCCCTACCATATTGTAAGGACATTTATATCACCATGCCTTCTTTGATTCGCCACCCCTCCAGCTATAGCAATTATTGTTCTCATTGCCTGTTATGTCATATTTTCATTGCTCCTTATCGAGCTATGGTCCAATTGAGAGGAAATGGCCATGCCATTCACTGACAGCGGGAAAACATGCTACTGTCGGTGCCGATTTTTTCCAGATGATGTGACGGTACTGTATAGAATGACCTGGATGACATGTGAGTGATATGTGGGTGATATGTGAGGGATACATGCATGCATGGGAATTATACATGAGTGATATGTGAGCTAAATGTTAGTAATATGCAGGGATCAATATATGAATGGTATGAATGTCGAATGTGAGTGATTTAATAGCAACATGTGAGTGGTATGCGCGTTGTTCGTGGATGCATCCGAATAGGGGCACACCCAGGATTTAATGAAGAGGAAGCGGTCCAGACAGGCAAAGCTTTGCTTGCTTCTTGTTCTTATTGGGGGAGGGAGGTCCCTGCTTTCAAAAAATATTTCCGTTTTCTGATTTGTTTTCAAAATTTACTGAGACATGTGTTGGGCTTTATTGTGAGATTTTCAAAATCCGAAAACAAAATTCGATCCATAATGGAAAGTAGGGCCTCTTGCCACCAGTTTAGATGTGCTATTGCATGCTCAGGTCGTAACTGCCACCTGTCTTTCATCTGGGAAACCCGACGCTCATCCCCCTAAAAATCCTCGCACTTTGGGTGCTTGATTTCCAGGTTTTGAAAATTGGTATGTTTTTACTAAAAGGAAAGCGTTGCACCGTAGTGGGGATGAGGCCACAGGCCCTCTGCCCCCTGGGTTGCGCCATTGCATGTGGATACGTAAATAGCATGTGCGTGACAGACATTCAATGGATCTAAGATAGCCATGGCTCATTTCTACCTTGAATAGTCATGATGGAAACGTCATGACTATTCAAATCCCTGTTCTAAAACCGACCACATGCATAACATAATATGGGCGTGCTATCAGTAATTATGAATTGCTTACAAAATGTATGCGAGTGATCGGTGCGTCATGTATCTATGCATGTATTAAGGGTTGTAATAGTCTAAATGGTATAGTGATAGCACTGTCACTTATACATCATAGGTATTGGCGCCACTTTACTGTTTTTCCGTTCACTGCGCCATACAATATAATAGTCACAAAATCGTAACATTGCATGCTTGAATGGCGGGCAGAAGATCCCAGTCAGAAGATACAGACCAATTAACGACCGAGGTGGCTCTGGCGCCAATTCCGCCTGCTGTCTGGCTAGCCAAACATTGTGGTATTTCAGGATCACTGGCTCGCTGAACAGCTGACTTAGTCTGTTGAGCCTGTTAGAAAGCTGATTGGTATGTCGGATGGCAGACTGGTCAGCTTAATAGCTGACTAGCCTGTTGGATAGGTGAATGACATGCTGCTTAACTGACCAGCCTGTTGGACAGCTGACTGGCTTTCTGACTAGCCTGTTGAATAGCGGAAAAGCCCGTTGGGTAGGAGATTCGTCTTCTGGATAGGGGATTAGCCCGTTGGATAGCTGGCTAACCTGTTGGATAGCTGCCTAGTCTGTTGGGCAGCCGACTAACCTGTTGGATAACTGCCTAGTCTGTTGGGCAGCTGACTAACCTGTTGGATAACTGCCTAGTCTGTTGGGCAGCTGACTAACCTGTTGGATAGCTGGGTAGCCTGTTGAAGAGCGGAATAGCCTGTTGGGTAGGATACTTGTCGGCTGGATAGGGGACTGGCCTGTTGGGTAGGAGACTTGTCTGCTGGATAGGGGACTAGCCTGTTGGGTAGCTGGCTAGCCTTTTGGATAACTGCCTAGGCTATTGGGTAGCTGACTAACCTGTTGGATAACTGGTTGACGTAGATGACGCCAACAGGAACGAATGCTGTCGGAGCTGGAAAAACTTCGCTGCCAGCTGGGAATACCGGCCGGGGACGACAATGACGACGCCGACCACGGGTTCGGGTCGGCCAGTGACCCCACTGACGGACGACTGGACGGCTCTGTCCACATTCAGAGACTCCCCTCTCAGATTATCAACCCCCACACGGCAACGTTCGTGGACTCCCTTCTCTTCCCCAATGGGAACTGCCTGGAACGGGCGGCGGCTGCAGACGACCGAGGTCGCTGCAGCCAGCGCGAACACGGCATCAGCGCGACTGCAGCGCCGTCTATAGAGCAGCAACTAGCGCCACCAAGTGGAGAGCCGGCGGAGAAACCCGACGGGTTGTCTCGAAACGTGGAGGACCTGCTGGCGAGCCTCAGCCTGGATGAGGGTGTGACACAAACAATACTAAAGTGCTACCAGGAGTCCAACCATTCTGTTTCGGTGAGCTCTGAGGAGCTGCACGACTGGAGCTGTGCATCGGACAACGCTACCTGACTGGTCGGCGTTCATTGCGGGGTTCACTCGGCTCGCCACAGCTCACCCAGCCGGACTACGCTACCTGACTGGTCGGCGTTCATTGTGGGGTTCACCTCGGCTCGCCACAGCTCACCCAGCCGGACTACGCTACCTGACTGGTCGACGTTCACTGTGGGGTTCACCTCGGTTCGCCACAGCTCACCCAGTCTGACTACAGCACTTGACTGGTCGGCGTTCATTGCGGGGTTCACTCGGCTCGCCACAGCTCACCCAGCCGGACTACGCTACCGGACTGGTCGGCGTTCATTGTGGGGTTCACTCGGCTCACCACAGCTCACCCAGCCGGACTGGACGGAGAAGTGCCAGTGGTGGTGCAAGTATTTCTCCACGTGCAGGCTGGACGCTCTCGTGATCATTGACAACGACACACGTGCCATGACTCACTAATGGCCTCTTGTAAGTTCCCACTTGGATGCAACGACGATTTAGCCTATGGGGGTGGGGGCGGTGTCGCTTAAAGTACAAACCATAACATCAACCCTATCATAAAGTACATAGCCTGCCCGCCCTTAAGTCCGGATGTTCGGCTCGCTTTGTATTCACAAACTCTGAATTGAAATGAATTGAAAAATTCCGGGAAAAAAAATTGACGGATCTGAGAGACTGAGATAACTGGGAGACCGGTTTAATAATGACTAATTTTTAGACGGTGCTGGTTTATCTAATTATAATTAGGTAGGCACCTATTACTACATAAGGGTTATGAATTAGCATCGGATGAACGGTCCATTTCCCTTCTAAATCAATTCCAACATTCTCCACTGCCAGAATATCCCCAGGCTGGGAAAAAATACGTTGGCAGAGATCGATCAACAAGTTTATCTCCAACAAATGTACGTCGGCGTGTTTGTCTCCACAAATCATGGCTGTCGAAGCAGAATAGGAAACCGACCTGGAGTTTCAAACAGCACAAAATAAAAGAAGAAACGATCGGAGACATTTGAATAGTTTAGACCATCTCACCTATGTGAAAACAAGAATTGTAGCTGAAGCACAATCATATCACTTGAATGCGACAGCGTCAGAACATCCGGGCTGAGGGGAAGGAGGGTTGGCGCAAGCCGTAGTTCTGTGCAGACAACGCCATTTGGTTAATGTTAAGTCCTGCCGTTTATGGATCTGTAGCATCTCGGCGCCCCATAGGTTGTGCTGCTCTTCGTGAATGATTTAAATTGTTTCAACTGCTGCCCATGTGTAGGGAGTCAGGTGTTCCGCACAGGATATGTGATCTGGAACACATGAATGATTAAGTTGCAATGCCAGCCAGATATGTGTTGATTCATTCAGTCGTCATCAACCCTCTCGCCTGCGTGAAGTTCTCACAAATTTCATAGGATAGCAATGCAGATTTCAGTGTGACTCTGCTATTATCTGCGGCCTATATTATAGCTGGCCGTCCAGCTCCGTTGCATCGCTGCTCGCATCAGCAGGTACAAACAACAAGTACAACGTGTGTGTGTGCGTGCGCGGGCCACAAACAACTCGCGTATTGCCGAGATTGTCTGTAGTGCGTGGATGGCCCGCGGCAATTGACCGCAGCTCTGCATACTGCGTGGAACCAACCATAGCCGACGTCACCTGCCATTGTAGCGATGAGGCGCCAGCGCAGGGTTGACAGAAAATGTATTTTGTGTCACTGACATAATTCCAAATGGTCAAATCTGTCACAAATACTGTTTGCACGTGGTTAGCTACTGAGTGGCTTCTGCAGACTACGGCACAGCAGGGCGATGGTAAGCGTTTTTGTATGATTTTCTTTGAATGAAGACTAATCCATATTTCGATAGGAGGGAGAGGGAGACGGATTCCTGTGATTATTTTGTGCTTGCCGTTCTAAAACTTTTGTGACTTGAGCGTGAATCTCGGTGAGCTTTTCTGACTTTCTTATTTCTACCTCATGCCAAAAATCTTAGTGCCGCACGGGGGGGGGGGGGGGGGGGGGGATGAAGGGCGCAGGAGCGAATATTTGGAAGCCCCACCAACATCTTTTTCCTCGGAAACTTAGGAGCAGCACATGCATCTGGATATTTCCATTGTGTTACTGTTCAGGTGACTATAATTTTTATTTCAACTGCTCATGCTACCTTACTTACCTACAGAAATGCTTATCTTGAGCCTCATCATGCCAGGGGCGAGCAGGGGGGAGGATAACATGGGCAACATGCAACCGATTTTCTCAAAGCGTCATCATTTACGTCCCCATCAGTCACCAAGCTTGGGGTGGCATGAATTCGCGACAAACGACAATAATACATCGCGCAAACAGTGGCGGAGTCAGAGGACTCTCAACGGTGGATCCAGAAGGTGACGAGACAAATTCGGCACATACCCAATTCGAACCAATTCCTCGCTGATCCATTGGCATCCATTGGCTAGCAATGGCTTGACGAGGGAGATATTTTGCAAATGGCGGATGAAGGACGGAAAGAATGAATTCGGGGCAAACGATTAAATACATTGTACGCTGTGGAGGAGTCACGGGACTTGCAAATGACCAATTATTTTAGTAACATTCCCACTCGGGCCTCTCGGGATCCTCCTTACCATAATGGCTTGTCGACGCCTCTGATAAAAGTCCCACGATAAGTCAAGTGATATTACGAAGGAGTGTAGTGGTCTGGTGTCCGGTGTGTGGAGCATGAGGTGAAAGAGCACTCGTCTTCATTAATGGCGGTCCATGATTTTCCGAAGTGCAGTGATTACTTGAGTATTTGTGTGTACGTATGTGCGTTGATGACTTGGTTAACACGTGCATTTTCCTGTGAGTCATTCAGACTCAGTACAACTGTACGTCAGAGTGTTCAACTGAAATATATGGGAAAAGTATTGAAATTGCGTGAGAATAACAACATAATACATAGTTGTGTCACTGACTGCGAAGGACCAGCCACAAAAAAACATGATAAATCTTAGGCTCGCGGCTACACCATTGGTTGTTTTGCTTTGTGTATTACACTATCATAGCGTAATAAACAACCCATGTTGTAGCCGCGAGCCTAAGATTTATCATGTTTTATTTGTGGCTGGTCCATCCATTTTTGCCTTCTGACTTAGCCATGTGGTAGATTTTGGTGTTTTGGTATTCTAAAAGTGTAAATTATGACAATATAATTCGCTTGAGCTATCCAGTTGTGAAATCGTCCCAATGCATTCAGATATCTAAGGGGCAGAGGAATACGATTACATATTCAAAACTAAACAAGCCCTGCCGTAGTAGGGTTAGGAGAAGGCACAACACAAGTGCACTGCAGCTGGCTTCGAACAGATACATCTAGCTAAATTTCCGACTGCTTGGGCAGGAAAGCCCACAAAAACACCACTATTGGATTCGAATGGCACATTAGGTTTCCTGGCGGTGACTCAGTTTGGTCTACCCGGCGAATACGGATATGTGGATAAGCGACAAGAAGAAACGAAACTTGGGGTAATCCAAGGAAGATAATGAACGAATCCGCATGATATTGGCTCGCGTTAATTTCAGTTCCAACATAATCTACTATGAGTTCTGTCTGAGCTAAACATGCCATTCACACAAACCTGTGACAAGGTCGACAAGGTCGCAAAAGTTGTTCTAGTCACATGACAAGTTTAATTCCCATGCAAAAACAGCCTGCAACAACGGCATTCCACATGATGCAAGCGCTGAAGTTCCGTGCTGGCTGGATGCTCTCTGACCTATCGGGTCATAGTGATGTCGTGTCTTTGTGCATTAACAGCACACCCCTCACGATCGTGTCTGTAACACGAACAATAGCTTATGGTTATTCGACGTGTCATGCTTAGATTATGTTGATGACATATTGATAAGAGTCAAAATGCAATTAAAGTCACATCGGAGCAACTCATTGGAATCTATCAGAAGATGACTTCTTGCACACTTTAGGAGTGGTGTAGTTAAAATGAATAATCAGGTATTCAAATCATCTATATGTACCCCGACCAATTAATATGAATGACAAAATAACTAAATTGGCATCAGCACAGCAAAATAAACACATCAAAACAAAATAATTTCGATGCATAGTCAAATACGTCTACGAAAGACGATGGACTTGTAGGAAATATAATATTTTGTTACAAAATGCTAACAATACCTGCATGGTTTCAAATAGATGCAAGTGGTTCAGTAGGTAGGTATGTAGCTTTCATAATTTTCTTGGCACTTGCAATGCACTGACACGAGGCATACTGGTTGCCAACGTACCAATGTACTGCACCAGCATGCCACCTGTGCCAGGTACCTCAACACCCGAAGATGGTGGTTTTGCTAACCCACGGGGGTCTTTTTAAGCCCCCCCCTCAGGCTTTCCGCAAGTAGTGAAAAAAAACGGCGCGTGACAGCGCGCCGAAATTTGGCACACCTTTTCCCACACAAATTTTACATGATGTGTGAAAATTATGAGGTCAGATCGTCAACGGTCACCAAGTTGGCCAAGGTCAAGTGAGGTCACCTTCCAAAAGTTCAACCAGTCGTCGCGCTTTGACGGATGAATATATTTGAATGAAACGTTCATCGCTTACTTACCTTTAGAGACGCAACAAAACGCACCAAGATAATTTTTGAATTTTCGCGTTTTCAAGACTTATTTGTTGTGCATATTTGCCTCTTGGGGCTAAAATGAAAGACTCTGACTAATGTAAGCACTTTGTATGCCGCTAAGTTCACTTAAAACAACGTCTCTCAGTGCGCTCTACCCATTATAAAATATGTTTAAATAGAGGATTTAAAAAAAATATTTGGTGGGAAAATATTTTGGACCATTGTCAATTTCGACTTCCCTTTCCGATTCCAAATAAGCTTTGTTTTTGAAATTTTCCCAAAGATGAACTCCCCAGAGCCAAAAACATGACGTCAATCGTGACCTCATATACCACCTAGTAACGTCACTTTTTGAGGGGATACAATTTTGGTGGTGGTTCCTGGCCCTACTCGTCGAGCGCATTCCGATGGCCTATTTCGTTCTCGTGCGACGCTTAGTTTGGAGATTAGAGAGGGGCTCACCTTACCCGCCCCCGACACGGGGTGTGAATCTGACCCGAATGACGAGTCCAGTTAACAAAAGAAAGCAATTTAGATACTTGCTTGCATTGTGGAATTGAATAATCCCTTGTTGACCTCTGAAGCTATAATTTAAAAGGCCACACACATTCAACTTGGTTCCTGGATGACCAACCTTTGCCTTCTGCATCCCAGTATTTGGACTTGTGTATGAAATGTCCCTAAGTTAGCGAGAGGTCAAACAATAGCCAGCACCAATTACTGTTGCACCATCTTCCTCCCATTCATGATTGTGAAGTACAAATCTCATCTTGGCATACCTAGGTGAGGTCTACTCAGGCAGGTGCCAAGGTACCTACCTGATGGAAAACTTTATACCATGTGTGTTGTTTTGTATGCTTTTGAGGGGGAAAGTGTCCCCTCAATGTTAGTTTTGTTCCCCTCCAAAATAATTTCAACTTTGACATGGGACCTTATGGAGTGTGCCCAATCCATGTGGGTCCGCTTAATGCCCACTGGCGGATCTAGCCCATTGGTTTGGGGGGGGGGGGCAACTTTCGGTTTGCGGCGTCAGCCCCCCCCCCCCCCAGTGTCGTGCCTAGAATTTGCATGAGAGGGGTCGAACGGATTTGGAGGGTGCCCATCCTGCCAATATTTTTGGTTTAATGGCACTGAATTCCGACCACTATGAGACCCATTAAAACAAAAAAATATTACAACATACTTTCCCAAACCTACCTCCATCGTCTCTAAGTTACCGGATTATTGTTCTTGTTTACCAGAACGTTCACGTTAACGTTCAACGTCTTGTACCACGTCAACGTTCGTGCACGTGTACATACTGGCGGATCCAGCTGTCCAGTTGGGGGAGGGGGGAACCAGCAGCAGGTCTGCTCGCTGGGATATTGAAGCTTGTTTTCGACTTTTCAATACGCAAACCTTGGCGAATTTCTACTCTCAACAACAAATTAAGCATTAACTTAAGCAACCATTTCAGCATCATTTTAAGATATTTTCTCCATTAATTGTTCTTAGATGTGGAGAAACTAACTTTCCACGTTCTTCTCTAATATTTGCTGTTCTAATATTTATTTTCATGGTCGTGGAAGATCCAAGGTTTTCCGTTTCGCCCTTGGCGAGTCTACTACCTGACGTACCTATGCCATTTTCCGATTACGTATAAATCGATGAGAGAGTCACCATAAAAGCCATACATACCATATTGGCTGCCATTATTTATTATAAAAAAAGGTAACGCATAGTCATATGTAACATCGGAACAGGAATATGCACTCAATACCCACACAATCGTGAAACACTCAATACGCACACAATCGTGAAACCTGTGTTTCGCTTCCCGTCCGTCCTGTGCATGTCGGTTTTCTTCTTTTTTTGTGCAAATCCAAGACCTTTCCACGATTAAGTTTGTTTTCGCAATAAATCAAGCGTTTTAACCCAAGCCAGTCATCATTGCCAAGAGAAGCTCCGTCCTTGGCATTGCGATGTGAAACATACCTTCTTTTCTCCTGAGGCTTATGGCATTTTGTCACGCTGCGTTCCAAATGAACGTAATTTTTTACCCCTATGCGTGCATGCAAGCAATTGGTACTTTCTTACAAGCAGTGTGTCAAATTAATTTTGTGTCAGGCGATTTAGGCTACAAAACTGTACCATATTTGGTACCGAAAAGATGCAAGTTCAAGATACACCACAACTCGCTCCCTGTACACAGGTACCACATCAAAATATCGCGACATCCCAACCGATCTTCGCAGACCAGAACTTGCTGACAAAACACATGTCACTACGTCAAAACTTTGCCATCTTCCAGTCGATCTGCCCCAACAGCACGACTCGTTGACTGTACAGTACGCAGACAACCAAACAAAAATATCGTTCCATCCAAGCCTATCTATAGACATCACAGCTTACGATACACAGGTCACCAGAGCAAAATTCACACCCCAACCTACCTGCAGAGACGTAACAGCTCGCTGCCCGTACACAGGTCACCACATTAGCGCCACCTCTCAGCCACGCGGCGAACACCCAACGGCCACCGCCGCCACCACCCACAGCGCTATCTTTTCAGCCGCACTTTGGCCTCACGCCAGCCAGCGGCACGCCCCATGTGGCCAGTGTTTCTGAATTTCAGAGACAGATTCAGCATTGTAGACGGCGGGAGCCAAATGCAGCGAAATGATGAACCACGTCGCTGGTGGCGGTCAGCATGTCACGATGGACCTGTATAAGAATTAGTGGTTCCAGGCGATCTACTGCCAGTGCTTCCAGGCGATCTCCTGCCAGGGCTTCCAGGCGATCTACTGCCAGTGCTTCCAGGCGATCTACTGCCAGTGGTTCCAGGCGATCTACTGCCAGTGGTTCCAGGCGATCTACTGCCAGTGCTTCCAGGCGATCTTCTGCCAGTGCTTCCAGGCGATCTACTGCCAGTGCTTCCAGGCGATCTACTATTCAAAGTGCACTTATCTTTGTATGGATCTTGAGTCAAATACATACAAAATCCCTTATGTGCCATTGACCTGGCCTGTGACCCTAAACATGGTGACACGGGACCACAAACAGTTATTTTCTCACGAATGTTTTGACGCGATCAATCAGATTTTAAAATGGCTCGTTGAATGTATTGGTTAGTCTCTGAGAAACAAGGGGCATTATTCCCCAGCCCATGGTGATGAATTGGTGTTTTAGGGCGCATCAACTACGTCGGTCATTTGCGCCCATGCCCCAGCCCGTGATTCATATTAATGTTCTGAATATGACTCCAGTGCCTTGCAGAGGGGGCGGTGTGGAATTGGGAATCATGATGCAGTAGCTACAGATTCACCATATAGCACCACCAATTTTAAGCCTTTGGACGCGGGTGAAGCGGTAGACAGGTGGGATACGAACCGACAACCTTAGGATTCAGAGATGCACATTCGACCCCTGGATCACCACGGCCCGACGCCAGTGACTGCCGGGTGAAACATCCTGCCAAATAACTATATATAAAACAAACAAACAAAATGCATAAACACATACATGTATGGATGCCCACATTATTGTTTCCACCCAACATGCCCACTTACACAGAGAGACGAAATAAAAATATAAATAAATAACTAAATGGAGGCAGAAAGGTGCCAGCGTAAACCTATTAAAGTGCATATTGCTTGCTGTTCAAGGTTCCATAAAGGCTTGCATAAACTTCTTCACATCGACACTTATCTAGAATACAATTATCTTAGAATTGTTCATTATTTGCATGGTATACATCATACACCACTTATTTTATATTCCTTTATTGTGACTAGGTAACAATGCATGTACAATTATTTGTGCTTAGTGCAATACTGGCAAATGCACTGCAGCATACACTCACCATGGCTTATACCAAATTATTTTGGCATTGGCAATAGGCTTCCCTTTGTTCAACAAACAAACAAAAAAGTTTATAAAATGTGTCCACCTTTTGTATGGTAAGCTAGAACCATTAAAGCAGTAGCTTATTAGTTGTATGCTCACTCTTAGAGCCATTAAACCTAGTTGCTGTTTACCTGACCATTTTATTCAGCTCTCTCCAAGGTAATCAACATTGATAATTGCTAATGTGAACTTCTTACTTAAAGATATAAAGACATAAAAGATCAGTGCAACTATGAGCCACAAGGGCCCTTCTTGGTTGCACTCTGGACACTGAACCAGTTGCCCACCAAATCCATCGATCAGCCCTCCCTGGAATACCGAAAAGCAAGCCCTTTTTTCTTATAAGGAGTGTCTATGCTGTTTTTAAAGATGTTCAGTGTGCTGCTACTGACTATGGTTTCTAGCAGCTGGTCCCAATGTTCTACTACCCTGTTGGTGAAGGCAGACTGTCTTAGCCTTGTCCTGCTGTGATTAACTTCAATTTTGAATTGATGAACTCTAATTGCATCATTTCTGTTAAATTCAAACATTTCCCGTGAGATATCCCTGTTCCTGACCATGAACAAATTTAAAGACCTCGATGAGATCTCCTCTCAGCCTTCTATATCTAAGTGAAAACATACTCAATTTCTTCAATCTTTCCTCATATGCCAGGTTGCTTATACCATTAACCATTTTGTGTTACCCTCTTTTGTACTCTCTCTAAAAGCCAACAATCTTTTTCATAACTAGGGGACCAAGCTTGGACACAGTATTCCAAATGTGGCCTGAGATATGCAAAGTAAAGCTTCCTGATGACTTCCTCACCTTTGTATAACACATTCCTATTTATTGCCCAAGTATTCTTAGTGCCTTCTTCCTGGCTTCTTTGGTCTGTTCTGATACCCCCAATTTTGTGTTCAAAATAACACCTAAGTCCTTCTCCTGCGGAGTCACAGATAGTACTTGGCCACCCATCAAGTATGGAGCCTTCATATACTGCCTACCTACATGCATGATTTTCCACTCATCAAAATTAAATTTCATTTGCCATTTTTCGGACCACTTCACAAGCTTGTCTAAGTCTTTCTGCAGCAAGACCTGCTCATTGTGTCCTGTTATTTCCCTAAAGACCTTCAAATCATCCGCAAATTTCAAAACCTTACTGCTTAGGCCACTTTCAATGTTATTTACAAATATAATGAGCAATAGTGGCCCCAGTACTAACCCCTGGGGGAGGGGACTCCACTAAGAACATTTTGCCATGATGACTTTGTACCATTTAGCATCACTCTCTGCTGTCTATCTGAAAGCTACAACTCTATCCATTTTAGGATGCTACCTGCAATACCATGGACCTGAAGCTGCATCATTAACCGTGTATTGGGTACCTTGTCAAAGGCCTTACTAAAGTCAAAATATGCTACATCAACCTGATTTCCCTGATCAAATTGTTCTGTAGCAACATTCAAAAAGTCCAAGAGATTTGTGAGACACGATCGTCCTTTTCTAAACCCATCTTGAGTATCTTGAATTAATCTGTTTCCTTCCAGAAAACTAACTGTTATATCCTTGATAATTGATTCGAGTACATTGAAGACTAGGGATGTGAGGCTTACTGGCCTATAGTGTTCAACTTTCCCTCTTTCTCCTTTCTTGAAAATAGGAACTACATTTGCCCTTTTCCAATCTGTTGGAATTTCATTTTGTGAAACTGATCTACAAAATATTATACTAAGAGGAATTGCCAGTTCCTTTTCAGCTTCCCGCAATACCCTAGCATAAATTCCATCAGGTCTTGCTGCCTTGTTTGGCTTTATTTTCCTAATATAATTGAAAACAACATCACTATCAATGACATCAACATCGTTTATCAAATCACCTGTCACTGAGCTGTGGTGTACGGTTGCCAGATTAGTCACATCTTCAATGTAAACACTGATTTAGCGCTTGCCAGCCTCAACCATCTCACTCCTCACTCAATTAGTCCCATCTACTTCCGTGGCCAATTGTGCTTGAAACTTTACTTAGCTTGTAGAAACTAAAGAACTTTTTACTGTCCCCATTACAGTTCCCAGCCAAATCCAATTCTTTTGCTCGCTTTGCTGCTCTGGTTTTCTGCTTCACAGCGTCTCTAGCTTTTTGATATGACCTTAGATTTACGATATTTGAAGCTTCTTTAAATACTCTAAATGCATCTTTCTTAGCCTTAATTGCTGTTATCAAATCTGGCGTAACCCATGCTGGCTTTCCTACCCTTCTTTTGCGCCTTTGCTTTTGGGGGACATGTCTAATCTGAATTTCCATCAAGTAAGATTTGAACTTTTCCCACATTTCACAGGCATTTAAATTGGAGAATTCTTCTTCCCATTCTTATGGCATTTAAAGCCGCTCTAATGCAGTCAAACTCTGCCCTGTTAAAATTTGGAACCTTTGCCAAATTATCCTTGTTTGTGCCCTCTACTTGTGCCTTGAATCTCACTATGTTATGGTCACTTGTACCCAGAGTTTCTCCCACAGTCATGTCTTGAACTAAATCACTTAAATCTGAGAAGACAAGGTCCAATATTGAGCCCTGCCTAGTTGGTTGCGTTACAAACTGGTGTAAGAACAGGTCCTCTTCAAGGCATTTCCTAAACAGTTTACATGATGGGGAGCCAACACCAACATTTTCATATCCTTTTAGATTAAAGTCACCAAAAACAAGGCACTTCCTCCGAAAGTTTCTACTGATTTCCTCGCAAATCACCTTATCGAGCTCCAGTTGCTGAGAATGTGGCAAGGTTCCTGATCGGTACAAAGCTCCTATCCTCAGTTTATTGTTGTTGCCTTTTCCCACAGCAACATCAAGCCAAATGGATTCCACAGACACATTTTTTACCCCATCTGCTACTTTTTGAGA
Source organism: Ashinkailepas kermadecensis (assembly GCA_034440615.1). Lineage (NCBI taxonomy): Eukaryota > Metazoa > Arthropoda > Thecostraca > Neolepadidae > Ashinkailepas > Ashinkailepas kermadecensis. The sequence continues at coordinate 326,987 of JAOTOM010004712.1, forward strand.
ACTGAATAAGCTATTCACATAGAGCATTACACCACCCCCTTTCACTGCTGGACCTCTACTGCATGAAAACATATTGTATCCCTGGATCTCGTAGTCCTGCAAGTTATCCCAAAAATACCCCTCACTGACCCATGCCTCAGTAATGCAAACAAAATCTGGTTCCCTCAGCAACATAACACTTAAACACATCAAACTTGGATCGAATACTCTGAGCATTAAGCATCATACACTTAACAAATGTTCCATAACCATCTTTGACTTTTTCATGTTGAGTAGCTCTTTCATCTCTGGATGAGCTACCACTCTGCCCCCTTGGACTACTGCTATTCCTATTTGCTGACTGTGAGGTTCTATTGCCTATGCTGTTACTATTGGCATATCCCCGAGATGGCAATGCCACTTCTTCCCTCCCCACCCCATTGTCTAGTTTCCCTGAAGGACATGCTCATATATTTTGCTTAACACTTGCACCCCGTTCTTGAAAAAGTGCAGGCCATCCCTCTGATAGAGGTTCCATGAGCCATAAAACCTGGACCACCTGTCAACAAAGGTCAAACCTAACTCATTGCAGAGCTTACCTACCCTGCCATTGGCTGCCAGTGCCCTAGAGCTCCACTCAGGGGAGACTCCAGCCCTAGGCAGAATAGCAGTCACGAAGACTCTGCTATTGCTTTGTGTAACTGGACAGGCTGCGTAACTTGGAGTAACAGCAAGCAAGCTGATCTCAGTCTCATCAGGGTGGTGCAACTCTGGATCCCAGCAGGCAGAGGTTGGGCTGGGGCCGACTTCAGGTGCAGACAGAATATCGAGACAGGAGAGGTCGGAGGCAGAAGCTACCCCTTCAGGAGAAGGTGGAGGTGGAGAATCCAGACTGAAAATATGGACAGGCATATACTCCAATATGCACCTTTGAGTTCACCACATTTTATTCCTAAATATCTTAGTTTAGACAATTATCTTGCCACAACAAGAACAACAAAGTTTTGCATTTATCAAAATGCCCCATTTGATTATCATTACATGATTATATCTGCAATGGGAGGTTAGGCAAAGTTATGTTCTGTCACATTTTTGTTTTGTTTTTTAAACATTACGTTTTTTATCCAACTCAAAGTTTGAGGAAAATAACACTTTTTGGTGTTATTTTCCTCACAAACTGAAAACTAAATAATTGCACAGGAAATGAGTGGTCCTTAGGTATCAGTCACATTCAGGGGCGTCGATTTGTATCCCTTTGTGGAGGCCATGGCCCCATCAATGTTGATCTTGGCCCCCCAATGTTGATTTGGGACCCCAATAACCTATGCTATTTTATGCTGATAAGAAAGCTAAAGTGAAAACATGAAAAACACCATGCTAAGTAGAAACATTGATGTTAACCAGCACATTTTGTACTGAAAAGAAACAGATTTGGATTAGATAGTGGACTGACTCTCCACCTTTTGCTGAAAAAATGTAAAATTGTGTGCAAAAGGCAAACAAAATAGCTGGATTTCCCTCCACTGTGGAAGTACAGCTTACATCATAAAATGTTAAGATTAGCGATGCTAATGCATTTTAAACCAGATTGTCTGAAAAAAATATGCTAAGCAACTAAACAACAATTCCATGGTCATACTGATGTTTGTACACACCACCAATGGCAAAACCACATGCATATGGAGCTTGAACATGATTAATTCCATTATCAATTCCCAGTCATTGTCAAACTTGCACGCAAATCATGGTTATCATTGAGATTGTGGATATACAAACTATAATTATCTTCAGCAACCTACCCACCACACCATCAGCTTGATATTTACCAAGGTACCTACCTACATGCCCAATGACAATGTGCATGCATTCAATATTGATATGGGGCAACCCAATCTCAAACTGAACAAAAAAAACCACGTGTGAGCCAATCTGCCAGCCTATGAAAACATGAGAGAAAAGTCAGCAGGAAGCCGTATAGACACCTCATTATAATTGATATTCCTGAAGAAAGCAGTAGGTATTAAGCTATGGCCACACATGACTTCCTAAGCAAACCCTACAGAGTCATACAAGACCAGTGTCTGCGCGCATTAAATGCCACCCACGATACTATTACCTTACAAGGTACACTAAAGTTCGCCTTCAAGCTTTGATGATGTCATAGTTTTTTCTTCTTATATTGCAGAAATTGGTAGCATCAGGCGTGTTTCAATTTCACTGCGCATGAGACAGTTAAAGCATTTTTCAATTTTCAATTTTCAAAGTTTAAAGAACCTAACCCAGCCAAACCTAACCTATCATAAGTTGCTGTTGAATACAAATTGATTGGTAAATTTGCAGTTTAAGGTGATTTTTTGTTTGAATTTTTATTCTGAATACCATGTTCATGACGGTGACTAAGATGATGGGACCACTTATTTTCGGTGCAAATTCATTTTATTTTAATTTGAGAACAAAATTTGACAAAATTTCCAACTTAAAAAACCTAAACCAACCTACCCTAACCAAACCTAACCGATTTGTTTGCTTTATGGTGACAAAGGTGTGTAAAAACTTTTATTGGTTGGTTGGTTGGTTATTTGGGCTTAGGGCCGCATTGACTGCGTTGGTCACACAGCGCCCATAAAACTTGTCTTGTTCCCACCTTAAAGCACAATAATACCCAAAAGTGTCCCAAAAAATTTACAAACATGTTCACAAAAAATATAATTTTTTCTTCAAAAGCAGCTTAGGTTAGGTTAGGCTGGGTTAGGTTTCGTTTTTAAGGTTGAGAATTTTCAGAAAATAAATTCATTTACATTTTTATTTTATTTCATTTTTTGTTCTCAAAAGATAGGTTAGGTTAGGTTTTGTTGCATTTTTAAAAACATATATGTTTATGCTATGTTACCGAACTCAAAGCCCTTTTTGGCATTATTTTGCTGACAACCTGAAAAGTAAACACAGAAAATAAGTGGGTCCAATCATCTTAGTCACCTTCATAAACATGGTATTCTGCAGAAAAATTCAAAAAAAGAAAAAAAAGAACACCTTAAACTGCAAAGTTACCAAATAATTCGCAATTTTGGGGGAAACTTTTTTGGAAATTGTTTGAAAAGTTTTCCAACTTAAAAAGCCTAAACTAACCTAACTTAACCAAACCTAACCCATTTGTTTGCTATATGGAGGAAAATGTGTGTAAAAACTTGTCTTGTTACCACCTTAAAGCACAATAATACCGGTTTGGCTATGTTAGGCTAGTTTAGTTGCTTAACTTGGAAAAATGTTCACAAATTTTCACAAATTTTAACAAATGTTCACAAATTTTCAAAAATAAAGTAAAATCAAATTTTTCCTTCAAAAGCAGCTGACGTTAGGTTCGGGTAGGCTGGGTTCGGTTGTTCAATTTATACAATTTTCAGAATATATATTGCTTAATTTTTGGTTCTAATTTTTTTTCTCCAAAGGGAGGTTAGTATATGCTAGATTAGGTTACGTTGGTTATGGTTATTAGGCTATGGTATGGATTCACTAATGAGTGAATCCATACCATTCTCACTGGAGCTCCAGTCTAAAAGCTACATCATAACCTTACTTCTATAACGTATATCACAAGAACCCATCTCGATTCTACTGCTCACTCAGGACACCATAGAAGTCAATTAATTAAAGTGTTACTTCATTACCTGCATTGCTAATGTAAACAGAAAGAAGTCCTTTGAACCATATGCAAATGGAGCAGCACCTTCACAGTTCTGCTCCATCCACATCCAACTCCAACCCTGACCAAACTTCAGGAGCGCATCCGTCTCCAAAGCAGCCTGCGGAAGAAGGTATGCATTGCAGCAAAAGTACTATGATCTGAATTCCATGGTATCCCTGTTGCCTAATAGTCCATCCTTGCCTATCCATGTAGGAGATGTTTGACTTTCCTCAACTGTCTGGAGAACTTGGGAGTTGAAATCACTTGTGAGTGATGAAGTAGATGAGTTATTCCTGTATGCTTATGCTGCATAATTGCATGGCACAGTGGCATGCCGAATGGGGAGGGGACATTGTGGGCAGTTTCCTCCCTGACAGGTTGTGGGGCCCCCAATAATCGCGTCGAGCTCCGGAAAAAATTGCGCCAGTCTCCTAATAAATCCCGTCTAGGCCCCCAATAATCGTACCGGGGCCCCGAAAAATCACCTTGGGGGCTAAAAAGTCGCGCAGGGAATTCTGAAAAGGACGCTGGAGCCTCAACAGTTCCCGCCTGGGCCCCTGAAAATCACGCTGGGGGCTCAAAAGAGTCGTGCTGGGGTTCAAGAAAATCACGACGGAGGAACAAACGGCCGGGCCCGGGGCCCCGGAAAGTCACACTGAACCTAGGGGTACCAAGAATTCTTGTCTTGGTATTCTCTTTAATCCCTGACAAGCACGCTAGGGGCATGACATGTCGCACCGGGGCTCCAAACGTCTCATTGTGATCACCCAGCAAATGAAGCCGGGGCAACGAAAAACAGTCACGACATGGAAAATCACTCTGGGTCCAAATAACCGCTCCAAAAGCCCACAAAACGTGTTGGGCCCCCAAAAGCGTGTCCTGGCCACTAAAGCTCGCGCTTGAGATCCGAACAAGTGACCACGGGGCCCCCAAATATCGCGTTCGGGACCCAAAATTCCATCGGTAGTCCCAAAACTTAATGTGGGTAATCCAAAGCGACAGGGCATCAAAATATGCGCTGCAGCTCGTAATAAACACACCGGGAGCGCTAAATAAAAACATAACGGAGGCCCTCAAGGCACACCAGGGTCATGAGACCACACCGGACCTCAAAAACAGGCTGGGCCCTCAAAAATGGAATTGATCATAAACAAGGAACAAACAGACCGGGCACTAAATAAACACATCGGCGTCTTGGAAAACGCGCCGATACCTCAAAAATATAATCGGTGTATAAAACAGCAACAAAGCTGTAAAAAAGAGCCCGGTCTCAAACATGTGCCGAGCCCCTAACACAAATTGGCTGGAGCCCTAAAACACATCCATAGAAGAAGAAAAACCCAACGGGTAAAAAAACGAACACCTATCTAGGGTCACGGCTCGGTAGCCAATATGGGAGCTTATTTAACCAAAGAGATGAGGTGCATCAAAGGTCAGTGTGTCTCCGGATTTCTTAATCACGAGAAAATGTGGGAAGAAGAGAACTAATACACGAATTGAATTGATCGATTTTTTTTCCAGTGAGCCGCATTACCAAGCATTCCACATGTCAAATGTGGCACAAGACTATCACGTGACAGTAATTAGCAAAACGTGGGAGACCTAGCAGAAACCGGAGAAGCGCACGTAGAGTGGCGAATGCGTCGACTGCGCAAGGCGGGTGTACACGTGCACGAACGTTGGCGTTTTGGCGACCGGGCGTTATTAATTGGAATGCCTGATATTGGCAAATTTTACATTTTTGAGTGATTTGTTCAGGTGTAATTTTAGCAGTGTGAGGTGACTTTTCAAGGAATACCAAAAGAAAAACCTACAAACAGGATGGGGAGGAGTTAGGGTTGAAATCCGGTGATTCAGAAATAATGGTGGTAGATTTGGCCCCGTCCACAGGACAGTTAATTTGGTCACTAATTATTATATAACAAAAATATAAAGAACCACGTTTGAATTTCATTTTTGGTGGCAATCCGGGGACTTTTTTAAGGGGGTAGGTGGGCAGTTGGGCACCTTCCAAATCAGTTTGCCTCCTCTCGCAAATCCTAGGTACGCCCACTGGCGGATCCAGGGGGGGGGCATTCCGGCCATGGCCCCCCCCAAGCGCTTCAAAGGGGGTCCATAGTGTCTTTTGGCCCCCCAAACCAACAAAAGTAAACTAAATTAAAATGCAGTAACCTTTGCTAAGGTTAAAAAATAGAGTTCCGGGTGAAATAATCTCCAATTTTAAAGGTATTTTGTTATGAGTGTTTAGAAGCCCAATATGGTAGCATAGTAGATTCTGACATATCGAGGGTTCTATGCAGTCGAAGTTCTGCTTACAGCAAGAGATGACGAAATCAGCAGTTTCATTATTCCTTCGTCAGATAGGTTCATGAAGTTTGTTTAGCCAGTAACGGGCAAGCTGACCCAGTGAGCCAGATTTCGAAAGCGGAATTTGAACAGGATGTTTTGTGCGAGTGACCAGTTGAGCCCAGTTGAGCAGCATGTTTCGTATGTTGGTGTTGGGGCAAGCCATATAGCCATATAGGTGTTGGGGTTGCTAAGATGAAGAGACAGGCTACATTGACTGATTTTTTCAAGCAGAATAGCAAGAGGAGGTATGTATTTATATCCTGAATAAGAGATAACTGGTGGGTTTGCATGTAGGGGAGATTCGGGTGGTAGGACCGGGCTATCAAAGTTTAAGGGAATTATTGCAGTTTAGGGTATCTACGAGACAAGTTTTACACATACCCTCATGCACTGGCGGATCCAGGGAGGGGCCATTCCGGCCATGGCCCCCCGAAGCGCTTAAAAGGGGGCCATAGTGTCTTTTGGCCCCCCGAAACCAACAGAAGTCAACTAAATTAATATGCAGTAATCTTTGCCGAGGTTAAAAAATAGCGTCTGGATGAAAGAATCTCCAATTTTAAAGGATTTTTTAAATATATAACTGTTTGGAAGCCAGTATAGTAGCATAGTAGATTCTGACACACATCGAGGGTTCCATGCTGATCAAGTTCTGCTTACAGCAAGAGTTGACAAAATCGGATCCGCCAGTGTCCACGTGCACGAACGTTGACGTGGTACAAGACGTTGAACGTGAACGTTTTGGTAAACAAGAACAAACATCCGGTAACATACAAACGGTGGAGGTAGGCTGGGGCACACAGGAAATTGTGTTGTCAATTATTATTTTACTTTTATTTTATTTTTATTTTAGTTATTATTTTAAAAATGTGCCCCTTTACCAAATAGTGGTCGAAATCCGGTGCTTTTAACGAAAAATAGTGGGAGAATGGGCATCCTCCAAATCCGTTCGACCCCTCCCCTGATGCAATTCCTAGGTACGCCACTGGGGGAGGGGAGGGGGGGGGAGGGGCTGACGCCGAAAACCGAAAGTTGGCCCCCCCCCAAACCGGTGGGCTAGATCCGCCAGTGGGTACGCCACTGCCATGGCATGACATAATTTGACCTGTTGATGGCTATAATACGCCGCAATGGACGGTGTACTCCGCGGCCCCGGTCCGCCACAGTGGACGGTGTGCTCCGCAACTCCGGTCCGTTACAATGGACGGTGTACTCCACGGCCTGATCCGCCACAGTGGACGGTGTGCTCCGCGGCCCCGGTCCGTTACAATGTACGGTGTGCTCCACGGCCCTGATCCGCCACAGTGGTCGGCTTGCTCGGCGACCCTGATCCACCACAGTAGATGATGTACTCCGCGGTCCTGATCCGCGGCAGTGGATGCTATGCTTCGCGGCCCTAGTCCGTCATAGTAGGTGTGCCCCACGGCCCCGGTCCACCACAGTGCACGGTGTACTTCGCGACCCTGGTTTGCCACAGTTGATGATGTACTCCGCGGCCCTGGTCCGCCACAGTGGACGGTGTGCTCCGCGGCTCTGGTCCGTTACGGTGAACCATGTGCTCCGCGGCACCGGTCCCCCAGAGTGGATGGTGTGCTTCGCGGCTCTGGTCCGCCATAGTAGAAGGTGTGCTCCACAGCCCGGGTCCGCCACAGTGGACGGTGTGCTCTGCGACCCTGGCCCGCCACAGTGGACGTCATGGTCGGAAAAAACGGGCTTTTCCTGGATTTTGCCATCCATAGCATTATCCTCTTCACAAAATTATCCTCCATGTTGTTTCTTCCATGTGTTTTCAATTTGGACGTCTGATGGTGTTGTTCGACAATTAATTGCCCCGTGGTAAAGTGCTCAAGATTCACTTGAAGCTTCAAAGTGAGATTCTGATGCCAAGGTTTGAGGGAAAATATCCTCTCCGTATTCCATCACTGAGAAATTGTCCTCTCCTCATCCAGGATTGCAAAGTATAAATCCAACCCTGGTAGACTGGGCGTTCTCCACGGCCCTGGTCAA